>JAUDJH010000011.1:16045000-16645000 GCA_036320925.1 Automeris io
AACATATAAGCGTATAGTGGATACAGCCACTAATGTATCTCTGTAATATATATGTGTAATGTATCTGCACACCCCGAAAATGATATAGCGTGACGATACATTATTATTATTAGAATCAAAACAGTGATGTAATAACGAAAAATATTCTGAGTGATTTTATCGCAATAATTTGATTTACTGTATATGTATGAAATAAGTTGAACCAATCTAAATGTGATTATGCAGATCAGTCCTTAGGTAACACTTCTGGAAACCCTCGCTCCCTCAGGGAATAAGAAATACGTGACAGGCTTTGAAAATAATATATGAATTACGAGTATCAGGGAGGTGCCGACTATGACTTTGGCCGATTAGTCGGTCAAGCCGATGACGGTCTTAGGAATGTTAGGCGATTTCAGTGACACTGTTCTACAATTGACTCGCGCACGTCGCAACTAACACTTACGAACGTGTCGGAACATGTTTATTTACTTCTCATTACGTCTTGATTTTGCACGGGTCAGAGCGGTGTATTTTTTCAGCTGAGAATTATCACCCAATATTAAATGAAAAAAATTGTTATGATATAAGATTTATTATTGTAATAATAAGCAGGGTTTAATTTAATGTAATTACTCTTGTATACATTTTACTAGGACATACATATAACGTAAGAAGCTAGACAGTCAGTGCTCTTTATCGACTAGTCACCGACTACGAAAGTCGCCGAATATTCGGCTAATTGGAACATCACTAATAATTATTATTTGGTGAAAAATATTATTAGGTTGTACATCTCTACTTCTTCGAGATATTTTAGATTATTCTTAGGCTGATATTTGTAGACGCTACTTTTACTTTGCTTACACTTTGTTCAGTAAATAAGTTCAGCTTTGACATTAATGAGTACTTAGTTAATAGACGCGTACTAGTGCTGTGAGAACGGAGATCGGCTGCGCTACTGGTCACGTTGGGCACGACATATAAGCATAAGTGAATAGAGCTACTAATTTACCTATGGTCACATCGAAAGGAATATAATGTGAATATATATTATCATTATCCTTAAATTAAATTGTTAACTGAACTATGAATGCTTAGCTTTTGTAAATAATTAATACTAGTACTCAAATACAACAGCCAAACGAAAAAATAAATCGTCATAAATATGCGGAATAGCTAATTTCCTCTGCTAACTCCTATAATAACATTATCGGTATAAAACCAATTGAATGCAATTTCGATTAAGGAATAATAATGGGATCTCCATTTAAATAATACGGTGAATCATATCTGAAATCTTTTGTGATGAGAAAAGGAACGAACGGTTTCATTAAAAACGCTGCGATCTTTTGTCGCGTTGAAAGTCGTTTGTGGATCATCCGAGAATCGTTTGCTGGCTTAAAAAACTCGATCTCATAATATTGTTATGAGAAATGTTACGAACCTAATTGATATGACGGGAAAATGGAATTTGGCATTTCATTGGTGATGATATACATTTTTGTCTAAACTCATCTAGAATATGAATATTTAGTTGGAAGTAATTGTTAATGTATCACTGCTCATCCCGATATGGTTATACCGTGATGATATATTAATTGAATAATCACAATCAGTGTTAGTTTGACTCTTGCTAGAAACCGCAGGCTTTGTTAAGTTATACTGAATAATGTGTTTTTTTTATACGAACGTAGCTCCTTAATAGAGTTTACGTTCTGTAAGATGATATTGCTTTTAAATATTTATCTTAATAAGTATTAGATGGGTTTTGAAATGGATTAGCCGAAGCGTTGAGAGAGAGTCACGTCACTGCTCATGACTGTTATTAATAGTTTTATGTTTCGAGCTGGACGAGATAGCAGGGTTGCCATATTTCAGGCATTTTTGTAATTTGACAGCGCTTTTATATTTTGATCCTACATCTCATCAGTATTCTGCTCTGGCAGACATTTTAAATGTCGCTTGACATCCATTGAAAAATATGAACGCCAGAATGATAAATGAATCAACATATGACTGATTTTTAAATATCTAAACTCGTGTGTTTTGTGATGAAATAATATTTTATACTGCATTGCATCTGATGGTAATCACAGTGCAATTCAAGGAGGTCAATGACCGCCAAGGGACGACAATCCGTTGACAGTCACCATCGCTGTGTACATGAACAGCTGGATGCACTCACGCTGATACTGAAACGAGTCACTATAACGGTCTTTACACTTGTGAACTGTGGTCACGACTCACGACCCAGCTCGGGCAAACGGTCTATCAAATGAAAATACCAGCTATAACGTGGTGTTTTTCGGTAGAAATTTTTTATCAGTTCCCGTAGTGCAAAGGTACTTACTTAGTAGGGACTAAGTAATCTCTTAAGGATGGAATATAAAAAAAAAATCGCTCTTCATGGGTGCCTATGTTATAAAAAGAACCTAATGCTCAAATTTATCGTTTTAAGATTTTTTTTTACACTGGCTCGACATAGTGACTACAGAGTACCTGATGGTAAGTACAGTGTAGTCCAAAAACGAAAGCGACTATCAAAGGATGAAAATCCACTGATAGTCTACATCGTCATGTCGGCCCATATATACCACGACTGAAGGTCTCTAGGTATATGAGCTACTGGATATACACAAGCCGATCCCGAAACGCAACAAGCCGAAACTGGTCACTATGACGGGCTTCACACCCATGTACTGTGGTCGCGATCCAGACGGGTACCGACGCCCTACCACCTCGCTGCAGCTCGTTTAGAACTCCCCAGGAGTCACGTGTAGGGAAACTAGGGTAAAGCCCACAAACGCTAGCAGCTTCGACTCCCTCGGACGCTAGCAGCTTCAATAGTTCCGAGTCTACAATGACATGCTAGCCAGGATAAATCTTTTATATATATATGTATAAATATAGAAGGTAGTTAGGAAACACAAGTCTGGAAGCTCAGTAAACTCGTCGATGGCCCGCTACTTACTGCCAAGAGGTTCTGTTGTATAGAGGCCTTGGAAGCCATACCTGGGGCCTAGTGCTTGTATTTTCACACAACAACAGGTCACTGTGAAAGACTGGCTAGTGTAAAAGGCAATTACGTTTAGAAATTGTTTACAAAAGAACGCATTTCTACGGTTTAATAAATCTAAATACGTAAAAACAAAATACAATGTACACATTTTGTAAAGTACACATACATAACTGTGTATTAATTTAAAAGAACCTCGCTCTGACATAATTTACAGACGTAACAACGAATTAAAAATAAAGAATCAGACATCACATCTCCGTCTCCCAAAGGCTTCGACCCAGTTTCGTATGAAATCCAAGACTAGCAAGTCGCAACAATCCACGTCCACATAATATATCATAACACAAAAAATTCTGTATCGGATCAAGCGGAATAACTGTAAGTTGTAATAACATTACACGCTACAAAGATTCCTCTCTCCATTAGAAGCGAGACGTTCCGCGCAAATATTATCTTAGCAGAGTGTCCGGGAATTTTTCCTCTAAGAGAGATAAATTGTTCTAAAACCAGTACAAAGGGCCGGGGCAATTAGGGACGATGTTACTTAACCAGAATCTAGTTACTCTGATCAAATTACGGCAATAATTGAGGTTATTTTAGTTAACGATATCGTTCTTAATAATTATTTAGAGTTGCTTGCAAGGGCTATGATAATAAAGTTACACAGAAAGGAATGTACCAAATAATAATGTATCGCCACGCTGTAACCGTTACGGGGCGAGCAGAGATACGTTAGTGGCTGTATCCACTTTGCGCTTATATATCGCGCGCAACGTGGCCAGTGGCGCAGCTGATCGCCGTTCTCAGGGCATTTACACGTGACATTTGTATCAGATGCCGTGCGGGCTTCCTCACGATGATTGTTATTATGATTGTTATGAATATCTTGTTAAATATCAAATGCCAATACCTCACATTCTATTACATCGAATGAATAACTAATTTAATAGCTTAATTTGAAACATACTACACTACTTCTTACTTTGTATTATTTTCTCTCTTTGTTACCTATATGAAATAAAAAAGAGTAAAAATGTACAAGTTAATAATGTATTAACCTATTTAGATTTATTTCATTTTCTATTTTGCATGGAAGTACAGATTTTGTTGTTTAACGTTACATTTGTAATGTCGATCGTGACATATACATAAGAAAACATATATGTTGTAGTTAGAATATACGTTGATCGTAACACTACGCCTGTAAAAGTTTTTTCCGCACCTTCCGTCTGTAAATGGGGGTCTTTTGTGTCCTGCCGTCTTCGCACCCTTTTAATTCACTCAAAAAAATCTGAAAAAAAAAATCATGCTACTATTCAAAACATTCATTTTGAAAATTCTCGTAGATTACGGGCAGAAGTTGGCGCACGCTGCCCCCCTATTTAGCTGCTATATAAGCAGAAATTGATTTTGCTCGGACACAGGTGACCCCGTTTACAGACGAAGTGTTAAAATCATTCGTTTTCGACCCTGAATGATACAAATCATTGATATTACTTGCGAGAACTTAGCCTAACTTTAGCCAGTTGTAAATACATTACTTTCCCGACATTCGAGCAGCTGTTGTTAGATTTAATAACGAAAGTTCTAACTTTAGAGTACATTTTATTTCCGTCCAAGCAAGGCAGATGACAAAGTAGTTTAGCTGGAAACTTAGTTCCCGGCGCTACTCGACAATGCTGTAATTTGTTTGCGAGACGGTAATCTGCACTAAGCAGCTCGGAAATGCCTTTAATTTTATAAAATGTACTGGATTTTTCTCTCAGGCTTTTTGCAGTACGCTGTCCTTTTATACTTAAAAATGCATTAATAAGAAAATAATCCTTCGGTCTATGTTCCCCTATATTATTTAATCCTTCAAAGCCAAACTGACCATGGAGATTCAGGCAGTGAATTTGGAGTAGTCTAAGGCGGAGTTTTATAGATTTCTATATTATTTTATTAATATCAAGGTCGTGGTGTTTAGCGACAGAATAGAATAGTGCCCCTCTCTTCGTCATACTGAGGTGTCGAAAGTTGCAGGCAGATTTCTGCTACATGCGGCTTCTCTGCACATAGCGCACTCCCGCCAGTGCGCATTGGACATTGTATGCTGGGTGACCAACATGACCAAACCTTTCGCATGGAATCCGCAGATATACTGGAAAAGGGAAGGGAGACCTTCCTTTTCTTTTCCTTCCCACGGCAGGGCAAATGCCGTGGGAAGGAACTGGCTAATAATAATATTATAATAATATCAAAGGATATAGCTCACCGAAATCGTAGATCGTCGTCTCTAGTAATTGGCAATAGAGAGATTGCCAGGAATTGTAGAAAATTATGTTTGGAAAGTTTCAGTAGGAAACAAAAATCATTGCCAGTTGTTTATGTAAAAATAAATTTTCCCTCGGCTTCACGTCGCTCCGGTTCAAACAGGTCAGTTTGTATGTAGATGAGGCTTTATTCATCCGTCTGTTACTCGTATCTCTGGTTAAGTTTGCGCGCTTTGTTCTACTAACCGGTTTGTTTTGCTTCCGAACCTCTACGTTGCAAGTTGCGGTTTCACAGTTCGCTTGTGGTTTTGTGTACTACCAGAAGTTCTGCCCGAGACTTGGTCTACAGCACCAAAGATTAAACTCACTCGATAAATTAAATGAGTACGTGCGAACTAGTAAAACTTATTTAATGTTGCTGAGAAAAATCATTGCCTGTGGTGTCCCTAGTCTACTACTGGACATAGAGCTCTTGTCATAATCGCCATTGAGGTCGATCTCCGAATTTTCTATTCTATTCTAATCTTTTCTGGCTATCCTTTCAAAGTCATCGCTCTTCCTTGACTGAGGAGGGCCTTACATTGACATAAATTTCCGTTTTTGTTAGGTTTATCAGTGGGTTCAATATTAATACGAGTGGAAGTAGGAGCCGCGATGTAACTGCGCAGACCAAATCAAAACAGTTCTAACGGAGGGTAATGTCAAAAGTTCGCGCAATCGACGAGAGTGCATTAAAGGACTAATGAATGATAAGATGCGAGCTGGTAGGGCGTCAGTGCCCGTCTGGATCGCGACCACAGTGCATGGGTGTAAAGCCCGTCATAGTGACTAGTTTCGGCTTGTCGCGTTTCGGGATCAGCTTGTGTATATCCAGTGGCTCATATACCTAGAGACCTACAGTCGCGGTATATGTGGGCCGACATGACGATGTAGACTATCAGTGGATTTCCATCCATTGATGGTCGCTTTCGTATTTGGACTACACTGTACTTACCATCAGGTACTCTGTAGTCACTATGTCGAGCCAGTGTTAAAAAAAAAAGATAGCGAAGGAAGTTTACAAGTATACTGAGAAGGTGCGTTTCACTGTCTCTGCCTACCTCAATAGGGATTCGCCGTGGCGTTAGATAGATGGATAGTTGTCTGTTTATCAAACTTAAATATTTATACAACTTTTCTTGAAACAATTTCTTATAGTTTTTTTTTAACTTAGTCGAGTGACAGTTTATCTGTTCGTGAAGTTTTATCCCCGACAGTCCGTTTGCCGGTTGGAAGCGCATTCATGTGGACCGCGGGGACGTATCCAATGTATCCATCGCGCTCTCAGATTTATGCTTTGAAAGTTTTCCCAGTGGAAGCAGTTTCCAGTCGCGCCGTCGCATCGAGGCGGGCACTTTATTTGACTGATTACTGTCTTCTTTTGCATTTTCTTCGAAATGTACTTTTCTGTGTTATTCACTTATCGAATAACTTCTTCGGGTGGGATTAAACAGATTAAAATTGAATACAAATAATAATACGTCTTTCGTTATATCTCTTTTGTGATAAGTAGATACGCGTTAGAGGGTGTATCCACTTTGCACTTATATGTCGTCCCAAACATAACCAAATAGCGCAGCTGCTCGCCGTTCTCACAGCACTAGTACACATGACATTTCTGTTAGACGCCATGCGGGCTTCATCATGATGTTTTCCTTCATCGGTGAGCATGTGTTGCCTAAGCCCTTACATAATCTCCAATATCCTGAGACACGTGCCAGTAATCAAACCAACGACCGTTCGCGTACCCGCGCGTGGATATCGGCCCCTTATTCACAAGGCCGCCACCAATTATATACAAATAAATAATATGAATGATTTGAATTTAATGTTGACAATTGATTCAAGCAACCTGGATGTAAATACTGTCTATCGTCTCGCCGAATGCCTATTGGGGTGGGCAGAAAGAATAGAACGCCATTTCTCCCTATTCTTGCAAACCCTTTTCGCCACCTAGACTTTAGTTAATCTCTTTATACAGACATATTTTTGTTTTGTCTTAATTCGTCCCAGGCTAGCAACATCAAACAAACCGTGATCTCTGATGTAAAACGCGTACGATCTGCCGACTGAGCCATAGTGAGTCGAATGAAACACAAATACTGCAAACTATCAAATAAACATCGCCACGTCTCGATCAGATAGGTTGGGCCGAGGTCTGGGGGGAATAGGCAATATCTGCGCGGAGGGAGTGGGGGGGGCTGTTCGGAAATCCATTATCAACAGCCAATGGGGCAGTGCATTTTGCTCTCTTCGAAATCGTTCTACCGACACCGTTTTTCTATTTTTCAATAGTGAATGAGGTTCTTTTATCGCATTTCATTTAACCCTATATCGATTAAAAACGAAATAAATATTTGTGCAGTTCATAAATAAAATGGAAATTCTGCAGATAGAAAATTAACTAAATTATTTATGTAGAATACCATATTCAGGAAACCCGCATGCCCTCTAATAGAAATGTCATGTGGCAAGTGCCCTGAGAACGGCGATCACCTGCGCTACTGGTCACGTTAGGCACGACATATAAGCGGAAAGTGGATACAGCCACTAATGTAGCTCTGCTCGAATTATTGTTAAAATTGTAAAATCAATATTAAATATCTAATTTTAATTAGCAAAGGAAACACATTTAAATTGGAAATAATGCGTACGTTTTTATTTTTATGAAAAAAGAACAAAACATCATCAGATATGTTTCTTCTTTGCAACGAGCCAGTAAGTAATGTCAAACAAAAAAAGTTTACATACCGACATACCGTTGATTAAAAAAAGAAATATTACTCGTTGCTTAGGGTTTTTGATGTCTTAATTTTAGTGACGCTTTAGTTTTTTTTAATAAATTTCCATTTTTAGGGGTATTCGAAAAATGTATTTAATTCATCTGTCTATTCAATATTTTATTAAAGTTGAAAAAGGTCTTACTGAATTAGATTTAGTGACAGTCGCGTCGGATTTAATGGATTACATAATGGTCAATTTTTCCATTCATCAAGTGTAAACCTTTTAAGTTTCTTTTAGTAATTTCATTTAATATTCAACTCTTAAAAGTTAATCCAGTACAGCGGAGCGAACTGGAAGGCATTACCTAAATGGTGTTAATTCGGCATCTCGCTCAAATTGGAACATTCCGAGTCGTAAAAGGTCTAATGGCAGGCGATGATAAGCCTAAATCCTCCGAGATTTGTAGCCGTGAGTGCTCATAAAGGTCTATACCCTCACGAACGGATCATGACATGATCGTTGCCCTCCAGATTCATTATACTTTATTCATTTCAGGCATGTGTTGTGCGTGGCTGTTACTGGACCGCAAATTAACTGTCACCCATCATATATATATATATATATAATTTTCGGGCAACCCAGTGTTTACTCTTGCATTACAACACCAGGGCCGCTGTGAGGGTAGCGAAACCCGGTGTCAAACTTTTACTGATCAAAAGCCACCGCGTTTACCGTTTAATTGTTCTACCCGGGCCTGGTAAACCGAATTCATCCAGACGCTCGAAGAAGGAAAAGCCTTGTTGAGGCTACCTCTCTGGAAGGGTGGGTGTAAAGAGCCCACCCCTCCAAAACCTGTCTCAGTTGGCGTGTTAGACACTCACTGTGCACCATCTCCCTCTCATATTCCTAATATAAATATTTTAACGGGTCATAACAATAGTTTTACCGAACCGGTCAAAATGACCTGTCTTTATATTATTATGCCTTAAATTTCTTTCTTATTTAATATTTCTGAAAAATGTTATATGTTTTACTAATACAAGATAGTGATAAATATTATGGATTGAATTATATTTATAACAAGGCCAAAATAAATCATGTTGTACATATTTCTACAATAGATATAAAATTTCTCCGGTAGATCGAGTGTTAAAGAATCTTTCGATTAAAGTTCGACATATCGACCTGGTCACACAGGCCGGGGTCACGAACAGACCGAAGCAGATCGAAACGTAGAGTCATAATTAAAAGATCAGTTAAAGTATTTAAAATAAAATAAATAGTTTAATGCTGTAATATAAATAAGCTTCATTTCGTAGTAGGTTAAGTTTCTATACGTGTATTGACTGTTAATTCGGTTAGGTCGGGAGGCGAGGCGAGATAGCGCTGCATTAGACTCAATTAGTTGCAGGCACTCGACCGGCCCGCAAATAGCACAGTATCGCGGTCCCCGTTCCGATGCGATCGCTCGAGACAAGGTCGCTGCTGCGGCCTATTTGCCGCTACAGCCTCTGGCGGCCGGCCACCGCGGTGACGAGACCGCTCCCCAGCAATATTTGCCTCATAAACACCCTATAGCCTTCGCGTTTTGTAATCATTATCTACAACGTTACTGGTAACTATAGATGGGCAAATGTAATCAGATTAATGAAAATGATTAACGATTACATTTTACGTTTTTTACCATTAATATGACTGCATTTTGCTCATTTATGTTTAAAACACTACCAAATCCCAGATTGTATACACATTTATGATTTCTTAATGGTTAAATGGATTTAATCATGATTACAGAGCAAGAAAATTAAAATTATGACTACATTTTGTAATCGTTCATCATTAATCAGATTACATTTTGCCCATTTCTGCTGGTAGCTAATGCAAAACCTCTTAAAGGTAACTTAGGTACATCAAGACTAACAACTTTTGTTCTATGACTTTTGCCAAAACTTAACGTATCCTTAGATATATATTTTTTTAGTTTTAGTAGGGATTTCTATCAATCGTTAGCTCTATGTTTAAAGTTCAGTCAGCTGATGCTACGAAATCGTCTGCCCCGGTTGCATCGCGCCGCCTTTCAGAGTATTAAGAAGATCAGAACTGCAAATTTGATTTATTTAATTTTTTTTGTGGGAAAAAAAAAAGATTGAGTTATAAAAAGTCGTAAAACAAAAGTTGTTAGTCTTGTTATACCAAAGTCACCCTTGAAAGGTTTTGCGTTAGTTACCTGTATCCCTGCTAACGGGTCTTCTGCGTCGAAGTAAGTTATGAGTATGAATCGACGTTTCGACAAAGTTACAAAGGCCATAGTTTCAAGTAGACTGTAATGCCGCGGGGCTTCTTCAAGCTAAAATTCAAAGTAAGTTTCTTCGCGCATAAGACCCATTAAAATATGTCACCAGGTCATCAGGTCTCGTAGATCGAGTGGCTAATTGAATATTGTCAAGTAAGTATAATGAAACTGCATAGACGCGCCAAAATTGAAGGCATTGATATATGGTTATGTGATCGATTTTGGCTAGTCCAATTGATTTTTTTAAGTTGTTTGCTCCGAATTCACTGGCTGTCCACGGGCATGAAATATGGCTTCGCGGTCTTTAATTTGCGAATTATACTCCTTTGTAATTTGGAACTACTAAATGAAAAAAAAAAAATGTTCTGAAGTAGATTTAGAAGATCTGCAAAGATTTGAAAAGTTTTGATTTTAATTATATTTTGCCGTTTCTGTGTCGTACATACATATATCAAGAAACACTAAAACGTTAAAGAATAAATACAATAGGTCATGATGAACATACTTACAAATCATATGTTGCTTCACTTTCATCCGCGCGTTTTTAAATAATGATATATCGTCACGCTAAACCCCTTTCGGGCTGAGCAGAGCTACATTAGTGCCTGTATGCACTTTGCGCTTATATGTCGTACCCAACGTGACCAGTAGCGCAGCTGATCGCCGTTCTCACAGCACTGGCTCACATGACATTTTCGTTAGAAGCCATGTGGGCTTTCTCACGATATTTTTTCTTCAGCGGTGAGCATGTGGTGACTAAAATCGTATGTAATCTGGAAAAACCCAGAGGTACGTCCCGAGATTCGAAACGACGACCACTCGCATCGCTGCGCATGGATTCCGGTCCCTTATGCACCGGGCCACCACAGGCGCAGCGCGTTTTTTACTAGAATATTAATGCTATGCTATCCAACTGTTTAGCATTGTGCAAAAAACTATGTCAATATGAGTAATTTGAGTCACAAACAATCGGTTTTATATCATCAGCGCTGTGAAATTCTATATCGCTCTGTGAACATCGTGTCGTGCGTAATGCTTGTTGTTGTTTCATTGGTGTGTAAACATTTGTTTGCCAATTAAATATCAGCTCGGTTAAATATTGATGCCTATTTACCGAATAATCATTAATCAACCATCACGCCGATCCCCTTTTGGGATAGGCAGAGAGATTGAAACACCACTTTAATGTTTCCAAACCTTTATTTACCTTTACAGACTTACGTTTATAGTTACTACTTATGTATTATACAATATTATTTTTTTGTATTATGTCTATGTATGTATGTATATTTCTTTTTTTTTGTAATATTACTACGATATTCTTCACTTTACCGTAAACTAGCGTTATATTATACATTAATTATTGTGCGGGCTGTGATGTGCTATAATTGTGGGGGCATTTATATGTTTTATCTTGTGTACCATGTTACTTTCGTTTTCTCACTTAAATCCTTTATACACTCTCGCTGATTCCACATACTCCGAACCTTAATATCTATAAGAATTATATTCGTTTGGTCTGTGTAGGCAAGTCTCGACTGGTCTCGGCTTTCACTTGATTTCGCTTTCAAATGATAATATGTCGTCATCCTTTTCGGGGTAAGCAGAGGTGCATTAGTGTATGTATCTACTCAGATCTTTATGTCGTGACCAATGTGACTAGTCGCGCAACTAATCGCCGTTCTTATAACAATAATGCATTAACATTTTTGTTAGATACCGTGCTGCGGGTTTTCTTATAATATTTACAAACTCTTAAAACTATCATATCAAATGATGACCCGGTAGCGCACATTTTTGTGTGACGCTGAGCGTTATGGTTTCGAGTTGCGGTAACGGGGATCTTTTCTATGAGGAGCATATTAGTTTGTCGTGAATCATAGGTGTGTATATGTATATAAGCCAGTATATCTTAGTCCAATACTATTAATATAAGTGCAAGCATAGTTTGAGGCTAAGTTAATATGTGTTAGTCTATGAATGTTTTTTTATACTAGGTCGACAAAGTCACTACATTGCACCTGATGGAAAGTGCAGAGTAGCCTGAGAACGGCAGCGCCACCGCTGTGCCGGCCCACATACACCACAACTGAAGGTCTCTAGGTGTATGGACAACTGGACATACACACAGAGTAATTCAGGCCGAAGCGAGCCTCTGTGACGGTCTTTACACTTGTGTACTGCGGTCACGAAAAAGTTCGGGCAATAGATTTAATCTAAATTCCCCGAGCAAATGTTTCAAAAAAATTTTGTTCTACCATTAGGTAATCACACACTAACACACATACAGTCAGTTTCCATAATACATGATGACAGGGTATATATTTCCCGAGTTTTCCGGTAATATTTCAATCGGGGAAAATGTACGAAATTCAGTTCGCGCCGTTCTGTTACATAAGAGAGTACGAAGGGACGTTCAGCCTTACGTAAGTTTAAAAGCTCGACGTGAAAATACAAAAGAGTCCGATAGCACAACAACAATACAGTGCCGCTATGCGGGCTGCGATTCTATTCAAATTATAGATAGTACTTACATAATTACTTAGCTCGTTGCTTCTATAAAGTTTACTTAAACTTTGCGTCAACTATAGCACTCTGTTTGTGGGTGATTTCCTTCGGGTTGTTTACATACGTCTGTTTTTTGTTCGGTTTCCCACACTCGCGTTGGTCGTGTGATGCGGCGTTTGTTTCGAGTTTAATGAACTGGAGTTAAAGATTAACTATCCCGGCTTCTTACACGGTAAATAAAAGTGTTATTACAGTCGAAGCGAATTAGTAATAAAATTCACAACAAAAACAAATATGATTCATCGCACGCTCGCTACGTGCGTGAGTCCACTACACCGTAATAGTTTTCGGGGGTTGTTTTTTTTATGTTGATGGTCAGAGGCACGTCCGTTCGCGTCGGCTGTTGGCACGCAACTGACGGCAACGTTGGACGGCGTCGACAGCCGAACTCGAGTTTCGAGGTCTCCGCGAACATTAGTGAGGCAGCATGAGCGGATAAAGGTCACGGTGGATACCTCGCGCGACCTGCGATCGTTCAGTTCGATTGGGATTCCCTCTGTGTTTAGGTTTTCCTCGCGTTTTTTTTTTAATATTACAATATCGGTAAATCAGTGATTACTTGTTTCTTTCTCCTAACTCTTCACCTTTCATGTAAATGAAAGTATAAGCTTTAGTAAATGTTTTTTTTTGGTATTTTTCAAATTATCTTCATCAGCTTTTAGTGAAAATCTTTTTTTTCCTGTGAGTATATAAATATCTCAAGTCTACAGTCGTGTGGGAAAACTTGTGTAAAAATATAGTCTTTCTAAGTAAAAAAAAAATAGAGGTTTATTAAGTCTCATAAAAAACTAAATACAAGCGGTAAGTAAGCGAATAAAGTTTCAGTGAAAAGCGTTAAGTGGCGATTAAGTTTATTGTATTTTTTAAATTTACTGCGGCACTTTAGCGGTTTAAGTATAAAGGCAAATTTTTTAAAATTAATTTGTATTCTTAAATAAACTGTTGACAATGACAAGTGTTCTTTTGAAGTTTCTAAATCCTTTAAATTACTTTTTAAGTTTTCAGTCAAAGGTTTTATTTACTTAATGGAGCGTCTTCTTAAAAGGTTTTTTGTCTAAGAGACTAATAAGTAATTTAGTTCTATCGAAGGCAATTAAAAGGAAAATTTATACCGGGTAATATAAAGGGGGATAGTTTTTATCAAGTATTGATGATTTTTTTATACTGGATCGACAATATGACTATAGGAATGTGTGTGTCGGACAGGAAAGTACTTTAAAGGGGATCCAGATAGATAATGAGTTACATTTTCTTTTATGAGCTCAGTCCGCGTATTTTTGTAACAGATCTCGTATGTCGTGACCAACGTGACCAGTAGCGCAGCTGATCGCTGTTATATTGTATCACACTAACATGGGACAATATTACACGGAACAAATTGCTTAGGAAAGTACTTGTCCTGCCCATATATTGTTATTATGTACCGTTTCGAAGATTATTGATATTGTTATAACTCTTTGTTATTTGCTCGATGTCTTTGTCCCAAATACTATAATAAATTGCTTCCTATCAATAAAATTCGTATTCCGAAGTGAATACTACGTCATAATTGTTTGACGGGGGTAAGTGGTTTTTCTCCATTCGAACGATTTTTTTGTGATGTCAAAGGCATGAACCGTATTTCATGCGCAGCAACGCAACTGCTCGTAGGTTCAGATCCCGGCTCGTACATCTGGGTTTTTCCAGATTAAGTACGGGCTTAGGCTGACCACGGGCTGACCAGTGAAAGAAAACATCGTGAGGACACCAACATGGCATCTAAACGAAATATCATGTGTACTATTGCTTTGAGAATGGCGATCAGCTGCGCTACTGGTCACGTTGGGCACGACGAATAAGGACATAGTGGATACAGCCACTAACATATCCCTGCTCACCTCGTAAGGAATATAGCGTTATGAGATATTATTATTAAAAAATCAATTGTTACATCAAATACTTTCGTTTATTTTTTCCTTAGATTATTTTTGCAAGTTATGTATTATTTCTAACCGACCGAGTCTAATTTGATTAAATGGCTGAACGTTAAAGCGGAACAAGGCAACTTGTTTCGAAAGCAAAAAGGGTTGAATACCCTCTCTATGGGGGTAGCTCCATAACTTGAGGGTCTTTGTCCGGCCGCTAACAGCAAATATACTTAATGTATATAACAATGTTGCTCGCTTGCAAACTTTCTGTTTCTCTGTTTGCTTAGTATGTTTTGTTTTTAATAATAAATAATGTATTGTAACGCTATACTCCTATCGGTGTGAGGAAAGATACATCAGTGGCTGTATCCACTTTGCGCTGATATGTAGTGCCCAACGTGACCAGGTAGCGTAGCTAATCACAGCACTACTGCACCTGATATTTCTATTAGATGCAATGAGAGTTTCCTCACGATGTTTTCTTTCATCGGTGACCGTGTGATGCCTAAATCCGTACACAATCTGGAATACTCACAAATATGTATGTGCCAGGATTCGACTCTACGACCTCTTGCGGTGCTGCGCATGGATTCCGGCCCCTTATCCACTAGGCCAACACAGCCACAATAATAATAATAATAAACTTTTCTCATCCTGTTCGGATTCACTGAGACTGTCATATGAATTTGACATTTTCGGAAAATGTATCCCCGTGACGGGTTTTTGTGGCGGTAGGGCGATTGCCCGATCCGGGTGTCGACCACAGTACCCAGGTGTAAAGACTTTCATAGTACCTCGCTTCGGCCTGTCGCGCTTCGGGACCAGCTTGGGTGAATCGAATTGATGATGTACCTACAGACCTAGAGTCGTGGTATATGTGGGCCGATATAACGACGGTGACTTTCAATAGATACCCGCCTGCTGACAGTCAT
Organism: Automeris io; assembly: GCA_036320925.1. Lineage (NCBI taxonomy): Eukaryota > Metazoa > Arthropoda > Insecta > Lepidoptera > Saturniidae > Automeris > Automeris io. The sequence goes on from JAUDJH010000011.1 coordinate 16,060,717, forward strand.
GGCTGCTCTTGAAATATACTTTACTTTCCATCATTACAGGTCCGATGTCGTCACTGTCCCGCCAGTGTAAAACACAGGGTGTTAAAGTTTTATATGAATTTATTTTTTTATGTTGTTACAATGATATAATAGTACCGCGAGATCTCAGTTCGCTACGAACCACTACTTTATAGCAGATGCGATTATGGATTTAAATCGTTTCAAATACCTGATAGTTTTGGTTACGTATATATGGATGATAATAATAATATCACTAGCAAATTTTTTCTATGATTTTACAGGCTGAGTAACGCTTGTGGATCGCGTTAGGAACGCAGAATTACGTAGAATGGTTTCTTTGAAAGATAGTGCCATAGACAGCATACACAAAAGCATACTGCGATGGCTCTCCACGTGGGAGAGGATGAATGATGGAAATATGACAAAAAAAGGAAATATGAATCTGAGAGGAAGAAAGAAAGAGCTTAGGCCTACCGAGCCTTACCTGCACAGAGCAAATTAAGAGATTTCTGATGAAGGGTAATGTCAAAAGAAGCGGAATCGGTTAGAGTAATAAAGAGAGATGAATAAATTTTAAGAAAGTGAAAGCAGTTTGCGATTATAGAAGTGGCGTCCCAATCTCTCTGCTTGTCTTAATAGAGATTCGGCGTCATGATGGATAGATATTTACAGGTCGAGGCTTGACCTCAATCACAACTGATAAAAGGTGAAAATGTGGCCGTTGATGGACCGCGTTCGCCCAACAAATGCCTATTCACTCTTCTTTCAAAGGCTCTCAGATCGTGAGAACATGAAAAATAAACGCGGGGAGTGAAGACTTCTTCGCTGTATTTTCCCCGACGGTGATTATTTCCAAGCACAAAAAAAAATGTTTCGGTACATTTCCACAGCGAGTAGCCGGCGGATATCGGTAAACTGATTAGCAATGATAACGGATGGGACACCGGCGCCACGCTCGCCGCCCGCCCTTATAAATTTTCATATAAAGCACAATTTTATACTCGCGATATAATTAGCCTGCGTGTGGAATAATTATCGAGCGCACATTTATTTATAGGCTATCAATACTAAGCAGTGACATGCATAGGATATTTGAACAGGGTATGCAGAATTCGTGTAATTAATTTAAATATTATATTATTGTAGTAAATATTATATTGCTTTCATAGGAAAGATAGACGGCGTGAATATAGAATAGATATGAATATAAATGGTTCTTTTTTTGTTCAACTTTAAACAATTTATTCCAGACTTATTTATCGTCAGGGCATGCAATGCTTTCATGCGTCTATGAAATGAATGCTACTGATACTAAGTAAGTACTAAGTCCTATTGTATGTATTATAAATACAATCATGGGTTCCAATTATGTATAAACAAGATATTGTATATTAATAATAGTATTACTTAAAATGTTATATATGATAACATATGACATTATACTATATCGCATGTTTTTCGTTAAAACACCAACTCAGTTGAGGTGAAGAACAAAATTATTTGCGATAAATCGAAGATAATAATATAATCCTAATACTCGAGTTACATTGTTTATATATCGCTTGCTTACATTATGGCGTACCGAGAGTCGGATCGACTCGTGAGGAACACAAACGAATCGCGCCGGGCGGCCTAAGTGTTCACTTGGGATAGTCCAAGGAATTAAGATTTTTTTTCTGTTTACGTAAGCTTGTTCATACTTCCATTGTATTTCCTTAAACTCTGCAGCATTTTATGATACAAGTACTACATGGAACTGACATAATGCCATTTAAATCAAGAGATCACAAACTTTAATCTCACTCCAGATCCTTCAAATATTATGTTGTTGTATTTAAAAAAAAATTTTGCTCCATTTTTGTCACCGAGTGTAGTTTCTTTATATTTCGTAATTCTGTGAGATAGTCCTATTTGCTGGGATAACATTCCTTAAAATATATAGTATATGTAAAGGACGTGAATTGATAATCTGAGCTTCGTATACTTTATAAAGAATAGTTTGTGATATGCGCGGAGAATGAGCGGCCAAGTCGTACAATTTAATTCCCCTTCCCTCTTATATCGTTGACATCCCAGCTGTTCGCACAAGGCGATTCGCCTCCTCTTTTTTTTTTGCTATGAACTGCCAAGTGGAATTCGTTTCCTACGTTGATTTCCCAGGATCATGCGACATGTGGAATCTTCTAAAGCGAATCGGTATTTATTGCGTGAGCGCGGTCCATCATCCGCCTCATTATCACTTTCCATCACGTGTGTCTGAGGTCAAATGCGAGTTTGTCTGTAATAAAAAAATACTGTGAAAACAAAATAATAAATGATCAAAGGAGCCAGTCCCAGGGACTGTACGTCCCCCGAGTTAATGGTGTTGGAGTGACGCCAGCTCGGCGCTCCTTCACATGTTGCTTCAAGCTTTATTTTCGTCCAGCTGACCTTGGAATGTTACACAACCAGCCCATTACTTGAGACGATGCAGTAATTGTAACTGAGGAATATAAAAGGAAAAAAAGAATCAAAATGCTCGTCGAATGTAATAATGATCCTTAATAAAGTTATATGCATGTGTGCAAAAACTGTCATTATCCCCCCCCGTTCTCGGAGTACGCAGCTTTACATCATGATCGGTGTTGTCATTTTGTAGAGCTAGTTTAAAAAATCTTACCGACGTAGTTAGACGAAAGTTTCTTAAAACCCTTTTACGTGCTCTAATCCAGTGATTCCTAAACGGAACTGGATTGACCCTTAAGGTTCCACGGGAGACTCAACGGGGATCTAGTTTGGAGTGATAAAAATGGGGGTTCATGGAAATTTGTTTCGTTTTGATAGTACAGAACAAAGATGTTAGCTTGGATTTACTTATGAATGAAGGCAAGATAATAAATACTCTATGCAAAAAAGGATACACAAATTTACAATTTTTTTTTGTTTTTTAACAGGCAGTATTTTTGTGAAAAATCATGATTTCAGGCTTTAAAAAGCATTTTTAAGCTCTAAGATTGTAATTTTCAGATTTATTGACGAGTTTTTGGATATTGATGTAGCTCCAGGGTTTCACCGAAAGTAGTAAAACATTGAAATTGGTTTACGAGAAAAAAGTTTGGGTACCTGTGTTCTAAATCATTAATTATTTAGATTATATATTTAAAACAACCATGATAATGCTTTCACACTTCAACTCCTTCTACGTCTTACAAATGTCTTACCATAAACGGGAACTAAAAACGCTACATTTTTAGTAGTTTTTACCAGTGGTTATAGATTCCTGACCCATTAACTTTACTTTTGATAACAAGTATGCCATACAGATAGACATGGGAAAATTTAAGAGCTGCTATTTTTATTAAAATAATCCAAATAATAATGCTGATTATATCACTTTTACTATTAATGCATTTTCTATAGTTGGCATAAGTTTAATTAATCAAGCCCAGCCACAAATGACGCGTCGAAAAGGCATATGCTCTTGATTCGAGAGGCCATGACATGTTGGCTGCACGCCAGGAGCGGCTGTACGCTAAAGATGTTCAATTTTCTAACAATCTAGCAGACAACCTTCATTGTCGAGCAGCCAGCGAGTTCGATATTAATTTTGGGGGTCGTGGTTTCGTTTGTGATGGCGGATTCCAACTGCAAGTTGTACTAGATGACGAGTTGAGTCCAGTCGAGCCATGAGCAACATCGAGTTATGCTGCAAGGCGCTTGCCAAGGGATTTTTTTTTACTTGGGGAAAATCCTCATGGTACCGTCTCGGTCGCACTGGGGGGGTGCGCGAGACCGAGGTGTGTCGGACTTGTACCGACTAAAAACCCCAAGGTGACTTCTTCTGCGCATTGGCGGGGACCGCGGGACCTGTAATCAATTCGTCGCAGCCCCGTCGCGCCGCGCCCGCTGGGCACAAACTCGGAGGAAGATATCTTCCTCGACACTGCTCATTGTGCTACGAGTCATATTTCGGAGTTTTTCATGGTTGTCTCTTCCGAAATGTTATTTAAACTAACACATTTTAAACTTTCACTTTTTGTACTCATTATAAATACTTTAACGGGGCTCAAATGCGAAGAAACTTACTCTTAATTATGGCTCGTGTTTCGATCTGATGACCCAGGCCTTGGTCACAACTGAGTTGTCGAAGTCTGCTTAGAAAAGCGATTGATGTTAGGAAACACAAAACTGTTAATGTAAATTTTGAATTCATGTTATCATGGGGGTGGAGCCCTGTGATTAGAAAACTTGGACCCCATTTTATGTCGTCTTGTCAAAATGTTGACATTAATACTTGTGCGCCGACTATTTAACGCTTTCGCTACGACAGAACTCGCTGCAAAGTGTTTGGCAAGTAACGGAGCTCCATGGTGAAAGTGTGCACATCAAACGCGCGCAGTCGCGCAGCGTCCGGGGCCAAAGTTTTGGCTCTAAACGATTTTCACTAGTTTTTAGAAGAAAAATAATTCGGGTGAATAAAATAATAATAATATACATATATACACCCATCTTATAAAAGCGGTGTTTTTTTATCTGGTGACTATAGTCACTGATGAAAGCGAAAGGGTGAAATTATTAAGAACAAAAGCGCCCAGAGGAAGTAACTTTCGGCCTCGTCGAAAATTCCACGGTGTATCAGTTAGCTCGTGACTTATGGCCGACGTAACCAGGTCGAAATAGCGAATGAGATAAAGAAGAAATAAAATAAAAAACATGTAAACTGAATTAAAATTTGGTTTATCACTAATTTCTTTCAAATTGTAATTGGTTATCTTCATAATAAAATGTATTGCTTCTTTACTCGTTTTATCGGCAGAAACGAATTGGTTGGATAAGGTTCTGATGGTAAGTTTTCTTGATCCAATATACTATATTTGTAACAAAACCATCTCTAGTAATGTGTATGTCACATATCAGCACTCATTTTAGTAAACAAGTTGGTTAACAAAGCTTGACAATATTGGAGCAAATATATTTAGTTTGCGCCAAAAAATAAACCGCGCATGGTAAGGTACTTTCAATGTAGTGGGACACGAGAGGACTTCAGAACTAGACCAACGAGGCGTCCGTGGCCGTGTGGTAGGCTATAATGAGGGTCTTGGAACTGACTATTTGATAGAATAGTGTACCGAGTGTCCTTGTGTAAATATACTTTTAGGGCATTTTGTATTGCAAAATATGAACAACTCCCACGAAACCTTCTCTTGAAAACAGACAATACTTATCGTGGCAATCCGAAGAATAACTATTTTACAAGCTACTTGGTTTTTTAAGTATCTTCAGTGTATAGTTTGATTTCACTATTATTTTGTAAAATGTTTTATACATTAGCACCTCTGATTCGTTTCTATTTTTTTCACATTCATAGAGTTTTAAAAAATTTAGGTAGCAAAAGGTCGGAATGGCAGTTAATTTTCCATTTAGAAAATTCATTTTCTATTATCACAAGAGGTTTTAAGAAAGTTTTTAAAACTTTCGATCGAATGATCAAGTTTATAAGCAAAACTTATCGCGAAAGGTAAATCCCCGAGTTCAATTATTCTCTTTCCTCGTTTCCTCTTTCCTTAAGTTTTTATAAAGTATGGATTTTATTCGACCGCGATTTCTAACATAATGAATGGCCTGTTTTCTATCGATTAGCATTACGTATACGATAGCAGGATGTCATTTATAGTATTTTTCCTTCTAGTAATGCATTGCGAACTTATATTTATTTATTTATTTATAAGTACACTTACATAGACTACATTAACACATAAAACTATATAAGACATGGACAGGATACATTATAAATGCGACTATATTTACAAGTGTAGACTGCATGCACAGAAGAAAAGAAAAACAAAAATACGAGTAACACGAAAAGAAATAAACTACTCTAATTAGAAAATTTTATAACAGAAATAAAAAAAAACAATAATCTATGCAACAAACTTCTCTAATAACATCCTTTTTTTAAATTTGTAAATACTTTCGTTAAATATGTCGATATGTTTATATTGGATTGGTATATAAGAAATAGGAAAATAAATGTAATAAATTATAATTATAAGTAAAAACTTTCTGGCGTATTCTAGAGGTCTCCGGTGATAAAAATAAAAAAAGTTATATTCTAGGTGATCAGGACAAAGAGTAGGGTATGTAAAGGAAGGGGCTCGACTCCACCACAGCCTTCCCCCGTTTAGAACGTATTCTAAGGGCAAGGGGAAAGGCAAAAAGATCCTACTCCCTGCATCCTCCCTTTGCTGGTGGTGGAGGGGAGGTAACTACTCTTCCTACATGGCGTTGCCCTCTCCAGGGAGCACCACGCGCCGAGCCGCGTTCTAAGGGCTCAGCCTGTTCTATCCCGTAGCCCGACGTACCTTGTGAATGAAGGAGCACCCCGGTGGCTTTAACTAGTGACAGTCTGGCACACCGGGGGGAGCGGCCCCTGACGGTCCGTAATGGGTTTCCACCAGGTCAAAAAAAGAAAGGGTATGTAAAGGAAAAGTATTTATTAGAGTCCGACCGAAACTGGTTTTTCGGCTGAAACCGAAACCGAAACCGAATATTCGGCCGTGGCTTCAGTTTCGGCCGAAACCGAAACCGAAACTCACGTGGTCAAGTATAAAAGTCAACGTGGTCAGTTAAAAAAATGAAACAAAAACTTACATGTAATCAGGTCCATCAAAACATAACCTCTAAAGAATGCTTACGTCGTGTGATAACGCACTGACTAAGTTGTGTTGCTATAGAGCAATGCGAATTAGATCCGTCAAATGTCGTCTAAGCGACGCAGTTACACTCCGACGCAGCCTTGAGTTTCTTTCGGCGTTTCTTCTCAAGGTAGTCGCTTCCGAAACGCTAGTAGATCACCGTTAGGTTTCGTATTTTTGGTTGGCGGTCCGAGTCGAGGTTCGTACCCACAGGGGTGCCCTTTCATTGCCACCCAACCCATAAATTGCCGGCTGAGCACCCTCAGTGTTCACCCACCCGCCCGGTTAAGTTGTGAAGACCTTTTCCGGTCAACAAACACGCGTAAATTCGAAAAAAAAAAAGCAATGCGAACGGCGCACGAATCCCAAACAGGGCCGCCAGCGTCCGCCAAAGCGTTGCCGCGAGAAACGTAGTTAGGCAAGCATGTACGACAACAACCGAAATCAGTTTTGGTTTCGGCAAAAGTTTCGGCCAATTTTGGCCGAAACCGAAACTGCCGCCGAAACTTGATTTTTGGCCGAAACTCGGCCGAAACCGAAACCGAAACCGAACTTTCGGTCGGACACTAGTATTTATTTGGTACATAACATACTAGTACAGAAGGATAGGTTATACAAGATAGAAAACAACAAAAGCCAGTAGCAAATGCTACGACCAACTGAAAAACCCAGCGCTGATTTTCAACTGACACTCATTTGTTGTGTCGTGTAATAGATACTGATATGAACATACACAAATAAATGTCTTTAATAAAAAACAAAAATGTCTTTGTGGATTGAACTAAATGCGCGCACGCAGATGGCACTAGGCAATAGACACTATTCTGTATATTTTTTAATACTTATAGGCGGATGCTTCACCTCAATCGCACCTGGTGGAAAGTGAAGATGAGTTTGACCATGGACCGCGTCCGCCGAACAAATGCCTATTTACTATTTACTTGAATGCTCCCAATATGCTCGCGTGAAGCATATTTCACTCCTTAACCGTATTTCTTCTACCTACATCGCGTTCGAAAGATTATGACTGGCAACATAGTTGTTTCGTCGTAACACGCTCCATATAAATGTGTGACGGGCCGATGCGAGTAACTTTGACAGTCTTTACACTCGTGTGCTGTGTTCACGACCCGGTGCGGGCAATCACCCTACCACGCACACATTTTTGTATAATTTTCAAAAATTTATTTTCGCTCATTTACAATGCATTTTCATTGTAGATTGTATCTAGCACATTTTTTTAATACATCATATGTTATAAACTCGTTGTAAACATGAGAAACTTTTGTAAAGTATTTTTATTATAACATTTTTTAAGTGTAAGGTATTTTTAATTTCACAATGATATCCATAAATGAACAAAGAGAAATTAAATTGGAATTGTTGCGTATCCAAACATTTATGATCCCCGTTGGTATTAATTCGAGTTGAAACTGTTGAAAGTGAGTTCAGAGGTATGAAAATAATTCATTGTAATAACTGAGGGATAGATTTGACGTTACTTAAATGTTGAAGTAGCCGTCGGGTGTCTCTTATATATAAATCCATACAGACTGGTTCATCACGATCGGGTAGTAGACTTGAGGGAGTCTGCTGTCCGGATAAGAGGGTGGCGGTGTGCAGTATCCGGCGCGCCGCCTGTGAGATAGGTCTTGGAAGGGTGGGCTCTTTACCCCTACCCCTCCCAGAGAGGCAGCCTCGACAAGGCATTTCGTTCTCCGGGCGTCTGGATGAATTTGGTTTCCCAGGCTCGGGTGGAGCGATTAGACGGACACCCCGAAGGTTTCTAGTCAGTAGGAGTCTGACACACCGGGGTTGCTGCCCTCACAGCGGCCCTGATGGTCCTATGCAGGAGTTTCCCCCGGGATACAAAAAAAAGGTTCATCACGATTTAGGCGGCCTCTGCCGGATCATCGCTACCGAGTTGCGACTGTCAGAATCGTGCGGCTTAAGACGACCGATGTTCAATCTATACTAATATTATAAAGCTGAAGAGTTTGTTTGTTTGTTTGTTTGAACGCGCTAATCTCAGGAACTACTGGTTCGAATTGAAAAATTCTTTTTGAGTGGAATAGATCATTTATCGAGGAAGGCTTTAGGCTATATAACATCACGATGCAATTATTAGGAGCGAAGAAATAATGGAAAATGTGAAAAAAACGGGCAAAATTATTCATCCTTGAGGGCTTTCCATTGCGTGCGCTGCAAAAACGGTTCAAGATACCAAAAATATATGTAAGAAAGAATTATTCCTCTTGAAATGATCTAAAAAAATGGCTGCGACAGTATATGTCTATCTTTTAAGATTAAGTCACTAGAACCGTTTTTATGGTAAACAAATTTGGTCGAAATTAATGCATTATTTGTTAAGAGTTGTATCAACGTAATAATATTAATCTTTATCCAAATAAATGTGTTGTTGATTAAGAGTATTTAAGTGTGAACAAAATTGTCTTTGACATCACTTAATTTCAATGAACATCTTAGAAGATATTACAAAACCTTACATAGAAAAACAACGTTTGCCGGATCAGCTATAGTGTCTTGATAACCGCGAAACTCGAGAACGACTGAACCGATTTGACTGATTTCTTTTTTGTTGTGTTTGTTGAAGTCTGGGGAAGGTTATAACAGAGAGAAGATTTTAAAAAATTATCTGAAAAAGTCTAAAAACAACACTTTTCTATATTTTCATACAAAAGATTTGTTATAAGTCAATTTGAACTTTAACACCATAGCATAAAGTTTAAATGTTAGTGGACGGGTTCCGGGAAGGCAAAACAATTATTGAGTGACGTATAAATATTAATGTCAATATTTGTCAATTTTTATACATATAGCATTAAGGCCAGGTTCCTTCAAACAATTTTCAAAAAACAGGCGACAGGCCAATAGCTATTAACATTAAAAAAAACAATGTGACTTTGTTTTAGAGAAATAGGGCAGAACAAGGTCTGCCGGGACAGCTAGTGTTACATACGATCGAGCCATAAGACATTTGCGTTCTTGGACAAAGTAACATTCGTTTATCGATAACGCTAGTAGAAAAGTGCAAATGATAATATATTTTGAAACCTTATATCAAATCCATAGATTTTGGAGATACGTTTGTTGTGATCGTTAACTGAAAAGATTTTTGCTTACCTCTTGTGAGGTATGCCCAGTGTGTACAGCACAGTCGATCATCTTAAATTGTAGGTCAGTAAAGAATTTTATGCTTGCCAAGGTATTCGCTTCCGAAACGCTAGATCACCGATAGGTCCGTTACCTGGCTGGCGGCCCAAGTCGAGGTTCGCACCTACAGGAGTGCCCTTGCTGATTCATAAATTCGCTGGCTGAGCACCTTAAGTGGTCGCCCCTATAGCCTGGTAAATTTGTAATAAAACCAGCCTTTACTGTATTATATAAGGTTCTCTTAAATTATCTGTTTGACTTTGTGGATATGAGCTAAGTTAATTTTAATCTATATTGTTTATATTGCTTATATTGTTTTTTTTTAATATAAACTAATCGTGGCAATAGCTTAGAGCAGGGATTCCGAAACTTTTTTCTCGTATAATTTTACTTTAAACATTTGAAACATTTTACTAGTTTCGCAGAGCCGCTCATTGCTACATTTCTACCATATTGCTAAAACTCATAAAAATGTGAAATTTTAAATCTTTAAGATTTAAAGTCTCAAAACGATCATTCTTCACAAGTTCCGAACAATTTGTATTTTTTTTCTGCTCCCTTAATTTCTTTGAGCAGTATACTTGTGTGCTTACATTGATAGGTAAAACTGAACCAACATTTTTGTTGTTTACTGTCGAAACCCGATAAATTTTTATTGGACACTTACTTGTAGCTTGTTAAACCCCTTTTTTTCACGCTAAGAGCCCCCTTCAAGTCTTCCTTAGAGACCTGAGATCCACCTTGGCCACATTGGGAATCGTAGACTTAGTCAATTGATATTTACTTGAATGATACAGCGCAGGCTCACGGGCTCTCGTCTTGAGAATTGTTTTAATTTCTCTTTATACTCAGTAATTGAAAAATATTCTTATTGTATCACAAATGTGGGGGATTTTAGACTTTATTTACATCGAAATAGTGTTAACTTTGCCTTAAAGTTTTTTAATTTCGTTCTTGTACTAATATTGACAATATTTTATTGTTTCAGGTAAGCGAATTTGAGTTTTTTATTTAAAGTAAAGGTAAGTTTGTTTGTTCGTTTAATATAAATGAAATATTCTTATTTGAATGAATCTATTTGATAATACGGCTAAGTTTACAAATTTATGCAAATACGCCGTCAAGATCAAAGTATCTTTGAAACATTGTAAGCGTCATTTTATACAAAACGTAATATTTGTTTTACGATACCATCATTACTTAATATAAGAGCAAGAAATCTTTTTCTTTCTTGTGCTATTATATTATAGCTCAAATAGGAATGGTATATTTGGGGCGATTTATCAGTGAGAGTAATTTTTATTGGTATAGGCAAATAAAAATAAATCCGGTTCGGTGTAACTCGGAATTGCACACGTAGGGTTCTCTATAAACTTATAATAATAATAAAATAATATTGTGTTAGGGATCCGTAGTGCTCGTAACTATGGTAAATTTTGCTTTTTGTAAAATTGGCAATGATGATGATGTCCTAGCCGGGTTCGGCCACGGCAACTGTTTCAACACCGATTAAGAAAATCGAGGTCCAGTTTTCGGAAACAGCCAATTGCGCAGGAGATATTTAAGTGCATAGCTGGACGCGCAGCCAGAAAAGCACTCTCTCGTCCGAGCTCCCTCGGGCCCGATGGAATGGAGAACCAGTACGATCGGGAGGGAACAGGATGCAGTTTTGGTCGAGTTTTTCTTCTCTGAACACCTGGTTGTATTGCGGTGTTAAAGGGATACCATAGTCGCCTTTTACGACACCGCGGCAAGAAGAGGGGGGTGCAATTCTATTCTGCCGGCAGCCACCACGGCTAATTGGCAATGATTCGTTCACTGAGGGTCATACGCAAACATCGACGTTAAGTCGCCTGCCTAGCAGTCTTTTACCGGTCACACAATGGAAAGTGTTCTCGAGAGCTACATTCTCACCAGCCCCATTTTATATAAAACGAATAGACGCCGTGTCGGATATCATCCGTATGTGGTGTACGTTTCTTATATCCGCACGCAAAGATTCGCTTCTACGTTCATCATACGAATAGCTAGAGTGGTTGAGCGGTATTTTTTTTTACACTGACCGGCACAGTGACTGCACCAGACCTGATGGTAAGCATGGTGCAGTCCAAAAAAACGCCAACGACTATCGAAAGGTAAGAAAAACCCATCGGCAGTCGCAGCGATCATGCCAGCCCGCACAAATATCTCTTCACGTTACGCTTAAAGGATCCCATATCATAGGATGGTGGGAATACGCTCGCCGGAAGACCATTCCACAGTCCACACACACACGGCAAAAGAAGGAGTTAGAGAACCGCTTAGTCCTAGCCGGGATGTGAGATACCGTATTGCTGTGACACCGCAAACCCGCGCGCGTGGTTCTATTCAGGAAGGGAGAGGGTGGAACAAGGTTAAACAACTCTTCAGAACACTCGCCATAATACAGACGGTAGAAAACACTATGCTTCCGATGGCCATATTTCCATGTTCTTATGAAGTGGGAGCCTTCAATAGAAGAATGAATAGGCATTTGTTGGGAGGACCCAATCCAAAGTCGGGCTCATCTTTACCATCCACCAGTTGTGATTGAGATCAAGCGTCCGCCTGTAAATCATAAAAAATATTATACATATTCTTTACATTGCAATTTAAAGGAACGCTCATCTCCATTTCCCCTACTATCTATTTTAATATGATATAATTATTTACTACAAGTGGCCCTTTTTATTGTTGCGGTGGAAATCCTCATGGACCGTTAAGGCAGAGGTCCCAGTGTGTCTGACTCTTACTGGCTAAAATCACTGGAGTGCTCCTTCTATTCGTCTGCCGTGGAAGCTTCCTCGGCTCCCGGCGACTGCAAGTGGTCCTAACTAAGATAAAATATAAGTAGGATTTATCGATTGGTCGTGGAAAGCTCTAGTACATCGCTCATCGTGAATTATTAATGATCGGTGAACAAATAGAGTAGGCAATAATGTACCGCGAGCTATGAATAAACAATTACAGTCGCGCGACAATCAGTTAGCCTGCATCTGGCGGATTGATAATTGCGAATGCGCGGCGAGGGCACGCCCCAGCACATAGACTAACGATAGTATAAACCGAAAGCGTCGGGGTCGAGGTAGCTCACACTTATAGTGGCTACGCATGTCACCCAGGCGGTACAAGCTATTCTATTTTTTTTATTCTAATGTGTGTATTTTTATACCTCATTTCATTGCGATGTTTGCTCCTATATTCATCATGCGAACAGTAAAAGAGCTAGCGATCTTGTTACCACGTTTTTAAAATTTGGGAGCTTGTAAGCATGTGCTGGGCGGATACAATTCATCGTCGGACTCTTCTGAGCCTGTCATCAGGTGAAGTCAAGTGTCTGTCTGCTTCAAAAACATATAAAATAATAACAGAGTGCAATAGCAGATGTCGTCATCGTGTTGTTGACGAAGATGAAGAGAAAGAGAGTGAATTAGTGTTATTATCCGTGGCAGCTTTGTCATTTTTACCGCCAATTTACGTAAAAAGTGAACATAACATTTATAAAATTGTTTTTTTTACATTATTTTTATTACGTACTTATTTATTTTTTAAATCTATAAGTGCCAAGTACGTTAATTAGAGTAGTTTTATACGAAAAAGTTTTAATTTACGGGCCGGGTCTTAGATTTTGTTAATGTGTGTATTTCATGGTTGGATATTGTGAATATATTTTTTTATATCTCTTGCAAAGTGAACAAGCTGTTTTCTCTAAAATGTGGTTAGATTTCCAATAGCATGACAATTTGTTGTTGTGTCTAGTCATTCTAGACAAAACGCAGTTCGAAAATAGTTTTAAAGCCCATTTCAAGAAGTCAATAACAGATGACAACGGCCCGTGAAGCCAATAGGAGACGAATAAACATTTTCAATCAACTATGTTGCGATTAAAGCTCTGAAAATCTAAATTATTTCGGTAAACATATGTAAATGTAGATAACAGCAATCAGCTCAATACGCCGTACGCTTCTGAAATAAAACAAATCTTTCAATCAGTCACAGTGACACAAAAGATTTTTTTATACTGTCTCGACAAAGTGACTACGTTGCATCTGATGGAAAGTACAGCGTAGACCGAGAACGGCAACGACCGCCAAGAGCCGAAAATTCGTTGACAGCCACCAGCGCCATATCGGCCCACATATACCACGACGCAAGGTCTCTAGGTGTAGGAATAACAGGATATACACAAAGTGTGCATAGAGTATTTGGACAGGGTAGGCATAATTCGCATGATTAATTTGAATATTATATTATGATAGTAAATATTGTATTGCTTTCATAGGAAATATAGATGGCGTGAATATGGAATACATATAAATGGTTCTCTTTTTTGTTTAACTTTCAGAAATTTATTCCAGACTTCTTTATTGTGAGGGTATGCAATGCTTTCTGCATCTATGGAATGAACGCTACTGCACAAAATAATCCTGAAACGCGACAGGCCGAAGCGAGTCTCTATAATAGTCTTTTTAACATCTGTGTACTGTGACGAAGACCCAGTTCGGGCAATCGCCCTACCGCCTCAGAAAATTCAAACATTTAGATTGAGATAACTGTAATAAAATTAGACGAGGAAAAAAGACGGAATTATATGTCAAAAAGATGTATTAAAGTAGAATCTTATTTTCAAAATACAATCTTAAGTCTTTGGATTCAAAGTACAATTTGTTTTTAATAATTATTTAAACTTGAAAGATTTATTCGGTATCATAGAACAGCTTATTTATACATTTTATTACATATATCGTGAAGAAACGACTGTACACCGTATGGGATACCATCCGTATGTGGTGGATGTTCCTTATATCCATCCACACGAAGAGATTCACTTCTGCATTCTTCATGCGAACGGCAAAGGTCTGGAATATGCTTCCCATATTAAATTCTATTTAAATTATCTTTTTCAGTTAAAGAGCAAAAAATCCGAAGGAAATAAATGATTTCATGGGAGAAAATCTACATGGCAATACTAGGAGCATGCGTAACTCGTGAACAAAGGAAAAATCAAATCAAAAGATCAGGCTTACTGGCATGACATTTTACTCTGCTTTTCCTTTTTTTTTCATCATCAGTGATCATACTAGTATCGTTCTAGCTAGCTAGATCGCCATAAGAGTTATGACCCGCGTTTACCCAGGTACCGTTTATCAATCATTTAATTCAAACAATTTTTTGTAAGTAACCCGAACATAGATCGCATGTAAAATAATCCAATTTTATATGATAATATTTATACATGTTCACGAACAATAAAATTTTGTGATGTATTCTGGTAATAATATTCTGCTAACAATATGCCCCTTACATTTCGGACAGGATCTTCAAAACATACTGTATACTGAAAAGATTTATTTTCGCCTCGCTGCATATAATTTGATAATAGTTTAAAACTCTTGGGACTTTATAAACTCTTTAAATACGAAAAGATAAAGTTGAAACTGTCATTTCATATAATTTTAGATTCTTTTATATTAATGAAACAAAGTTTGGTTGATATACTTAATCTTATGTTTTAGTTGAAATAAATGACTTACCTAGACAAACCCTTTATGGTAACCAAAACAACTCATAAACAGTAACATTCGTTAATCGATACCGCCAATAAAAAAGTTCACGTTAAAGACATTCGAGGTGAGGAACAAAATTCGTTGCTGTAAATATATTGCTTACTTTCCTGCATTTAGCATGTTTACATTACAGCGCGCCGGGACTCTGATTTAGGCCCCGTGAGAAACGCAAACGAATCGCGTGGCCCGATGAACATGTTAAAGTCTCTGCTCCGTTCGACTGAGCAAACTTCAAATCTGGCCAAGCTGACTGCTCTTGTCAAGAGTTTGCATGTGCTATATGTGTTAACATGTGTTATGATTTCGGAGAAATATTTATAGAATAATCAGTGACGTGCATAGAGTATTTGGACAGGGTAGGCAGAACTCGGTTAATTAATTTGAATATTATATTATGATAGTAAATATTATATTGCTTTCATAGGAAAGATAGGTGACGTGAATATAGAATAGATTTTAATATAAATGATCCCTGTTTTGCTTAACTTTAAGCATTTTAGCCAAGGTTTATTTATCGTTAGGGCATGCAGTGCTTTCATGCATCTATGGAATGAACGCTACTGAGAATAATAACAGCTTGCCTTACGATGCCACAATAAACTAAGATAGAACTGTGTGACTTTTCCTTTTAGTCTAGCTTTGACCCCGAAGCAATAAAACGCACACGTCGGAACTATTACAAACTTGCCTATCTCGCACTAGATTCGTATTGGCGATTCCCATATCACTGTTTTCCTCTTTATGCCCTTGTTTTTATCCCCCTTAAGATTCATTTTCCTATGACATGATTCTAACCAGTTAACCGTCTCATCAGTGAGATAGTAACACGTACTTCCAAAGAGAACTTCTTGACCAGTGCGCTAAAGTTCTAAAATTCGCTTTCTTAATTATAATGCGAACAGCTTGGGAAGTTGAATACGCACTCAGCGTCGTTTTTCACGTATAAAGAAGAGTGAATAGGCATTTGTGAGGCGAATGCGGCCCTTCATTGGGCTCATCTTCACCTACCATCAGATGTGATTGAGGTTAGGCAACCGCTTGTAAATAATATAAAAAAAACCTTTGTTGTTGTATTGTATCCACATGCGTTGTAGTGGATAAGGCACTTGCGCGGGATGTCGGCTACGACCCCGTTCGCCAGGGTGCTCCCTCGCCCTTGGCGCGCGGCCAAATGTTACAGCCAATGTCAATGGCATGCGCCAAATGCCTCGGCCTACCCTCACCGCGTTCTCGCAGGTCGCGCCGCCGAGCGAGCCGGAACCCGGTTTATTTGCTAATGGAAGTTTTCTGGGTCATTGCTTTGTCATTTCCTGTTTATTGGATTATTGTATCGTGTAGATACATTGAGTGGTTGTTCGCGGCCGTGTCATCACATGTGAATCCCGCATCTCTAGAACTGTGTACCTATAGAACTGCATTTTTCAACTTGAATAAAACTCTTGCCAAATCTTTATTATACGAGATGATTGTAAAGGCGAGGGAGATATCCAGGAAGGATATTCAGCATTCAATTCTACTCCCAAATATGTAAAAAAAGTGAAATAAAATATTATCATTAAAAAAGTAAGTGATGGGCAACATAGTTTAATAATATTTATAGACAATTAGACTCATGAAATATTGTATAGCAATGAATTATTAAGTAGATATTTTGCTCGTCGTAAGCCAGGATAAATAACGAAAAGGAAACAAGGTAATTCTTGTTTATGTACAATTACGTAAAAGAAACTCAATTTACTTACCAATCAACTGTGCGCCACACGCGCTATACGTTGTCTTTTTTACGGATCAATTCTGATTTGTCCATCATTTTTTCTTGATGTTTTATTAAAAAATATAGTAGTTTAAATATTTGTTAGTTATTAGAGGGTACAAATTAATTTATCCTGAAATGTGTCCCTCGTCTATAAAATTACCTGTATATATCAGGGGCGCATTATTACACAAGTTTTATATTTAACAATAAAACTATTTTATAACATTATTTTTTGCTTTCCGCCTCAATAATCTCTGTAGACAAGCTCTCCATTTCAAATCCCTGATTTTCTATTATTAGTTCTATCTCAGTTGTATTTTATTTTCTCAATAGCCGCCACTTGTTTACACAAAAGGTAAACTTAGTCATCGGTATCCTTTTGCACGTACCTATTACACACACACACACACACACACATTTTTTACTTTATTTTGTAGTCTTACGTGCGAAGACTTTCCTTTTAATTATGACTCGACATTCCGATCTGGTTACACAGGTCGCAAGCAGACTGCAGCGCGCGTTGTTTTTGATAATTCGAGTAGTGACAGCACACATCACTCACAGTATCAGCATTTTTATGGAGTGAACAAGCATGTCATGGGTAGTAGTGCTGTGAGAACGGCGATCAGCTGCGCCACTGGTCACATTGGGCACAACATATAAGCGCGAAATAAATACAGCCACTAATGTATCTGTGCCCACCCCGAATATAGCGTGATGATATGTTATATTATTATTAGTATAAAAACAAGAACTTTTATTTATGTACAATGTAAAAGGATTGCTAATTATGGAAAAATAGAAGTTATTACCACCTATAGCATGTAGACGCCGCCCGATACGTAATTGTCGCCCTAAGGGTCGTTAGGGTGTTACGAGTCGCGCGGGGTAAGAGGATGCGTGCGCGCACGGGATGCTTGCGAGTCAGTCGACTACCGAGACGCAAGGCGAGAGTACGTGCGTGTGCGTCGCAGTTCGGTGTGCCGTAAAGTGCAAATAAACAGTAAAACGCTAAAATCCATGTCTTTCTACAACCACCCCCACGACCACCGGTCATACACCTCTATAGTCAAAAGGGGAGTGAAAAACGTTTATCTTGGTTGGAAACAGCGCAGAGGTAATCTGAGTAGAACGCGAATGCTGATCTTATTCGTCGTTGTTGTGGCCTAGAGGACGTGTTGTTCTTGTTCTTTGTGATGCTGTTGGTTCTGCACAGTGACGAGATTTATTTATTTATTTTATTTATAGGTACACTTACATAGACTACATTAATTTTTTGGACCTCATTAATAGTGACCACCTTAATCGAAATGTGTTTACGTAGTTCCATATATTAATTGCGACTCTAAATGTGGACTGTTTGTAAATAGCATACGTTCAAACCTTAGTGGTTTCTTTATGCTATATTAAAAAAAAATGTAATAATGATTTTTGTAAATGATAATAAATTAAAAAAAAACACATAAAACTATATAAGACATGAACAGGATACATTATTAATGCGACTATATTTACAAGTGTAGACAACATGCACAGAAGAAAAGAAAAATAAACATACGAGTAACGCAAAAAGAAATAAACTACTCTAATTAGAAAATTTTATAACAGAAATTAAAAAAAAAAAGCAATGATGCTCGGATGGCAAAGTGCTGCGGGGAAACGGTGATTTTTTGATGGCGTGGGCTGGAGTGTCTATCGCTTGGGGTCGTTAGTTTATATGTTAATCTGAGACTACTGAATATTATAAGTGATTAACTTGTACCCAGAGGCGTAAAACATAATATTAACAAGAACAACACTTGGAGCATAGTTCGCTTTGTTTGCCTGAAAACAAAATAAGAGGAAATAGCGTTTGTATATATAGCGCCATGTTATTATTCCGCCGCCGGCACTTGTCTGTGTGTAATGGATGGAAGATAAAGAATTTCTGTCCGTCATTCGATGAGTCGGCATGGCGGCAGGTTTTTATTATAAACCGATATCTTTATTACGGGACCACGGCACCGCCATAAAGGTGTCGATAGGACTTCGCCCCCCCCTCCGCCGCCCTTTATGCGTCCCCCTGCGGCACTATTCCGTCTATTGTGATGCTTCCATTCAGGTATCCGTCTGTTCATTGGTTTTGTAATAAAACTATGTACGTAACACTATATAAATTCTTGGCATGTAATATGTATTGCCTTATATTTCTTCTATTTATTTGCTCTTGTGCTAAGGTGAAGTAAGCTCAGCAAATGCTAAGCAACCAGCTGAGCTATCTAGCGCTGATTTTTGAGCTGACACCCATTTGTTGCTTCAACGCTCAGAAAGTGTATCAAAGTGCCATAGATAGTATGTACATACATACACATGAATACACACATAGGCCTACACACATATAAGTATACTACACACACATACTATATACATTATTTTATTTTATACAGATATAGATAAAAAATAATGCATATAGACAAAAATGACAGTTTCATTTTTTTGTTTTGTGCTTTTATTTTGTTGAAATTTTGTTAGCTTATGCATTGTGTATTTTTTATTGTTCATATATTGCTGTATGCTTCCATGAAAATAAAAAAAAAATAAATAGAATTATTTTTTGTCTGTCAAGAGCCTTATTCTTTGGATTGCATCGAGGTATCAAGTTAATAATAAAATCAAATACTCAGGCTTGCAGTCCCTTTTAGCTCTGGAAAAATAAAATTTCTAAGTCGACACCATCAAAAGATACAGCTGTTTATGTCGCAATATTTACATTTATTTTTCAAACGAATAAAAACCCGCAGTGTACTTCTCGTTGATCTAAAATCATTAATTTAGACAAAATGCAATGTTTTATGCACGCGTATAGGAAAAATCCAGAAATCGTTGTTTTCGCTTCTTGCATCTGTTTTACCAACATATTACGACATTGGAATCTTCAAACGACAATTGAATCAATTTGTTGGGTGAGCGTGCTCCATCATAGGTTTTATCGTCACTTTCCGTCATTTGAGATTGAGGTCAAGCGCAAGCGTATCTATAACAAAAAAAAGCTGATTCGCAAAGCATCAACGTTATTTTAAATTACACAGGCCCACAAAAAAATGATTTGTTTGTGCTGGGTATCAAACACATTTTTTCTGACGTATTTTTTACCGCTGAACACGAATCTGAAGTCATAATTGGGGGCTAATCAGCAAAAAACGGAGAAAGTTGAAAAAAAAAATCGATAAAAATCAAGATTATATATCGTAGCCAACGTGACCAGTGGCGCAGCTGCTCGCCGTTCTCACAGCACTAGTACACGTGACATGTCTATTAGACGCCGCGCGGGTTTCCTCGCGATGCTTTACTTCACCGGTGCGCATGTAGTGCATAAATCCGTACGTAATTTGTTATCAAAGGTACGCGCCGGGATTCCAAGCTACGACCATGGAAACCGGTCCCAGTATTCACTAAATCACCCCAGCCATCCTTATATACATATCCTTATGATACAGCTACTAATATATCTCTGCTCACCCCGTAAGGGATATAGCGTGACGGTATATAATTATTAACATTGACGAGTTTGAACGGAGCCATTTTTGCACGAGACTGTATTACACTTGGGTATTTTTTTTTATTTTTGCATATTACATATAATTGGATCTCTTTGTTCCTTTTAACTTTAGTTTTTCAAAATCAGTCTCTCGTAAATATTGCAAAGAGGCTTTTAAACCAATTTCCTTTCTCTAACCGCCGAAACACAAAAACGCGGTTTGGACAAAATGTTGAAGCGTCGCGGTTCAGAATTCCATTAGCGGATACCGATGTATATTCGTTTTTAATGAAACAAATTTCAGTGATGCTCATTCAGTGGTGGCTAGGGATTTTTATCACGTTCGTCACCATGTCACCCAAATATGGGTGACGCTTTCTTGTTGTAGTTAATAAGATATTTTACTTGGATTATTAAAAGAAATTTAATATAATATTGAAATGAATATAGCTAATTACAAGATAATATTCATTTATGCAAATAAAACGATGTTAGTTCTTTTTTAGATTTTTAATGACAGACTTCAAAATCTTGCGCATGCGTGGAGTTGGCGACGCTGCCCACGCATCCTCCAAGAGCTATTTACACGGCGCTCCGTAACATATACTTCAAATATGCACTTATATGTAAATATAGGATATACAACATTAAAATACTAAATATATTTACATTATACAATATATTTTATTAATCGTAGGATAATATAATTTATGTTGGTTTTTTCTTTAAAAACCTTTAGACAAAAAATACTAAATTAGACAATAAAAAAAATGCTTTGGTACTTGTAGAATTCGGGTTTTTAAAATAATTCTAAGGAGATTTTCTTGCCCGAAGCTGGCAATAATGATGAATTTAATTTGGCGCTCCGGTGCGTTCCCTCTGCGAACCGGAAGCGCTGTGCCGGTGTTTTCGCACAACACGCGCGGCGCCGGACGTCAGCCGGAACCGCTCAGGCCGGCTATGATCGCTTCAAGCCGGGCCGGCACCGGGCGAGACTTTGTTCTCGTCAAAATGCTCCTAAATAATAATAAAAACGGCTATTCAATTTCTATTATTACACTTTAGAATTTTTAGTGGGAAATTAGGAGGGTCGGGGGGGAAGGTGTTTGTTTTTAAATGCAAATACACCACCAGACGGCGAGTTCACGTCATTGTAGACTGTTTACAATTTTAACCTTCTATGTAATGAAACTTTATGTTGTTGTAAACTTTCAGGGTTCATTTTACTTGTGAGCGCTGTTTTAGTAATCTTTGTTCTGATAGCTACGTTACTAAATGATATAATAACATGTCTGATTTTGTTCGGTTTGTATAAATAGTCTATATATAAGATAAAAGAAATATTTTATTCGACAACTCGCAATGTTTATAATAATATATCGTAATGCTATATCCCTTTTCTGGGTATACAGAGATACATTAATGGTTTTATCCACCGGGCGCTTATACCTCATACCTCATGCCCAACGCATCCTGTAGCGCAGTTGATCGCCGTACTCATAGCACATATATATACACATGATATTTCTATTAGATGTATTACGGGTTTCCTAACAATGTTTTTTATCATCATTAAGCATGTGGTTCCTAAATCAGGACTTTATCTGGAAAAACCCAATGACGTGTGCCGGGATCCGTATCTACAACTATTCACTTCACCTGCTTTATTACCGGTCTCTTATCCACTATGTCACCACAGCCACACACACAATATAGCTTTCATATAATTAGGAATATAAAAAACACAAACGTCTACCGCTGCGTCGTGATCACACTACACAAATAATATGACCATCATAATGATTCGTTTCGGCCTGTACCATTTCGAGATCAACTCGTGTACGTAAGAAAATTGACAGTTTTTTTTGTCTTTGTTTTTTTTTTTTAATATAATATGTTAATATTCTGGATCGAAACCACAGTACACAATTGTTAACGCCGTCATATGGACTCGCTTTGGTCTGTCCCGAACGTCCAGTAACTTATCTACCTAAAGTGAGACCTTTTGGTGTGGTGTATTTGGACAGACATGACGTCGGAGACTGTCAATGGATTTTTCTCCTTGATATTCGTTGTCGTTTTTGAAACTACACTGTATTTATCATCAGATGTACTATAGTCACTCAATCGAGCCAGTGTAAAATAAAAACGGAAATTAACATATAATTACTTCATTGACATTAAGGAAATGTCTTTGTTAAACATACAAACAAGGTTTTTTTTTACATTTTTTGTTGCATAAACATGAATAAAAGCCATGATTCAAACGCGGAACAAAAAGAAGACCCATTTTATAATATTTCACGAGCGCAGCGTATATTTTTTCCACATTCGTTACATCCAGCGGTCTGCGGTTTTCATTCGTCCCACTGCAGCGGTAAGCGCCGCGCTATGTTAGGTAATTTTATAGCATTTAATGACAGTTTAAATAATTCACTTAAGGCTGCTTTGCTAATTATTACCGTTCGCTGTTTTAGCGCATATTTTGCAACATTTGGAGTTATAACATCAGGGAAATATACTCGAAATATATTTTTGAAATCTGTGAAAAACGCTGTTCCCAAAAAATTAACTAACTCAATATCACCAAAAAATATCACTTATCCTTTCACATCTCGATATGAAAGCGCAAGTGCTGGTAGAAAAAATCCGCGCGTGACAATATTTACACTAGGAACAGCAATAAGCAAATGTAACCGGGCTGCGATAAGCGTCCTTTTTTATAAAGATCGTATTCACTGGAGCGTGTCGGGTTTGATTCTGCTTACAATATTGTATGACTTTGGTTGTTTATCACTTAAATCTATTTACAATAAACTCTCGCTGCATATTACAAGCATGAAAAAGATACTGACACTGATTTTTCACTTATTATATTACCTGACAGTGATAAAAAGTAATAATTTAATATCCTCAGTGTTATGAATTTAGCAGTTTTAATACACATGGCCGCAGTAGATCAAAGGATGACTGGGTACTGGTTAGTGAGTATTCGGATTGATCGCTCCGCTATCGCATATGGGACGTCAGGTGGTCGCACTCGGCTTCGTCAGCTCGCAAAGGCTTTTGTTTTGTTCTCGTGTGCTCTTTCCACCGCAGAGTGTGTGCTCTAATCAGCATGCCTCGTTCCGCTGCGCTATCGGCCGCCCACAGCGAAAAGGGTCCGTTTAAAATACCCTCGGATGCCATATTTATTTTAGTAAACGTATTTAGATTTTTTTACATTGTCTCGGTACATTGACTGCATTGTAAGAAAGGGTTACAATATACCGAAAATCTTTTATTGTTAAAAAACTGTTGTACATTTGTTTTTTTTTTTAGTTATTAGTTCTAAATCACAAAGTAAGGGCTGCGAACTCACATGTAAGACTTATGTGTGGCCAGTAAATTCGGGGCAAACAATTTAACAAGCATAGACTAGTTAATTAATATGGTTAGCTTAATTAATCATATAACCATGTTATATAATAATGGTGATCTAATTTTCTTAAGCTAAAGCGTTCACGATCTTGGAAAGCCTTACTATTCGCTTTACATATCCCAATAGAGAATCGTTGTGATGTTAGATAAAAGTTGCCCGATGGAATATTTACATTAAATTTTAACGTTAAAACGTCGAATTGGTTTAGTGTACGCGCGCGTTTGTCACAGCGCGTTTTAGCGTAACTGAGTGATTTTAATACGCGCGTTGCCATAATATCAGTTTTCACTTAAACGAATACAGACAATAACACGATTCCCTCCGGGTTGTTTTCCAGGGAACTCGTTATCTTTATTACGGGGTTGTGTTGTGAGCGCGTAGGGTGGATCCACCCTGTAGAGATGCGCATTTTCAAAACGTGTGATATAACAAGATTCATTCTATTAATATTTTCGTAGGAAGTAATTTTATTTAATTATTAATGTGTAAATACCGAACATACATATAGTTATTTTGCTTACCTTTACCGCCGTGGTGTGTCTGCCTGAACCCAGCAACAGCAACCACCGAACCCGGCGCATTTCAGTGCGCTCCCAAAAAAGTGATTCGATCTATTAAATTTCTAGGTAGCTCCAAGACGATTGGCTGTACGTGGAGTATCTAATAACGCCATCTAGCGGTAGGCTTGCGGATATAAAATATACATGTACGAGAATAGATGGTACAAATGAGTAAAATAAATAGCTCTCTTTTAACATATTGTAAGGTTTTTTCGTAGTACATATTCACAATCGAGGCAATTACTTATAGAAGTTTGCTTCAACTTATCCAATCATATATTTTAACAATATTATCTCTTCTTATAAGGATTTCAATCGATATGTGAGAAAAAATATAACCTATAAGAGATTTCTAAATATTGTTGATTTTTGCAATTTTCATGTTATTACTCAATAAGTTTAATAAATGCTGTGGTTTATCTGTAACTAATATCTATTATCGGTATATAACATGATATTTGTAATATATGCAATGGTACTGTTGATTGTCCCTAAATAAATAATAAACCTTTCAAAAATATACGTTAATGTCAGTTTATAAAAACATAAAATTATCCTAAGAACGGTAAGACAATACGGTTATTACGGTAAGGGCGTTGCCTAATTTGCGGCTACCAGATAAAATGTTATTGGCATAGATTGTTGACGTGGTTTAGATACTAATATATTTTTCTCTCTCATACATTTGCTTATGAGAAGGAAAGCTATACTAACAAATAGCGGATAGATTTAATTGCGTATAATAATAATATAACTATAGCGTTCACAAATATGCAGCCTACGTACTGATGTGTACTTGATCTTGACTTCTTGGCCACGCGTCTGCTCAAGCTGGGCATATGCATAATAATATGCCTACAGATACAAACGACAATTATTCAGCTCACTGATGTAAATACAAGAAACAAATTACTGGTGTAAAAAGGTTTCGGATTTTTTTTTTCTGTATTTGTGCTTCATGCTAAATGATATTTTGTATTTCTGACCATCTTTTGCAGAATAGCTGACAAAAACCAAAACACTTTAAAATTATAGAGTTCTAATACAGCTTTCATTATCAACTTCGATATCCAAAGCGATGGGAGTATAAAAATAGAATGTATACTAATTTAGTCGTGGGGTTTACCGGCAGAATAGAATAGTGGCTCTCTCTTCATCATAAGGCTGGATTTACATCAAACGAGCGAATGCTCATTCTATCCCCACTCTATCATATTCGGTTACTGTAAACAGACATCGAGCGTTTTTTCGTTGTTTTTCCTGCGCTCGCAAAGATTCTATAGAATATTCTAAGAATGCTCGTTCGCTTTATGTAAACAATACTAGGGCGTGGGAACAGGTTTTTAGAGCGTTCTTGCGTGTTCGAACGCGCTCGCCCGCCGGAGCGGTCTCTTCAAAGTGTTCTTGTGTTCGAGCGATCTCGATCACTGATCTGAGTATACTCGTCGATTAAACTATGTATTGGTCTCAAGAAAAATGCCTATTTATGATAGAACCCTACCGAAATTCCAAATGTCTGTAGGATCCGACGTTTGAACACTACAAAAATACATATCGCAAACAAACTGATTGGCTGGATATTGCAAATATACTAGAATTCAATGCTGAAGAAGTAAAAAAAAAGATGAACTCACTTCTCGCATCTTATCGCTGAGCAAGGGTATGGTCACAGAACCACAGAATTAACACGAATGCGCAATGAGCATTCGTTCGGCCGCTAAACACCTGAATTCTAGTTCTTGATTCTCATTCTTGCTCGTTGATCGTTTGGTGTTAACGCTAAGAGCGATATTTCGTTTACACTAAAAGAGCGAGAAAGAATGCTCTTGTTCTTGCTCTAGCTCTATGTTCGTTTGATGTAAATCCAGCCTAAGGTGTCGTAAGAACATAAGAACCGACGAAGGTATACTGCTGTTAACTTACACTACTGTCTCATTTTTCTGTTTGAACAGTGTAGGTAGGGTATCTTTGATGTTCACTCATCAGTGACGATTTGGTTGACAGTTAGTCCACGCCAAAGAGCACCTCAAGACAATATATGCGGTTTAAAGTCATTGCCGTGTGATTCATGTAAGCAGCGAGGTGGTAGGGCGTCGGTGCCCGTCTGGATCGCGACCACAGTACATTGGTATAAAGCCCGTCATAGTGACCAGTTTCGGCTTGTCGCGTTTCGGGATCAGCTTGCGTATATCCAATAGCTCATGTACCTAGAGACCTTCAGTCGTGGTATATGTGGGCCGACATGGCGATGGAGACTATCAATGGATTATCATCCTATGATAGTCGCTTTCGTTTTTGGACTACACTGTACTTACCATCAGGAACTATGTAGTCACTATGTCGAGCCAGTGTAAAAAAAAAAGCGTAGAAATCTAGGGTTCAATTTTCACTCCAGTTATGTCAACAATTTGTTAATTGAAAAAAATCTACAGCGAACTACTAGTTTGTTTCAAGTGTACTTTACACGCCTACCTTGTTCTATGTTGTTATTGTGTATTTTATACCTGAGGGAAATTCTTGAGAAAGGGTTGAGGGTCATATCAATTTGTTCAAGCGTATGAAACTTCATTAATGTATTATTATGTCGAAGGTCCGTTACAATGGAAAACGTTCCCAACATATTTGTAGATGGTAAAGTGAATAAACAAATTCGAAAGTTAAATAAAGTCATGCTTGCTTAACACTAAACAAACCATAACGGGTCAAATGACCCATTTTGAACTTTTGCATTGAAAATACAAGTATCATCTTATTATTTTTGTACATTTGACTTCGTGACTTTTTCTAACTAATTAACCTACAGTAAATTTAGTATTTTTTTTATTTTTTTTTTGTTTTATTTATTTTGAGTAATTCTTGAACTTTACGCCGATTTTCGAGAAGCCCGTGAACAACCAAAAGAAAACAAATACGAAAGAATCGTTGCCTTAGTCTCCTACAGATGCTTATCAACGTAAAAAGTGTCAGATAGGATACTGTAAAGAAAATAAAACCAAAAAAATTTGCTCTAAATGTAAAAAATATGTTTGCGGAAAATTTACAATGGAACCACTTATATGTAAAAAATGCGATGAACAATAATTGAAAATTATTATTTTTACTTTTGTAATAGAAATGGTCAATATACAGTTTTTTTTAATATAATAAATTTTATTATTATGTTTATTTCCTTCCTAACATCCATATAATACATTCAAGCAGGAAATAGGTATCTAAAAAGTGTTGGTATGATTAGTGTTAATAAAAAAGCTACTGTTAACGGGCAGGCATAGGAACGACTGGCGCACTCACCCGGACTTCTTCCATTTGCGATTTACGCTACCAGACAGTGGAGTTGTGGGAGTCTACTGCCGGGATGAGGCCGGGGACGGTACAGATGTATCTTGCGAACCGTTTAAAGATATAACCTGAAAAGGACCGACAATCCTCTAAACCCTCCAGTCCCATATGGCGCCTGTATCAGGCTTTTCGCTCGCCTGATCGTAGGAGGAAAATGGGTCCCCAGGCCTGTCATGCAGCGAGTAGAGGGAGAGCTCGGGTATTTTCGGCCATTCAGAGTCTGGCATAACATGGACGCCGCCCTTACGGCTGCCCTGTCGGTCATACACAGCATTTCCCTCTGTATTACAAAAAATCCGCCTTTAATGAGCGCCTACGTCATAAAAAGAATCTTATATAAAAAGTTACTGTATTTAGCTTCAGTAGTTTAGTCTATACGGTGATATGACAGTCAGGACCATATGACCTGGTCGCACATAGTACATACATTTAATGTTTTTAACCTTTTTTAAAAGATTTTGATATTAGCAATACCATAACAACCTCTGTTGATGGTTTATACAAATACTAAGTTTTATCTAGTTCATAGATATTTAAACATGTCTCACAACTATGCAATTATTAATACTATACCTGTCAAAATACAAAGAAACGACAATCAGCGTAATTTTTTAGTAATTTTATAAAAATGCTTTATTTGAATTTCAACACACAACGATCGACCTTCTCTCAAAATTTTCAATCAAACCTCATAGTTTATACAACTCTGCAGGCATAGAGTGGTTTCTCATGAAGGCGCATAAACAACGGCAAAATTTAAATTCATGAAGGAAGTGGATTTCCTTTACACATACATATGTATGTATATAAATAGATAGAAGATGAATCTCGGCTCTTTTGAGAGACTCTATTTTTCATTTTATTTTGAAGTTCGTAGTAATCTTTCATACTACCGTGCTGGTAAGAAATACATGTAAAAATAATATAGTACACAACGCGTAGGTAAAAGGAACATAATGTAATTTAAATAAACAGTTCATGATCCAACTCGTTGCAGATAGTCGAAATATGTTGTGTGTGACTTATTATAACTTCAGGAGCGTGTGTGTGTTTTTTTTAAATGTGCTAATTCAATGAAAACTAACAGGAAATTCCGTTATAAGATCACAGAACTTATATGTAAAGAGATCCAATAGTAGAAACGGTGTTTAATTTTTAGAGATATCAACAGATTGGAAACGGAGATGTTTTGGTTGTAATATTATAATGTTACGCCCAAACCGACAATAGGAATCCGTTAAGCAGGCAAGTTTTAATTAAAACCGCAAGTCGTAATACCCGGCGCGGGTCGTTTACGTTTTAAAATATTAATTTAAACTCCTAATACCGAGATATAATGAGGTCGATGCCTTCAATCTGCCTCTATTATGATGAAATTGTAACGAGATCAAACTCTGCTATTTAAAGTTTTCCAACTCTTATCTCTGCCGTGTTATTGGAACCAAATATCGGTAACGCGCAATTTCTTTTGAAGTTAATACGATTTTATGTTGGATTTTTAAAGGATTAATAAGCGCTTATATGTAAATGCAAGATATACAACATTGGAATACCAAAAATATTCACATTATATAGTACCTTTTATTGATTTTTTTTTTAGATAAAATATTACATTATATTATGGCATAAAAATGGATGGATTTAACTATTCGAGTGCGTTTGAATCTTTTTTTCAATATTAGGTTTTTAAGCGATACCATAGAGAATAAGAGTAGTTGTTGTGTGAAATACACGGTTTGCGCACTCGACTAATCGAGATAATAACGTTTTTATCGTTTACGGAACTGTTGTTAATGCTAATTGTCGATAATACGCCTTGTTTTTATGTTAATAACACTTCGGCTTTCCCTTCCGCCTGATACTATTACAGCTTCTATGTTGATTGTGATATATATTTTTCTATTTATTATTTTTTTTAGATGGACTTTTATTGATTCTATAGAAGATTCTTTGCAGCTTCACCTCAACTCGTGAATTTATATGCGTTGTGATATAAATGTCTAGGACAGCACAGTATTTCCGGAGCATAATGAAAGTCGACCGTACTTGAAAGCATATATTCGCAGAGAGAGGTTACATATAAAACTATGTCTATACAATAACTTAAAACTGCCCTACATATATTACACGTTGCATTATACGTTGTCGACATTAGACAACTATCGGGAAGTTTGGCTAAATTAGTAGCGTTTAGGTAACAATTATCTTGAGAAAAAGCGCTGAACGAAAGTGCTACAAAGTCGCCGATGTTGGTAGAAGCACTCCATACTGATGCTAGTACGTGCTGTTTCATTGGAATACTGATGCATATGATATATTACGATGGATGATATGTTACGGAGCGTAGGTGTAGATGATGCTAGGAGCACGCGGGGCAGCATCGGATATTCCTCGCATGCGCTACATTATATATATGTATTGTACTACAGAACAACTGTTGAAGAGCGCTCTGAGGCCCTAATTAGTACCCGGTTTTTTTTTATTCTTGCTTGGTCTTTTGATGTCGCTCGCTTTTACTCAGTGGTCAGAGCTAGACACGTCCGTTCCCTCCTGTGGCACACGGTCACCTCTGTCTATTGCGTTTCAAGATTGCGCTATACACATTGTCCGCACACTCGCAAACACTACAATACAAATCTGTACAGACCAGTCGTTTGCCTAGTCGCATTTTGAAATCAGCGCGTGTATGTGTAGATTGTTGGGAGTGATTATGTTGTTTGGAATTGACGCCGCACGCTCTTCAGGAAGATTCAAAATTCCTCAAAGGCTCGCTAAAGATTGTCTCAAGACTCCGTTGGACGGCGGCCTGCGAACCGAACATCTGGCCACTAAATGTTGGAGAATATTTGTATTGTCGACAATGTGATCGATGTGATCATTGTTAACAATGACATGATCATTGTTTAAACACAAGAATAATCCGCGTCTGTCCCGCGCACGCTTGCTGTGTGTGTGCTGCTCTTTAGCCACATTTTGCCCAGTAAAAACCTTACTGATTCTCATATAGTGTCTTTGGAGATGCTAAAGACGAGTTCTAAAGTTCTGTTATTGGAAACATCTCGATTGGAGTGCTTTGTTCGAGTGGGTGTCCCTTCTCCCCTCCCCCCGCCGCTCCGCCGCCGCGGTAACGAGTTGATAGTGCAGTTATCTTATCAGCGACTCGTTTATTTACAATATATTATATTCAGAATCTATTAGGGTTTTTGTTTATGGCTCTATTTTGTTATGGTTACTGATGTTATTATGAGTAATTGAGCTAGTCATTGCCGAAGTACTTCACGCACTCCGTCTCCTTTTCCCCACAAAACCTAGACGCCGTGATCGACTATCCTCGCGTGGTGGATATTCCTCATATTCATACTAAATGGTTCGCTTCATCCTTTATAATGGGAACAGCAAAGGAGTAGAATATGCACCCTGCGACTGTTTTTCCACGGTCTTACGATTTAAAAGCCTTTCAGGGAATAGTGAATAAGAATTATTTAGACAAACGTGAATTATCATTGGCCTCATCCGCACCTTCCATTGGATGCGATTGATATTTAGCTTTGACGTGTACATTATAAAGAAAACCTTAGGCAACGCTTTACTAGTTTAATAGTCTTTCAAAAGAATAATTACAGCGCATGAGATTTATAGCGGCTACAATTTGATTATACTCGTTAAGATAATAAATTTATCTTTACAAAAAAAAATTACAATAGAAACTTGAATGTAGCCTGAATATTCTAACAAGGTTAACATTAGGATCGTTCGTAACTTTGTCCACGTGACGCCACGAAATAATGCCACGAAACTCCTGCTGGTGCAGGAAAGAGTAGATGAAGTTAGGTCTCGTGCAAGATCTTCGCTGCGTTGGACTGAACAAATCAAGCTTTTACTGACGCGTCGGTCAACGAAAATGGACGCCAAACATCAGTCCGGGATAAATGGAAATGTATAGAGCTGCGCACCTCCAAACGTTAGTCCTGATCACGACTTTTCTGTCAGGAGTGTGCTGTTCACAAGGAGAAAGCTGATACTATAATTCCTGAAACAAACAAGCAGATGTTATCAAACGTAATTCTCAATTATTATTTTTAGCGCCCCCTAGTGGGCGATATCATAAACTTTCAGAAGCATTGTCTTGATCGTATATATTTTATTTCCTGCGAGCTTTCAATAAACGCTTATCGTCGTTATCTGCATGATCATGTCGCGTGTATTCTCATTTAATTGTGTATTTCACGTTGTTTGTGTACTGAGCTATATCTGTATGGGGTTACAGCGTGCACGTGGCTATAAATGGCAATGTCATGCTGTACTTACAATTTCAATTTCGTTGTATTGCTTGTACTTTTTGTAGATATTTTTGGTAATACTAGCTGACCCTGTAAGCGTTGTTCTGATATATAAATTATTTCTAGTGAATATTTTGGTTGTTGGTTTGGATGGGACCTATGACAGAAAGAGACGTGGGAACAGTGTATAATTTCCTAAGTATGAAAAAGGCTGGGGGGGGGGGAGGTCGCGAACTCATGCGATGCGTAGCGGTAAGTAAACGTACAATACATATGGGAACATTATTTTAGATGCCACGTTTCATCAGCTATTTGTTATGTACAGAGTGGCAAAGCAGTAAAATATAAAAGTATACCACGCTGCTATTCCACGAGCCAACAAAACGTTCTAACTGCGCCTGTCAGGCTACACTTGCTAGATGTGTGCACACAGACAACACGAGAACACCACATGTGGATATTTCCCACGAGAGCTGCGGGTCCTTCAGAAAGAAGGTAGTCGAGGCTATCGGGCCGTTTTCGGACAGGGACAGTTAACATACACATTTATACAAACACACACAGAGTACACAACCAAACTTCACATTTCACATGTACATTTTACTAGCTTAATAACTTTTTATTTCATAACAATTATTTGAATCGCATTTAATACTCTCATATAACCTTGTTACACAAATCATCTTGGTTAATCCGATTTTTTGTACGTTTTACTGTATTAGATTATAAAATTATATACTGTAGATTTGTGAATGAATAAAATAAAATAAATATAAAAATATACATTGCCAAATCTCCGATTATGTAAAAATGTTTCAATAGAGAACGCAGATGTTTCGTGGGGATCCCGAGACGTTTTTCTAAAGGGTATTTTAAACGTAAGGGGTAATTTGGGTGCCAAACTCGGGGAAGGTCGACTAATTTGCGACGGCAGAAGCGGCTCACCCCGGGCGGAGCAACGCGAAATCACTCACCTTTCGATTCGCGCTACTTTATTGGCTATTTACCATTTTATTAGAGATGGGTCGTATTAGCTGACACTCGTATCTAATCCACTTTATACTAATATTTTAAATACCTATTCAAAATATCTGTCCCTAATATTCATAAAGTATAATAATATGTGGCCGCCGGATCACTTACCAATATTATGCATTATTTGTTCATTAGGTAGGGAATATTTGTAGTTGACTTTTTGTTTTGTAGTTAGATTGGTTTTGATTCATGTTATTAATAGCTCCAAAAAGTGTAGAGAATCAGAGAGTAAAGAATATTTCAGTTAGAATGTAAAAAACCTCTTTTATGTTCTTTTTTCTGTCTACTGAAACACGGTTTAGTACAAACAACACCCTATTAAGAACTAAACAACTGTAAATCTATTAAACATACTACTCTCTTTTGCATTTGATAGTATATCATATGTGGGAAAAAGATAGACAATATAATATATAAATAGCAGATGCGGCCGAATAATGTATAAATAATACCGGTACTTTTCTTTTACTTTAAGCATCATCAAGCATAGAGCTAATATTAAGTAAAAGGTTTTTTTAACGTTTATGTAATCCAATATTTACATAAATACCTGTTCCACGTACCTAATTCTATACTTCTACCTCACCTCTAAATATTATTATCATAATTGATATGATTTATCAATATATTTCTTGACATGAATGCTATTGTATTACTTATAAATATTATCACGATATATTTATTTTCGGGCTCAAGAGAGATACAGATACAGAGATAAACATTTGTGAGACTATGCACATTAGAGCGTTCCATCCCCGAAAAAGACTAGCGTGTCATGCACAGAGCGTTAACCGTTGCTGATACCGTTGTAAGCATGTCACGCGACGTTACCTAGTCAATATCACTCA
Organism: Automeris io; assembly: GCA_036320925.1. NCBI lineage: Eukaryota > Metazoa > Arthropoda > Insecta > Lepidoptera > Saturniidae > Automeris > Automeris io. The sequence goes on from JAUDJH010000011.1 coordinate 16,094,906, forward strand.
CGCGTTAAGGCGCACTTTGGTTTCTTATACTCTGTATGCATTTATATAGAAAGGTGTCTGATGCAGGTTACTGCGCAGTGCTGTCATACGGCGAGTCAAGCTGCCGATCGTGACAGTGCTATGTGCTAAAGTGTCTTATGCCAGGATTTTGCCCAACATACGATCGTAGAGTCCGGCGAGTGGCGATAAGCGGCGAAACCTGGTTCCTCTCTCTCTTCAGTGGTATCGGCCATGCTAAAAGCGCGAGACAATTGTGAGGCCGTGGTCTTCTTTAAAAATATTATGTCCAAGAAGGAGGCTGCAGAGCGGGAGTGGCTAAGAGCTAATTCCGCTCGGAGGCGAAGACGTCGTGGCGCTGGCAATCGCCCCCGCGCATTAGTTCCAACGCATCGGTCCATCCGTTATCTGATACAGTGTAATATCGTTTTTAAAGCGTGTGCGTTGACAGACAAAGCAAATTGATCAACTCAGAGAGAAAAGATAAGGTAGGTAGGTGATAAAAAGTGTCACCGTGTGCCGAGGAAATTGGCCCAGCCGTACCTTTGGCCCCGGCAGACGGGAGAATAAACATCTCGGGGATTTTACTTCGGGGGCTACCAAAAAAGTGGGACCAAAAGTGTGAGCATGTGTGACAAGTGTAAAATGAATAATATAGAATAAAATATATTAATAAATAATATAAATTTAACATTATTTTTTAATAAACCGCGTAAACACTATATCAATTCCAATGCGCTTTGTTGGGTAGTCAGTTTCACAGGTCGTTAGCGTGCCCGCGTAGCCGCGCCCGTTAATTGGCAATCAGGGCACGGCTGGCTGCGGCCCGGTTCGATCTCGTTGATCTGCCCGATCCCGGCCCGCTCGAACGCTTCTACTATTAATCATTCATTAATTCCATATAGGCTTTGTCGTATGTTTTCATTATTGTACTGTAAAGCTTATAATATCTCAATATTTTATGATTGCCATTTTAAATACTCTAACAGATACTATATCCCCGAAGAAACTTACTTTTAATTATTGCTCGACGTTTCGACCTACACAGGCTATGGTCGCGAGTAGACTGAAGTGCAGCGGAGTTTCCGGCTGGGGCGGGAAGTCCTTTCCTCTAGTTTTTCTCTAGTTGCTTCGCCAATAAGACCCGTTAAAGTATTTGTAATGACTATAAAGAATTGAAAATATGTTATTGATATTTTAAACTCACCTGAGCCAAAGTAGTCAAAGTGAAAGTTTTGCGAATTCTAAATTGACTGATGTTAATTCTTTTAAAAATAAATTTTATTACCAGAGTTCTGCAGTAAGCGTTTTGGCTCACGATATCATTCTCGTCGCATGCTGAATGTTTTAACTAAAGTTTTAATAACTACTTGTTTCTTGGTTTGTTTGTATAACTTTTCGGGATTATTAGATTTACTTTTAGTTAGTGATCTTAATTTAGTTTAGTAATTTATGCATGTAAACTTAAGCTGTGTGTTGATAATATTGTTTCATCTACAAACTCAGTTGGAGCTAACTTTTTTGTTTCGTTTACATGCGATCGCTTGACTCTAATCTCACCTGGTGGAAGTTGAAGATGAGTCCGACAATGGACCTCGTCCGCCCAACAAATGCCTATACACTCTTGTCTTAAAGGCTCTCCTCAAGTCATAAGATAGAGAAAATATGCTCGCCGGAAGCATATTACACTCCTTAGCTTATTCGCATGATAAATATAGAAGCGAATCTCTCCGTGCAGGTATAAGGAATTTTCACCACATATGGATGGTATATGACACGGTGTCTGGTGGTTTTATAATGAAATGGGGTTGATGGAGATAGAATGTAGCTCCTGAGAACACTCTCCATTGTGTAACCGATAAAAGACTGCGAGGCAGGCAACTTTATGACGATGCCCGATGTCTTGATAGGTTCCATACGCATCCTAAGTTCCACGTAATACATTCAAAAATTATTAATTTTATATTACATAGATATAGATAATTTCAGTCAAATCGAGTGCTATCCAGATTCGGAAAGGCTTCTTAATTTATAAGACACTTATAATATTAATGAATTATTTTATATACAATTGAGGATTCATTAGAGTTTTAAACTTAAATGTCTGCCTGCTTATTCATCATCTGTCATGCTAATATTGGCTGCCTCGTCTGCTGGAGGATTATGGCGAGGCAGCAAATCGTTATGAAAGACTAGGATACTGATAGGTGCTAGTCATCAGTACCCAGAAACTGCACCCTGACTCTTTCTAGTTGTGTCGGTTCTCCGTACCATTAGGTTAAGAGAGGATTGGATGTCAGGGTGCGTTTGTGCAAGTACTAGCATTCACGCACCAAATTTAGCCAGCACAATTGAATGATTCCCCATATTTTTCTCAGCGAACTCACTTTCGCCGAATATGGATGCAGCTCGTGTCTTCTTGATGTGATTTGGAAACGTCTTTAAGGTCGAAATCGGCCAGGATTACATAATAAATATTCAAAAGCGTTTTAAAATTTTAGTAGCCTTTCTGAAACAGACTATAAAGAGTAAAAAACTATAAATTGTGTGCTACAAAATTAGTGTATTGATAAATCGTAGAAATGCTACGTGCGCTGCTACGAGTGGCCTACGGTACTACATCAGTGCAGCGATGCTACGAGTAGACTACGCCACCACTACTCTGCTACGGCGCTACGACACGTAGCATACCTTAAGAGTTGTCTGTCGACACGTGATGTTTCTTCCGTGAATATGAATAAAATATGAAATATTTTATCTTTCTTAATATTTTAAATATATTCATTGTGCATACATTTTACCACTAGATTAGCGAAAGCTTATACACTAGCCGAACGATACTATGGGGATGGGAATTTTTACACAAGTAGGGAATCTGTGTTTGTTGGGTAATCACGCTCCATTGTCGGCCTTATCACTACTTTCCATCAGATGGGATGAAAGTCAAGTGTAAGCCTGTCTGTAATAAAAACTTTTGATTCTAATTTTTGTATAAATATTATAAATTGATGTGTATAGGTAATGTGATGAGCAAGAGTCACCTTTTGAGTGCAAAGAGTTATAACAATACGTATTATTAGACCTCTGGCCACCGTGCCGGATACCATCCGCATGTGGTGGACGTTCCTTATATCCACACGAACAGATTCGCTTCTACATTCGTCATGCCAATATCTGAGGAGTAGTATATGCTTCAGCGAGCATATTTCCACCATCTTATGACTTTGGAGCCTTTAACCCTTTCGCTACGGTAAGCCTCGCTGCAAAATGTTTCGCAGGAAACAGGGCTTCTTGTTGAAAGTGCGCACATTAAACGTGCGAAATCTTCAGCTTTCAGGGCCAAAGTTTTGGCTCAAGACGATGTTCTTTAGTTTTACAAGAAAAATGATACGGGTTAATAAATTAATAAAATATAGTCACCTATCGTGTATAAGCGTCAGTGTTTAGCTGGTAACTACAGTCACCGATCATAGCGAAAGGAATAAATGTAGAGTGAACAGGTATATCAGGCTGACGTGGTCTGTCGTCGGACTCATCTTCACTGGGCGTGATTGAGGTCAAGCGTCCGCCTGGAAATCTTAAAGAAATAATTGTTAGGCCGACTTAGCGTCAGCAAATTAAATCTAGACTCGTACAAAACGCTATTTAATCAGTTTAGTTTGACCTGGAATAATGGAGATTAAATGGAATTGAAATTTTAAATGAAGATTTAAATTTTATGGTTCAAAATTGATAATTATTCCGTGTAAGACAATAAGTACACTTTAACGCTAGACTTATATATAATATACAAAAAATATGCAATATGAATGCTAGTGGAAGTATGAGCCGACTCCGACCGACACTTGCCTACACAGTCCAAATAGTTAAAAAAGTGTCCTGATTGAGGGTAATGCCAAAGCTACGTAGAATTGGCAGAGTGCATGAAGCGACTAATGAACGTTAAGGACGCAAAAGAGATTTGAAAAAAATAGAGAGACGTGGCGTTCTGTTCCCCTGCCTACCCCAATAGGAATTCGGCGTGATGATAGTTAGATATAATATTTATTAGGATGCAGAGGTGATTTATTATTTAGTTGGCTATTTGTGATTTTGTTTACTTGAGTAAATTCTGATCCAGAGTATACAAACAAATGTTCTCTCTATAACGTTAGTGTGGATGATTTGCAAGAAAATGTTTTTAAAGAATCGTATTCTTTATTTAGGTCGTGGGAATTCCGAGCGTCCGAAGCGGCTGCCGTGAAAAAACAAAAGCGAACCCAACTAAAGCGAATTTGTTAAACGTTGCGAACACTGGGGCACGTTTGTTTGGAGAAGGGAAAGCAATTTACTGCCTACAATATTATGTACTACACCATTTGTGTAAATACGCAAATGTAATTGCTACGCTTGTGCACTATATTGTTATGAGTCGGCCACGGGTGATGGTAAGCATGGTGCTGTTCAGTAGCGTTCATTCCATAGATGCATGGAAGCATTGCATGCCCTTACGATAAATAAGTCTGAAATACATTGCTTAAAGTTTAATAAAAAAAGAATGCATTTATATTCATATCTATTTTATATTCCCGTCATTTATCTCTCCCATTATGCAAAATAATATTTACTATCATAACATAATATTCAAATTAATTACGCGAATTCTGCTTACCCTGTCTAAATACCCTATCCACGTCACTGGTGCTGGTCAATAACGACTTCTATCAACAGTAAAAAAAAAACCTATCGATATCTGCGGTGATCATGCCGGCCTGCACAAATATCTCTTCACGCTTCGTTTAAATTACCCCATATCATAGGACGGTGGGGAAACGGTCGCCGGAAGACCATTCCACAGCTCAACGAGTCGGCAAAAACTAAGTTATTTAGTCCTAACTAAAATGTGAGTTACCGTATATCTGTGACTTCATAAACTCACCACCAGCCCCATTCCACCACAAAACCACAAGACATCGTGTCGGATACCATCCGTATGTGGTGGATGTTCCTTATAACCGCACGAGAAGATTCGCTTCTAAATTCATCATGCGAACAGCTAAGGAGTGGAATATGCTACCAGCGGCCATATTTCCGCGATCTTATGACCTGGGAGTCTTTAAAAGAAGCGTGAATAGGCATTTGTTGGGCGGACGCGGTTCATCATCGGACTCATCTTCGCCTTCCACCAGGTGTGATTGAGGTCAAGCGTTCGCCTATAAGTTATAAAAAAAAAAAACTCGGACGCGTGGTTCTACTATGAAAGAGAGAGGGCGGAACAAGGTTAAAAACTCTTCAGAATTCCCGCCATGACACAGACGGTAGAAAACGCTCAGTAAGGCAAAATGTCTCTGCGCCACTAAAGCGGTTCGTCGCCCAGCGCGATTCGTTTGTGTTTCTCACGGGGCCCTAATCCAACCCTTGGCGCGCCGTAACGTACAACAACCGATGTATAAACCAATGTAACTCGAGTATTATGATTATACTGATATTATGTTCTTCGATTTATCGCAAAGAATTTTGTTCTTCACCTCATATGTGTTTAGAGTGTTTTGCGAAAAACATGCGACATAGTGTAATATCATATGTTATCGTGTATAAATCAGTAAAAGGTATTGTATAATGCGAATAGATGTAATATTTTAATGGTATACTTCCTATATTTACATATAAGTGCGTATTTATCTTTTTCAAAATAAAAATAAAAATTATATAAACTTCATAAAAAAAAAAACAAAATGTAACCCAGATATATGTAAGTGGGAACGGACGTGTTAAAAGTCACTCATATTTTGCATAGTTGTGCAGCTAGAAAGTAATAGAGTAAGTGGATCCAGTTCTATCTACTATTTAATCTGCAACTATTTGGTTTGGAAATTATTTTTGATGCTGTCTCTTACTCACTTACTGTAATTAGAAAATCAACTAATACGCATTTGATCACCTTGCTTCCTGTTATACATACATTTCACAAAAAAGTTCGCACACAAATTGAGATAGAGAACAAAAACAGGGTATAAGTATGTACTGGGAATCTGTATTTTCGATGAAGTGTCCAATGACGTGCGTAAGACTTCGCAGAATTCCCACAATCTCAGATGTTATCGTCCGCCTCAGGTAGCAGAAATATATAAATAAACTAAACCTTCCACAAATTTATTGAATATGACGAAACTATGTAGAAACAAGGCTGTAACAGAGGAGTTATTTTAATTGCTTTAAATACCAATACGAATATTAAAAAAAATACATCTGGGAATTATAATAAGCTTAATCCTCGTAGTTAGTTGATAAATGTAAAGTTATTGCAATAGCAGATAAGAAAGGCTATGTTAGCGAATTGCCTCGCCGAGCTTGATTTATTACTCTGACGGTACATGTATATACCCAGTGCGGTAAACCTTGAATGTATTGCTTTTAGGGCTTTTATGCTATTACATCTAAAGGTTATTGAAAATACCCACTTTGTAGACGGTCGCCTTGATTAAAATGGATAGACGTCACCTCGGTTACTAGTACTATAAATTAGGGAAATTGCTTCAATAATATACCTTGCTAGTTATAATAAAAGTGCGAGTTTTTGATTGGTTCATACAGTGAAAAATCTTCTTCAGCCACCCAACGCTGAGTGAAGATCTCTTTCATTCTTACATTATTTTCAATTCATGGCGGCCGCGAGCTTTTGCAGACCATTTTCTCTAGTTACCTTCACCAAATCATGCAGCTCTCAACGACCAATATCCTGTTGCTTGATAGTTGCAGTCAGTTTGTGGACTCCGCTGTGTTTATCATCCGGTGCAGTATTGTCACTTTGCCGATCTTGTAAAAAAAAGTATTTGAGCATTACGTCACTTTAGTTCGACCGCGTCACTTCGACATTATCCCACACATATCTGTGTCCAATACTTTATCACGTAGAATAGAGGTTTCCAAAACTAAACAATTCTTTGTGCTTTGGTGCGGTTTGTATAAGAAAAACATAATTCAAATTCATGATTTTTCCGCCCCCTAGTCCAGACTAACAATTAAAATGCAAATTTTCGCATTAAACACGGAGAGGCCGTGACGCTGTTACGCAGATATTTTGCGACGAACAGACCCTGCTCTAAGGTATACTTCACACGCCCCTATTAGCAGCAACTAAATTCATTACTTATATATTTTTAAGGTGGTAGAGTGATTGCCCGAATTGGGTTGTGACCAGAGTACGCTAGTGTAAACACCCTCATAGTGTCTCGCTTTGGTCCGTCGCGTTTCGGAATTCGTTTGTGTATATCTAGTTTTTCATATACTTAGAGACCTTCCGTCATGATATATATCGGATGCCATAGCATTTGTCCCTTGGCGGTCTTTGCCATTCTTGGACTACACTGTACTTTGCATCTGGTGCAACGTAGTCATTGTCAAGTTAGTGTAAATTATTATATTGAACCAATGTATGAATAATTTATTCGCGCGCAGTAGACCGTAAAATGATGTTCACAAAAATAAACAATAATCATAGATAAAACGAGCTGGCGTCTGCAATAGGTAAAGGGGAACCTGAGCTATATACAGGCTGATTTTATAGACGAGGGAGATATTCAAGGAGGATATTCAGCAGTCGATTCTAATTCCAAATATATAGGAATAGTGATATCTTAATATTTCCATTAATCAAAGTAATTTCTAGTCACCATATTAAGAGGCGATTACACACATGATAGAATAAATAACAATTAATGATTAAGTAGGTATTTTCTCTCTCCTAAGCCAGGATAAAGTACGAAAGGGTAACGAGTCAATTACCTGTTTACCTAAAATTACGTAAAAGGATTTTTACCTACATGCCATTCAATCGTGCGCCACACGCGCTGCGGTGTCCATACTTTTAACGGATCATTTCTCATTTGTTCATCAATGTTTCTTTAAGACTTGTTAGAGAATATTGTTATTTACATTTTTATTAGTTATTAGAAGTTACAAATTATTGTATTCTGAAATATCTCCCTCGTCTATAAAATCATTCTGTGTAGATCACCAACAACAACGCCGTGCGTTCAACGAAATCTTATTGTCTGTGTAAAAGATGTAATTGCTCCGAAAATTGATCATTTCCAAATACCCATAATTATGCAACCACTTTACCTCGTAGATATGATCAGCGCAACAGAGATACGTTTTAAGTTTAGGGAACGGTGACTTTCCTAGTGACTACACAGATGATCCTTACCCAGCTGACGGGGCTGAGGTGGGCGAGCCTCCAGATCACCTTCAACCCATATCCGTCCTTTGCTAGGCATAGAAAAAACGTACCGGGAGTTCAACCTACGACTATCAGGGTTGTCTCGCAGACCAGCCCTTATCTACTAGGCCACCACAGCTATGTTTTTTTATTTTACTATAAAAGTTACGCCTCAATATCTCTTTATTTGGTTTCAACAGTTGCCAAATCGTCGCTGGTTGTGTGTGAAGCACGTTTAATGTTCGGAACGTGATTGCGCGCAGTTTAGAATTGTTTGAATAATACTTTGTTTAACTAGTTTTTCCTTTTGTGCAAATTTGTTTAGTTTGATGATTCTAATTCTTTGTTATTGTATAGGATTATCTTTATTATTGTTATACTAAAATTTGAAGTAGTTTTTATATTTTTTTATAAACATCAACTAAAGTGGATACATTTATTACCACTCATATATTTCTTCTTTCTCTAGGAAGAATATAGCATAGAGCAAACATTCTCCATAGCTATTCGGCGGCCTAGGCACCGGCGCCGGAGGGAAGCGTTCGCCCAGAGTGAGTGGGATCCCGCCGGTGCCAATAGCCGGGCAGTAGACTTTAGAGACTGCTGCCCGGATTAGAGGGAGACGGTGCGCAGTGTCCACGCGTCGCCTGAAAAAAAAAGGTTTTAGAGGCTCCTACAACCATCCCTTCTAAAGAGGTTTCCTCTACAAGGCTTTTCGCTCTCCGACAGTCAGGATGAATTTGGTTTCCCAGACCCGGGTGGCATTATTAGAGAGTCACCCCGGGAGTTTTTAGTCAGTAGGAGTCTGATACACAGGTGTCGCTGCCCTCACAGCGGCCCTGATGGTTTTATGCGGGATTTTTCTCGGGTTACCAAAAACAGGCCGACATTTTATTGCATTCTCAGTTAAAGCGTATTTGTAAGACTATATCGGCACATCTATACGTCAGCGTCATTGTCCTAAATTAATTCCGTAATTATGTAAATTGTGTGCTTATTTATATTTTCAATATATTATCTAATTTTTTCTTTTATGTTCTCTTTCTATTCGAATCGCTGTTTTAATGTTTTTCTGTCTATGGCTTGTCCTCATTACACGTAACTTGTATTCTAACCCTAAAAATTTTAGTGTATTTTTTACTATTAATTATTTTATTCTCACGCGCAATGCTAGAATTAGGCGAGAGCATTAGGAGATTATAATAATATATCGTCATGCTTAATCCCTTTTGGGATGAGCAGATATGCATTAGTGGCTGTATCCAATTTATGCTTGTATGGCGTGCTGAACGTGCCCAGTGGCGCAGCTGATCGCCGTTCTCACAGCACTAGTACACATGATATTTCTATTAGATACCGTGCGGGTTTCCTAGATCCATACTAAACCTGGAAAGCCTAGAGGTACGTGCCGGGATATCATGGTGGGTAGTAGAAGAAGCGAACAGTGTTCCATGCACGGCCTAACCTGGGCCTTTTATAAAAGGTACAGCTGTCCTGGCATGCAAAATCGTCAACTCGGTCTTCAACATCGAGCCGAGATGCTCTCCGAGATCGCAGTGAATATTCACGCCAAAAACTTAGTTTATATCGAATTTTCTTTGTTTTTATCATTTACTTGTGGACTCTTGACCTTTGATCACACTTGGTGGAAGATGAGCCCGATGATGGACGTACGCCCAAGAAATGCCTCTTCACTCTTCTCTTAAAGGCTCCCCGGTCATAAGATCGAGAAAATATGGTCGCTGGAAGCATATTCCACTCCTTAGCTGTTCGCATGATGAATGTAGAAGCGAATCTCATCGTGTAGATATGACGAACGTCCACTACATATGGATGGTATCTGACACGATGTCTGGAGCTTTTGTGATTAAATGTGGCTGTTGGAATAAGAGAATGTAGCCCTGAGAACACTCTCCATTGTGCACCGGTAAAGCACTGCAGAGCGGGAACTCTACGTGGATGCTCGCTTTTCAGCATTTTAGTCTCAGTCAAAGAATATTCGCCAACTTGTCTACGAACCCTACAATCATTCGAGTTCAAAGTCGGTCTCCTTTTTTTTTACACTGGCTCGACATAGTGACTACAGAGTACCTGATGATAAGTAAAGTGTAGTCCAACAACGAAAGCGACTATCAAAGAATGAAAATCCATTGATAGTCTACATCGTCATGTCGGCCCACATATACCACGACTGAAGGTCTCTAGGTATGAGTTACTGGATATACACAAACTGATCTCGAAACGCGACAAGCCGAAACTGGTCACTATGACGGGCTTTACACCCATGTACTGTGGTCGCGATCCAGACGGGCACCGACGCCCTACCACCTTGCTGCTACTCGTTTAGCACCACCCAGGAGCCACGTGTAGGGAAGCTAGGGTAAAGCCTACGGATGCGAGCAGCTTCGACTCCCAACTGACTTCTTATTTGCTTACTCATTCTCTTATTTCCAAGTAACTGTTCTTATTAGTATTCTCTCTCGAAGGACTATTGGCAGATACAACGTTGATAATGAAATTGTATTCGGTACATATATTTTTCGCATGTCGCCGGGTGCGTATTAAAATGCAAATTGGGTTAGCTTGTCGCGGTGACAACCCGTCCGTAGGGTCGACACATTGCAACCGCTCACGACCGCATCGCCGTACAGGTACCCATTTGGAATAATTCATTGGGGGCCCCGATCCCTGTTCATTTAGTGACTTGAATATATTTGGTTGAAGTTACGATAGTCCTATCCTATGCCCAAGAGTGAGTTTTATCGAATTCGTTTGCGTTTTCAAACGTGATATTGTATGAAGATTTTGATCAGCGCCACTAACGGATTATTTGGAAAACAGTGACTCGATACATTTTCACGATTGAAAACATAAATTAATTGAAAAAGTGACTTTGGAAATTTCCCACTGAGCACTCAGAATTGCGCTGTCGAAAAGCTACAAGGTGCTCATTCAACACTGGAATTATTACACTGTTTCTATATGTTCTAACGTTTAGGACATTTTTTTATACTGACTCGACAAACCTGATGGATGGTACAGTGTAATCCAAAAGCAGTAGTGACCGTCGAGGCCTATAAACCACTGGCAGTCGCCGTCATCCTGTCGGCCCACATACTCTCTAGATATATAAACATCAGGTAGGGCACGAGTACAATGTATTTTATACTCTGGGTCTCGATTTGGTTCGGGCAATCGCCTTATCACCTCTAAACTTTAACCTTAACCTCTCTTAACCTTTGTTTTGCACGATTGATAGTTGCAGTTTTAAATAAATACTCTTTAAGTTTTAGTTATGTTTGCAGAGATATAAATCTAGCGCTTTATAAATATTTTTAAATGTAAGCACTTAACAAGTAACTCCGCCCACTCACAATAAATTATAACTGTGATATAACTATTATTAGTTGAACAAAGTGGGCGTTTGAATGAGATTTCTTTGAATATAATTTTGAAAAGTAAACAATAGGCGTCTCTTTTACGTCGGAACGTAGAAACCATAAAGCTGAAGGATAAAGGAGCCAGGGCGCTCGTATTGCCCATGAAAAATGTATAAACATTTTAGTGGCCCATTTAATCATTCCGATTGCCCGCCAGGTCGGAGTTAGAATAATTCAGGTTCGTATTAACGCCGCTGTCGGTCCGTGCGTTGAACCGTCCTCGACTATTATTCAACGCGCTTAAATGTAAAAATTCTAGACTTCATTGGCTGTATGAAATTGAGTCTAAATTTACTTTCGATCGCGTTTATTTTTTTTATAGCTATCTGATAAATTGTTGAAGCTTTTGAAAGTGTTATTTTAAAGTGTTTAAAACGTCTATGTCTATACTTTAAGCACGTTGCTTTTAATGCTCGTTTTTTTTTCTATCTTTTAAATACATATATATGAGCTGTTGCCCGCAGCTTCACTTGCAATTATTACGCGTTACATCTGTTTGTGCTAAAATTTGTATTCATTTATTGTAATGTCTCAGGGGTTTGTTAATTGCCTCCAGTAAAACTTTCTTTTCATACTATGTCACTGTAACAAAACATCTTCTATAATATAAAAATGAATCGCAAAATGTCTTGATAAGCGCGAAACTCGAGAACGGCTGAACCGATTTGGCTGATTTTTTTTTTGTTGTGTTTGATGAAGTCCGAGGAAGGTTATTACGGAGAGAAAAATTTTGAAAATTTTCTGCTACTGTCTAAAAATAACACTTTTCTGTATTCTCATACAAAAAATTCGCTATAAGTCATTTTGAACTTTAACACCATACCATAAAGTTTAAATGTCAGTGTACGGGTTCCGGGAAGGCAAAACAATTGAGTGACGTATAAATATTAATGTCAGTATTTGTCAATTTTTATACATATAGCATTAAGGCCAGGTTCCTTCAAACAATTTTCATAAAACAGCCGACGGGCCAATAGGTTTTGGCAGAATAAAATCTGATTTAGAGAAATAGGGCAGAACAAGGTCTGCCGGGACAGCTAGTTTATTATAGAACTTTCACGCCCTATTAGTACAGATGGAATCTAACAAAAGACACATAACATATCTCTAGTACCATTACAAAATGCAACCGCCATAATTTTCTATTTCAACATTCTGAGGTGGACTTAAAAAAGCTCGCGGCTTCGGTCGATTGGAAACAGTACTTTTGTTAGGATAATAATGATTTGAAGCTGAAACATTTGTACAAATGATATAGATGCCAGCGATTCCTTTTTATATAAATGACAACTAAATGTAGAACACAATTAATACTAATGGCTTACAATACAATGGACAATAGATCTCGTTTACAGCCCTCTCATACAATTAAAAAAAAAATGTACGGACTAGTCTCAGCTACGATGTTATTATAGAATTACAATAAAAGGCACCACTTTTGGTCTAAATAAATGTCTGTTTTTCTATTTACAGAAACTTATTATTACGTGTTATATAAAAAACTGCGAGATCGACGATCAACTGCGCTACTGGTCACTGCAGGCACGACATATAAACGCAATGTCGATACAGCCACTAATGTATCTCTGCTCACCCCGTCAGGGATAAAGCGTAACGATTTATTATTATATAGTATAGTAGGAATTTTTGTGTATTAAAATTCTAAATTCTTTACCATCATTTTTTGGTTCCATGGCATTACGAAAGACCCTAAAATGGCACATTCCTGTAGTCCGGCAAACCCTGTGAATGGAGCAAAACCCCGGTGGTTTTAGCCAGTGAGAGTCTGGCAGAACAGCCAGACGGTTTTGATGGCCAATAATGGGTTTCCACCGGGTAAACAAAAAAAGGCCCCTAACATTAGTTCTCTTATTGTATATCGTCGTCATATAATAATATTATATTCATTTATTTATTTATGTAATGGTAACTAATGTAATGGTGGTAATGGTTCATATAATTATATTCATCGTATGCCTCATCTTCACCTTCCACTAGGTGTCAAGAGCGGAAAAAGGGTCAAGGGTCCGCCTGTAAATCATAAAAAAGTTTGTCTACCGACAAATGCTTAAAAAAATCAATGACGACAATGATGATAACGATGTAGACTATCAATGGACTTTCATACTTAATTTTGCTTTCGATTTTGGACTACATTGTACTTACCATCAGGTTCTCTGCAGGCACTATGTCGAGCAAGTGTAAAAAAAAAAAATAAAAAAAATCGATCTATCTTTTGTAGCAGTAGAAAGTTTACAAATCAGCATATTTTATGGACAAGGCAATTTGTATAGTCTATGTGTACGGATATACTGAGGCTGACTCTCCTTAGGCTGTATTTATACTCTGCATTAACTTCCGAAAGGGAAATGATAAGAGGACTTAGCAAAGTGCGGGCTGTCGGAGAACCTTAAGCCGCTAATTAAAGTAAACGATTCTCTTTGATTTTCATTACTTCACAGAATAAAGGAGAAACATTAAACGGTTATTTATTAGAACACTTACAAATAAAACATGAACAAGAAACATCACAAATGAGACTATATTTTAAACTGTACAAAGTAGTGAATTTCACAGAAGAAAATAAAAATAAACATACGAGCAACGCACGGAAGGAACGAAAACAAAAAATAAATACAGTAAAATCTAATTGTAAAAAACAAACAAAAGAGAGGGAAAAGCAAACCACAAATTATTCCACAATTCTCTAGAATAACATCCTTTTTTTAAAGTTTAAAAGGATAGCGCCCTCCTGTGTATATGAGTTTTTAATAGGATTACCGTGAAGTCCTCTAGTGCACAGCGTGTGCTGTGCATACAGCCTGGGCAGCCGGGGCAGCCGGGCCGGCTGCAGCGCTCGTTACCGATTTTAATCCGGTTATCCGACCGCCGCTCAGAGAACTCCTTCGCCGCGTTGTGCATTGTCAGTCTGTTTGCGCTAACGCCACACGGAGTTGCGGGTTAATGACGACCCTAGTGGGTATAACAACTCATTTCTATTTTATACTTTGGTCGACAAACAAGCTGACACCCAGCTGATGGTAACTGGGTTCTGTCGACCGTGGTTAACTTCAACGCAAGGAGCGTTGCTATTCCGTTGCCGATCTAGAAGGACGTTGTTCAGTGCTCTCTTGAAGAATTCCATGTTACAGCTCTGAAGAAAAAGTCAAAATAAAAAAAAGCTGTGTTTATATTTCATTTCAACAAAGTGTTTTTTTTTTAATCAATTTATTTAAAGGGCTTTTGACTGCCGCATGCAGTCATGCCAGCCCTTATTGTGCTACACCATAATTATAGGTATAAAAAATAAAAATATACACATTACACTAAGTGTTATAGACACACTATAGAAGTTAGAGAAACCTTAAGGTTCCACTAAACTCTTGTAAATAAATTTATAAATTTTGCGAGAGTCTCGACTACTGTCAAACAAAGTGTTCATTGTTGAAAGAAAACACCACGTGGAAACCCGCATGGCGTCCAATAGAAATGTCATATTTACTAGTGCTGTGAGAACGGCGATCAGCTGCGCCACTGGACACGTTGGGCACGACATATAAGCGCACAGTGGAGACAGCCTCTAATGTATCTCTGCGCACCCGAAAGGGATATACCGTAACGATTTATTATTATTATTGTATGGTATTAATGATAGTTCTCAACAATACTTTAATAAATTACTAGCTTAACAGTTCCATTAAACCTAATAGATTCATCATGTCCCGCTCGTTACATTTAACAGATGTAGATGAATATATCATCGCATTTGTCGTAATGGGGCCTTTATGGGCCTACATAATATCATTCTCTACTGTTACAGAATGAAAAACTCAAAGCTCATAAGGGTTGACAGTTCATTTGCCATTTCAACCAGCCTTTACTCGTAGAATTCTATTCTCGTAGAATCGTCTGGATCGCGACCACTGTACATGGGTGTAAAGCCCGTCATAGTGACCAGTTTTGGCTTGTCGCGTTTCGGGATCAGCTTGTGTATATCCAGTAGCTCATATACCTAGAGACCTTCAGTCGTGGTATATGTGGGCCGACATGACGATGTAGACTATCAATGGATTTTCATCCTTTGATAGTCGCTTTCGTTGTTTGACTACACTGTACTTACCGACAGGTACTCTGTAGTCACTATGTCGAGCCAGTATAAAAAAAAGAATCAGTTCACATTTATTCATCAATTTTTCTTGATGACTTGGTAGGGAATATAATTATTTACATTTTTATTAGTTGCAAAAAACCACATATTATTGTATCCTGAAGTATGTTCCTCATCTATAAAGTCGCTTGTTAATAGATAGGCAACAAAGTGATTCTTGAATCGATTGAGTAATAAAATTAAGTCAGCAAGAACACGAGCTTAACTCAAATTTGCGTCTTAATAATATTATATGAACAGCCCACGCGATCGAGTCCACGGGGAATAAACAGATCATTACAGTATACCAAATCCATGTGTTTGAGCATAATATTTCTGAAAACATGAATAATAATTGAGCCTAAATAATTCTAGGCAAACAAACATTCTACCAAAATAACATCACTCAGTACAAGGTCGTATTTGTAGGCATAGGAGAGGCCGAAATCATTAATTAAAATAACGAAATCTTTACTATCCACCCGACACACTTCTACTTTCCTTTAACAATTTGATTAACCATCGAATCTATGTGTTATTAACCATTGCAATTTAACAAAATAGACGTATAAAATGAACACTGCAAACGATTACTTTGCGACACGTGCACTGGATAACAGTTGCCGATCAAATGATATCCTAGAGCAGAGCGCGGGACTATTATAAATAATAAAGGCCGAATGGCGGGGGCTTGCCCGTTTTCGGGTTTTGTTCACAATAATTGAGGGTAGCCCGTCATATTCAATTATTCGTGTCATGATTGCAAACAGATCAAGTGGGTTTTGAGTAAATTTGCACGTTCAATTAGCTAACGAAAACGGTAGAGATAGGAGCGACACGAATGTCTTGATTTTTGTAGACAGCGGTCTCTTAAAGCGACTCGCTCAAATGAAATAAAATATAAATAATATTATAGCCTCATTAAACTTTTTTCTATCGTCTGTATCAGTGTGATACGAGCCTGAATAAGTGTTCTGAACAGTTATTTAATCTCGTGCCACCCTCTGCCTTCCATAACAGAACCTCACGCAAGGGTTTCTGGAGTTATAGCTATACGGTTATTTATATGCCGACTAGGAATAAGAAGTTCTCCAACTCTTACTTCTGTTGCGTCGTTGAGCTGTGGCATGGTTTTCCGACGAGCGTGTTCTCACCGTCTTATGATATGGGCTCTTTTAAACGAAGCGTGAAGAGATATTTGTGCAGGCCGGCATGATCATTGCGGCTATCGATTGTTTTTCTTGTCTGTGGATAGTTGTAGTCGTTTTTGTACTGCACCACGCTTACCATTAGACGTGCTGTAGTCCATTATGGTTATGTAGCTGCACGTCTGCACGGCGCGGCGTCACGATCGGAACAGAAAAACCCGAGTATGATGTCGCCCAGGCTTATATGCACTCTCGACTGTAGCACCGCCGCTTTCCGATTGGCCGATCAGCTTAGGATAAGGATAACAAAGAACCGTGCGCGTTCTATTTGTTAGGCTTAAGATGTGAATATAGTTTGTAAGGTTTTTAACTAATACATGTTTTCGGAATGTAACACGCTATTTATTTCGCTACGTGCTCCAGCCTCAACAGTTACTATGCCGAGTCAAGCTTCCGCTTGACCTCAATGTCACATGATGGAAAGTGATAACGAGGCCGATGAGAGAGCGCGCTTACTCATTAAAAATACCGATTCACTATCGCGTACAAAAAAGAGGAAATGAATGAAGTATGAAAGTTGAAATGTCAACCACAATATCAAGTTAGATTATAGTCTTTAAAGTAATTAGCACCAACAAATTAAATGTAGTTTAGATTTGTATAAGACTTAAATTTGACAGTTTAACAAGATCATTTTTCCAAGCAATAAGTGATATTTAACACTAAGGGCCACTTGCAGTAAAAAAAGTTAAATCGACATTTAACAAAGACTGGCTTAGACAGTAAAGTCGTTTAAAATTAAATTAGATTATTTCCTCTTGCATTAACGTTTCGAGACAGCGATTTTACTAAGCTTGGCCTAGGAGTTTCATTCATTTCTCGTTCGATCTTTACTACAGATGATACTTAGGTTGTAGTTTTTTTACATCCGTTTTGCGCACGGTATCCAAAAATATGAATTATTGTTTTTTTTTTTTTTTCGTAAAATGGAATGTTACGTACCGTACAATTTGAACTTTTTGACAGTAACTGCTTTTTACTTACAAAAGTTTTATTGCTGCCTTTAAACAAAAAACGTAAAATTATATTTACAATGAACAACGTTGGAGCTCCCAATTTTACTAATGCTGAGATTTTGCATTTGTTATTATTGGTAGTAAAGTTCCCTATAAGTAAATTTGTCATCTCGTAAAGAGTTATATAAATCATTTCTTTCTCCCTTTTTTTGTGAAAAACCTGGCACTTTCATCACATAAACAAATGGTTCTTCGTCATTATCGGAGAAAAAATCATCATCAGACTCAGTATCCAGATCCAATAAGTACTTTGAATAAATATATTACAAATATATTTGTAATATTGAACAAAAACAAACATAGAACTCCTTTATTTCAATATTATATTGATATTTACATCTGCGTAAACAAGTTTAGTGATTTAAATCGACATCCATGGCGATTTAAATATGACAGTTGTTAAATCTGGATTAGTACAAAACCGTAGTCGTGCAAGACGAAATATGCAGTTTTATCCTAAATCGGGTTTGAAACTCGTTTTAATGCGATCGTGCAAGCCGCCCTTAATGGATTTTTATAAAACCTTAAACTAGATTTAATTTATTGGTGCTTGCCGCCCTTAGAATATAGTTCTTTTGAGCGTCATTCCTTCCCCATTCCCATCCTTCGTCATTTCTCGTTTTTTGGATACCGTTCATTATCATTTTCGGTGTACCGATTAATCAACTTAAATTCAGCTCATTTTCACACAAACGAGGCGTACAGAGCACTATTTATCTCCAGGACACGTGTACTGAGACTCGTTCCGCGAATATGTTTGCATTGAGCAGTATATTCAGACGTTCGTTGCTTACAGGGATAATTCCCTGGTACGAGAATGCCCGTATGTATGCCAAATAGAGCTTTACATTTAGGATAACTCGAGTCCCGGATTACGAATTGACAGACATTGCATGTTCTAAATATTCCCGAAAATTCGTAACTCCGAGAGTTAAAAGTTTAAAATAACCTTTTTTGACATTATTTTCCTTTGAATGACTTGGTAAGTTTTTAACAAAAATTTTTATCGATTTATTTTACTTTGAAATGTTGTATAAAGCTTCTTTGTATTTACAAAAAGACAGAAAAGGTAGTAAGGTAGAGGCATTTACCAATAATTTGTCACTTTTAAAATAAATTAATTCATGATACAAATCTTATGTCAACCTCCATACCAGGTTCATTCTAGGAAATATACGTAGATCAGCCCCATTGTAGCTTTATATAAAAATACCTAACAAATAACCTATGGGGCCTTTGATCTGAACAGAACTGGCGCCTCATCAGATAATAGTTTGATCAAATTATATATATATATATATATATATATTAGAGTCCGACCGAAACTGGTTTTCCGGCCGAAACCGAAACCGAAATTTCGGCCGTGGCTCCAGTTTCGGCCGAAACCGAAACCGAAACCGAAACTCACGTGGTCAAGTATAAAAGTCAACGTGGTCAAGTAAAAAAATGAAACAAAAACTTACATGTAATCTGTTCCATCAAAGCATAACCTCTAAAGAATGTTGACGTCGGGTGATAACGCACTGACTAAGTTGTGTTGCTATAGAGCAATGCGAATTAGATCCGTCAACTGTCGTCTAAACGACGCAGTTACACTCCGACGCAGCCTTGAGTTTCTTTCGGCGTTTCTTCTCAAGGTAGTCGCTTCCGAAACGCTAGTAGATCACCGTTAGGTTTCGTATTTCTGGCTGGCGGTCCAAGTCGAGGTTCGTACCCACAGGGGTGCCCTTGCATTGCCACCCAACCCATAAATTGCCGGCTGAGCACCCTCAGTGTTTGCCCACCCACCCGGTTAAGTTGTGAAGACCTTTCCCGGTCAACAAACACGCGTAAATTCGAAAAAAAAAAGCAATGCGAACGGCGCGTGAATCCTGAATAGGGCCGCCAGCGTCCGTCAAAGCGTTGCCGCGAGAAACGAAGCTAGGCAAGCATGTACGACAACTACCGAAATCAGTTTCGGTTTCGGCAAAAGTTTCGGCCAATTTTGGCCGAAACCGAAACTGCCGCCGAAACTTGATTTTTGGCCGAAACTCGGCCGAAACCGAAAACGAAACCGAACTTTCGGTCGGACACTAATATATATGCATGTGTGAGTGTGTGTGTTTGTTAAATATCCAAGTATAACTAAATAATGCTTTTTATGCTTTATAAGGGATGCATGCCACTGATATCGGAATTAGTTATAACATATAAGAAAGAATAATAATTATTTTAAATTGTTTTTAATACAGTAAAGACTCTTTTATGCAATTATTTATATATAGAACTGGGTTTAACAATATGGTTATTGTTTTTCGGTCTGTCGTGTTGTTCCATATACAAAATTACAATCTATTTCCTATCATATCTCTATAGATAAAGTTTACACAATCTTGAAGGACCTCTCACAGTATTCGAAAATCTCGATAATCCACAGACTAATTTATGGACTTGGTCGAAAATAAAAAAAGGCGGGAATTTAGGAATTACGAGACTCGAGGTTCCCGGGATGGAAGCACTAGCTAAGTGTAAACATGTCGGTACATTTGCGTCTGTTCGTCGTTGGGCGCCAAAATGTATTGTTATTACCTACCGCGCTCCGAGTTGTATTGCCAGGTCCTTCTATACGTTTCAATGTCACAAACGCGGGCTGGAAGCTATTTTAGATCGATACACATTTAAGCAGAGGGGCTGCGGGGGATAGCAACCGTTTGAACATGTTTTATGACTTTTCATTTTGTCTCCGCTTGTTTCGCGAAGGCTGTTAGTTTTTACCGTATCTTGTTCATTATTTTGATGTCGCTTATTTGTTTTTTATTTTATGTGGCTACAAAATACGTTGTTCGATTATAAAGAGTGTTTTTTTTTTAAGGATAAATAATGAGGAAATTCGTAATTACAAGAGATACGATAATACTGTTGTTGTAAATTGAACAAAGATTTTTTTCTTTTATTCGATTTCTTTCGTATAGGATGTTGACAGACTTGATTTTAAGGATAATATACTTACAGGGAGTTAGTGACGGCCAGGCTTGCGGTTGGATCCAGCCGAGAGCAGTGTGCGATCTCTTCCCGTACACTGTTCCAAGACATGTAGACGAATGAGGAGTGGATTGGCACTTACACCACCCCTCTCGTGAATTTGCAACAGGGAGATGCCTTCTTTAAGGCCAAACGTCGCCGGGCGCCAAGGAAGCGCCCACTCTGCCTCCTTGGCTCCGGCAAACGGGTAGTAGGAACACCTAAGTCTGACACACCGGGGGGCAGTCCTCCCCAACCCCTGAGGTCCGTTAGGGACATACCCCGGATTTAAAAAAAAATTGGAAGGCTTCCGGTACTAAGTTTAACCACACCACGCTTTATATCGGCCGATACTCCGATGCGACTGTTTCGAATGCGCCGGCGCTAGTGATGCGTGTTATGTACGCATTTGTACGTTTCGATGTTTAGTGAGGGGAACGAGTGAAAAGGAGTAGCAAGCCGTAAAAACGGATTTAGAAAATTGCTGTCTGATTTTATATCGTTTCTGGTCAAAAAGAACATAACTTTAATTGGAGTTGAAATATATTTTTTTCAAAATGTACTGAAGATTTTGATTCGTTAGGTATTATCAAAGCAAAATTAAAACCAATTATTTTAAGCTAGCGAATACAGATAGCATCAATCAGGGCGGGCGGCTTGCACCTGCAAATTAAATATTATTTTAAAGTTATAAATAAATCTATTTTTTTTTATAACTTATAGGCGAACGCTTGACCTCAATCACACCTGGTGGAAGGTGAAGATGAGTCCGATGATGAACCGCGTCCGCCTAACAAATGCCTATTCACTCTTCTTTTAAAGACTCCCAGGTCATAAGATCGCGGAAATATATATATATATATATATATATATATATATATATATATATATATATGAATATATATAAATATATATAATATATATATATATATATATATATTTAGCATTAAACTGTCGTTTTTGTCTTGCTCGGAAACATTATCCAATTTTGACAACTGTCACGTTTAAATTACCATTGAGGTCGAATTAAACGCCTTCCTCATGATGTTATTCTTCACCGGTGAGCTTGCAGTGCCTAAATCTGTACATAATCTGGCAAAACCCAGAGGTATGTACCGGGACACCATTCGTGTTGCCGCGCATGATTACCGATTTTATCAACTAAGCTACTACAGCCGCTATAAATAAATAAATCGAAATATAACTAAATCGTTCAATTTTAAAGAATCAAAGTTTGAACTCGATATTTCAGTGAATAGATTGGCAACGGCAGTCTGCTCTCTGCGATATTGCAGTCCAATGCAATAGATTCTAACTGTAGATTCCGACGTGTTATGGCCGCTCGGGGACGAAATATCTTCGGATTTGCTACACAATTCTCTAGGTCTGGCCTCACCACTCTGGTTGATTTGGGCCGCATCTCCCCGTGGAATCTCCTTCAGACTATAATTGGCAGATTTAATCTTTGGATTTAAATCGTAAAATGTTTACTGAACCGTAACAATAAGTTAAAAGAATTATTACATTATTATTATTATTATTTCTTCTCCATTCCCTTTTTCAGTATATTTGTAGAATCCATAGGAAGGGGTTTAGATATGTAACCCAGCCACTTGACAATGCGGCTTTCTGTGTACCTCAGTCAACTCTTACGACTCCTCGGTGTGATCCAGAGGGAGGCACTGTTCTATTCTGCCGGTAAACAGAAAATTAATAGACTATTAGGTGATCTTTGTTACTTGCATCTGTAAGTATAAATATAGGCAAGTTTTAGTTCTTAAAGAGCTTACAGAATTAATCACTCAAGAACAGCTTTAAAAAATATATATCACTACGACACTCACAACGACTTATTCTCACTGCCATTCAAATATGTTTCCCTCTTTCTTATATTTTCTATCCCTTTCAAACTGCTCGCCGAGCCCTCGGAAGTATCCGGATTCCCAGGCTCGGCGAAGGCGAGGAGAGGCAGTGCTGGCACTCCGGTGGTTTTAGTCGGGACAGGTCCGACACACCGGGAGGAGTGGCCCTCACCATTTCCCCTGACGGTCCGTAGGGATTTCCACCGGGTTAACAAAAAAAAAAAAGAAAGAAAATCCCGTTCATACTCTTATACTGATCCTTATCATTCGCATCATATTGCTATGATGGAACTATGGTGAAACTAGAAACCTAGATTTCTAGGCATATAGGTGTCTCGCACGGCTATGATTTTAAAATGCATAAATTATCTCGAGGTGCTCTTTCAACTAAACTGATTATCAAAAAAATCGCGAAAGGTGAGTGAACATCAAAGATGCCGCCCTTCCTAGACCGTTCATTATGAGAAACAAGACGTGTGTGATCTGAATATTAATAAGACAGCTTATTGTCGGTAGAATATCGAGCCGCGAATGATCGATAAGTTCTTTCGGGACATCCGGCGAAATACACGAGTTGCGTAGATTTTTCTCGAAAATGCCGAATGCTTACCGATATAAATATCGGTTGGACTCGATCGTGCGACAGTTTCTGTTTGGAAGCAATGTCTACCAGTAATCGAGTACTGCAATTGTGAATTGTTTCCAGATACGAGTATTTCGTCTGACCTTTGCGACTGAATTAAATTCCCGGCGATAGGCCTTTTTGACAACAAAAATTTCCATTAATGTAATCTACTGGTGTCTGTAACCTTTGGCGACCGGATATCGTAACCATTCAACGACTGCGCTTCGAGACGTTTTTGTGGCTGCGAGCTAATATTGTACACTCTCTTCGATGAATAAATCGATTGTGTGTCAACACCGGCACCTTATTAACCCACGCTCGAAACAATATATAGAATATAAATGATATGGAATGTTTAGTAAACATTAAGGTCGTTGAGATCCCACGTACATCACGGCGTGGTAAACTTGAATTTGTGTTATCACTTAAATTTACATACAAAACACATTATTAAAGGTTGTAAACGGCAACCAGAGGTAGTGTTTCAAGCAATTCTCACTTCGCCGGCTGTGTTCTATGAATGTACTTTATACATTTTCGTTATTGTGATGGGCTAAGTTTTTATTAGACATACTTTAAGATATATTCGAAACCTTCCGAAATAACGTCTTTTTATTTTAAATTAAATATTACTTTCTGTAACAGTAATAAACTTGTATTCATTGTAATAATATACCGTCACGCTATATCCCTTTCGGGGTGAGCAGAGATACTTTAGTGACCGTATCCACTTTGCGCAACGTGATTAGTGGCGCAGCTGATCACCATATCCTAGGTACACATGACATTTCTATTAGACGCCATGCGAATTTCCTTACGATGTTTTCTTCACCGGTGCGCATGTAGTACCTAAATCCGTGCTTAATCTGAAAAACTCAAGTGATGCGTGCCGGGATACGAACCTGCGACCACTTGCGTTGCTTTGCATCAATACCAGTCTCTTATTCACTAGGTCACCACAGTCGTTACCTTCCGGCGGCCCTGATGATCCACGAGGATATCCATAGGGTTACCATAAAAAAATAACTCCACCGTACAGCTATTGGTAAATAAATCATTTGAATTTTTATATTACATTTAAGTAGAAAAATAATCTAGTGATGACTGCGTCAAACATTTACTGGAGCTTACTAATAAATTCTTCTGATGCATACTGTTTTCTGTTGCTTTATATTTGAAGCTACCCGGGCCGGGATAAGTATTATACTTATGCCGTTGCACAAATGCACCCTCGTAGGCGGGACGATTATAGAATAAAAATTGCGATAGTTTGAGACATTACTTTCCGATTGGCAGTGATATTCCGGCACTTTACAAATCACTCACTGTATGTGTATTTGAGTGCATATGTAGAGTATGCTGTTTGTGAGGATTTGTGTGTGTTGCGAGTTTGAAAATAATTATTATGCGATTATTACAAAAAAGAATGCGATGCGATGTTTGGTTTAAAAGCATGAACGTTAAGAAGTGATTGAAATGAATGATGTACGCCAGATGGCGTTTGCGTTTGAATACGTTTATATTTTTATTGTATAGTTCTGGGGTTGCGCCTTTTGGCGTGACTAGAAGCTATTACCTGAAAGCTATTTGAATAGTAAACACGCGTCATAAAAACGAACCAACAGACCTGCGTAATAAATGGACATTTAAGCAACTTTCATGTTATATATATTCAATTTAACATTTTGTATGTTTAGTTATACGAAGTATTCTGCCCTCTTCGAGATCACGTCTAATGAAATAATGATACCGCTCGCGAATGATTCGTTAACTGCCCGCTGTAGTGTAAGCTAAGGCGGTTAAAAACACATCACTGAGTTAGCAGATGTTGCGATAAATTGAGAAAAACTTTGTAGCCAAAGTTTAACGAGGTTTTAAATATACATTGTTCGCTTATCTATGTTGAAAGTTTAACTTTGTTAGGCATGATTTTCGATTAACATAAGCTGTCTTCTATAATCTAGCACATTACTAAATTTATCAAAGTTTTGCGTTAATATATATTTACTTTTTATTTTATACTGGCTCGACAAAGTGACTACATTGCGTCTGATGGAAAGTACAGAGTAGTTGAAGAACGGTAGCGCCATCGCTACGTCGGTCAGTATACGAGTATATCACGACGGAGGGGCTCTACAGATATTTATGAACATCTGGATATAGTGAAACCGATCCCGAAAAGCGACAGGTCGCAGCGAGTCACTGTGATGGCATGACAAGATTAGTATTGATATTCTTCTTTATATAACAATGTAAGGTTTCGTGCCAATAAAAGTATAATTGGTTTGAAAACGATTTTTTTTCTCTGACATTGATTTATCATAAACACACATTTCGCTTTTACATTCATCGTGCGAACAGCTAGGGAGTGGAATATGCTTCAGACGAGCATATTTCCACGATCTTATTCCTTGGGAGTTTTTAAGAGAAGAGTGAACAGGCATTAGTTGGACGGATGTGACGCAATCATCCTTTATCTTCCACCGGCTGTGATTGAGGTCAAGCGTCCGCTTGTAAATAATAAAAAAATCCAATAATACTTTCTTATATATTATTTAACGCTAAAACAGTTAGAGACGGTGTTTTTCATTAATATACGGCCGGTGATATCTGATACCCGCTGCTGCAGGTTGTGGTAGCCTTGTGGATAACGGAGCGATCCTCATGTGCGGCAATGCGAATGCTCGTAGGTTCGAATCTCGACGTGTACCTCTGAATTTTTCCTCACTACGTACAGATTTACAGGCAGATGTACACAGCCAGCACACAATCAGACAATTGAGACACCATTTCGGCGAGTACGCCGCCTAGTAGAAATGGCAAATGTACCTACTGTGCGAACGGCGCTCAGCTGCGCTACTGGTCACGTTGTGCACGACATATAAGGGTAAAGTGGATACAGCCAGTCTCTGCTTACACGGTAAGAGATATAGCGTGTCGATATATTTATCGTTATAGGTATGACAGATCAAATACGTACCTATTTTTAAAAATTTTATTTTATAAAGTCACGTGGCTTCGAGGACCGTAATCGAAAATGATTCCATACATAAGGGTGGGATCAAACGGTATATTTTACCAAATTTTTTGGTAAAATTTGGTTCTATTTTATTTTTACCTTTGTAATTAATTGTAATTGTGCTGTTGTTTCAGGTAAGCGGGACTTTAACATTTATTACTTTGATGAATGATCTATTAACTTGGTGAGTATGTTCGTTTGTGTTTAAATAAATCGCAATTTTATGAACTCTTCCAGTAATTTGTATAATGAGTTACTAGTTCTAAAGTGTCTTCAAGTAAATCCATAAATATTGAAGGGCTGAATATTATAAAAATAAGAAATGTTTGGCTTTGAGAATATTTAGGCTGAAGGAAGTTTAAACAAAGTCAGAATAGCGCTTAAAAATGTCAGCCTTACTATCAAATGATATCAAAAAGTTCTTTGGAATACGACACACGGCTGAACCGTTGGTCGGTGGCGCTGAGGGTAGGGGAACGTGGTGGTCGATCAAGGTGCATTCACTGGCATGGCATGTTTGGAGCGTTTTGTAAGCCTGAAATGTTTTAAACTCGCTCTGAGCGAGGTCTGACCTTGACCACGCTGTGGCTAATAACTCTGCGCCCTCGGGAGAGCGTGACCTCAACCGTGCTTATGCAAGCTTTAGTGTCTGAACGAAGGCTTCGGCTTCGACATTCGGTAAACTTTCCAATGGGCCGAAATATTACCTAAAACCTAAAGGTTTCCTCCAGCTTGCATCAAACTATGACTGTTTGATCTGATTGTGATTGCTTAATTACTTTTAGTAAGTATCCGACTATAGTTCGATTTTAGGCAAAGCCGAAGCAAGCTATTAGCCGGCTATCGCTACAACCTTCGGCCAAGGCAGAAGGTTGAAAAATCCTAACATATTTAGTTCCGTATTAACTAAAACTGAATAATATAATGATTCTTAAAACTTGATTGTAGGGTTTTGTAGATATATACAGGCCGATTTATAGACGAGAGAAATATTCAGAGAGGATAGCATCCAATTCTAATTACAAATGTGTAAAAATAGCGATATCTTAATATTTCCTTTAAAACAATAATTTATAGCCAACATATTTAAGGACAATTACCCACATGGATGACAGAATAACAATTAATTATTAAGTAAGTGTTCTGCCATAAGCTAGGATAAAGTATGAAGGGGAAACGATACAATACCAGTTGTCCTAAAATAACTTTATCTACTTACCAATCAACCGTGCGTCACACGTGCTACGGTGTCCACACTTTATGCGGATCAATTCTCGTTTGTTCATCAATATTTCTTTACAATTTGTTAGGGAATATAGTTATTTACATTTTTATTAGATACAAGAAATTACAAATTATTTTATCCTGAAATATCTCACTCGTCTATAAAATCATCTCTATAGACAACGACTCTAAATTTATTAACTCGTTCGTCGCCACATCATCCAAATATGGGTGACGCTCTTGCTTAATTTAATAGGATTTATAGTTTGGTTTTCAAAAGGACTTTAATGGAATAAGCACTTATATAGGATATACGACGCTAAAATACTAAAAATCTTTACACTGTTTTATGTCGCACGTTTTTCGTCAAACACATTTAACGTAACGAATAAAATTATTTCCGATAAATCTAAAATTATATTATCATAATACTCGAGTTACATTGTTTATATATAGCTTGTTTACGTTATGGTTTACTGAGAGTCAGATTGGGGCCCAGTGAGAAACACGAACGAATCGCGGTGGACGACGAACGTGTTAGAATGGCCCGACGTGTCGAATGTAGGCTAAAGCCGAAACTATGGCCGACGGTTCGGTCGGCCCCTAGCAAGCTTGTTTCGCTCACTCGTGCACGAATGATTTGCATCCGCCGCGTAATTACGGATATTTGATGATCTACTGCCTTTGGCGGCCTTATTAATTATTCCTCGTTCGCTTTTAGCAACCATTATACGTTGTGTCAAGCTATTTTGTATTATAATTTCATTTTATTATTGACAGTGCTAATTAACTAAATTACTCACCGGTGAAGGAAAATCATCGTGAGGAAACCTGCATGGCATCTAAAAGAAATGTCATGCGTACTAGTGCTAAGAGACCAACGATCAGCTGCGCTATTGGTCACGTTAGATACGACATATAAGCACATAGTGGATACAGCCACTAATGTATCTCTGCTCACCTCGAAAAGAAAATAGCAGGATGAAATATATATTTTATATATATGTGTATATGTATACTACTATTCTTTTATAGACTAGACCGTCATAGTGACTCGCTCTGGTTCGTCGCCTTTTGGGATCAGATTCAGTGGCTCCTGGAGAGAGATCTCGAGTAGTGGTTTATGAGGGCAGACGTGACGGCGGCTACTGTCAATGGATTCTCGTTCCTGGGTAGTCGTAATCATTCTTGGACAACACTGTACTCTGCATCAGGTGTGCACACCCTTTAACCCGCATTGGACAAGTGTGCTGGGTTCAGTGTCCAAACTCCTTCCCACGGATTCCACAAATATATTGGATGAGGGAAGGGAAGCCTTAACCCTGCAATGGGACGGAACAGGCTTATAATAATAATAATGCCATAAGTTTCGGTGAAATAACAATTGTTTGCGTCACGATAAGTTGGAATGGAACTCTTGCAGAACTGTCTATAGGGACGTAGGATACGAATCCGTGTAAATACGGATATAGAAAAATCAGATGTTGCTTTAGGCACTGCTACCGATCTTAGTCCATCAAAGCACGGATCTAGGTAACGACGCAATTTGGCAACAACATAAAAAATAAATTAATATATAAATCAGGCCCAGGTGAAGCGATTAGAGGGACACACCGGGGTCGACGCCTTCATAGCGGCTCTGTTGATCCTAATAGGATTTTTCCCCGGGTTGCAAAAAAAAATGGCGCATCATCACAGGACAGGGTACATATTTGCTTTTGTTGTTTTCTATCTTGACTAACCTATCTTCTGTGTTGTATATTATGTTGCGTGCCAAATAAATGCTTTTTCTTTCTTTCTTTCTCGACTATTCATGACTATTCCCCAAATTCCAGCAGCCGCCCCACTTCATGGATGTAACTCAGATTTAGTCCGTACACAATGTACTTGCGTTCATACAAATAGTACTGTGGGTACTTCGGTCCGTCAATATTCTAATCCGAATCAGAAAATAACGGATGACGGATACAAATCGGAAAACGGATAACTAAGGTGTGTGTGCGAACGCCCTAACTGATTTCGAGGTCGTGTGGCAATACCAGTTTCACGAAAGTAATCAGCCAAACTTTATCGTTTCTCAAATTGTTCGTCGATTCTCTTACCGTTCAGCCATTTTATAGCTCCTTATTTGATTGCCACTATATAATAAATTGTTGTTTGAAATAGATTTTAAATCCCCGGATTAAAAAAAAAGGGGTGGTATAAGTTTAACGTGTGTATATTTATGTCTGTATATATGAGAGTGTGTGAGTGAGGTCTGTGTATGCCAGAAGAACTGTAGAAGTATAGTTAATGCAGTGGAGATGCGATCTCTTAGTTATATACTATATGTGGAGTAACACGTGCAGATCGCGTAGAAACGAAGAGATACGTAGAAATAGTTGATTTGTAACATGATGGTTTCATAGATCGCTTGCAGAAAAGCATACTGCGATGGTTCGGGCACGTGAAGAGGATGAATGATGGAAGGATGACAAAAAAGATAAACGATATGAATGCGAGCGGCAGTAAGGGCCGAGGCCGACCGGGACTTACCTACGCAGACCAAATAAAAAGAGTTCCGATGGAGGGTAATGTCAAAAGTACGTGGAATCAGCTAGAATGCATGAAGGGACTAATGAAGAAGCGAAAGAGGTTTGCAAGAAAATAGAGAAGTGGCGTTGCATTTTCTCTGCGTACCCCAATAGGGACTCGGCATGATGATAGATAGATCGCGATTCGGGCAGCCGCGGCGGGGTCGCAACTTTTAGAATGCGACGGTCGTAGTACTCATGACTACATATTGTGTTTCACGTCACCGTCTCAAAAACGGGGAAAATCGATCGATTAGTTTATCCTCGACCCAGCCGCTGCATTCGGGTCAAGTGGACTTCGGCAGCAGTGGATAGCAGCTGCCGTCGGCGGTTTGACACCGCACGGGGTCAACATCGTTTTATCGGCACCGTTTGATGCGCATTTAATGGACTTTGCGCTCAATTATTTGTTAAAAGTTCGTTAATTGATGTTTTATGGTTAGATAAAAATAACCACTACTAATGAACATGGCGCCGGCAGTGTCGTTCAGGTTTCTCGCCCATAGATGGCTGCACTTAAAGCTTTTCGTTCTATTGTTATTAAAAATAAGTTTTTATATTTCTTTCAGGGTGAGCAGAGATATATCAATGATTGTATCCACTTTGCGCGTATATGTAGTGCCCAACGTGACCAGTAGCGCAGCCGATCGCCGTTCAAACAGCACTAGTACATATGACATTTCTATTAGATGTCCTGCGGGTTTCCTCGCGATGCTTTCTTTCACCGGTGAGCATGTGGTGTCTAAATCCGTATTTAATCTATAAAAAACGCAGAGGTACTTGCTGGGATTCGAATCTACGAGCATTCGCGTCGTCGCACATGGATTCCGGTCCCTTGTCCACTAGGCCACCACCAGTGACGTGCATATTGTATTGGACAGGGTAGGCACAATTCGCGTAATTAATATGTTTATTATATTATGGTAATAATTATTATATTGCTTTTTTAGGAAAGAGACGGCGTGAATGTAGAATAGATATGAATATAAATGACTCCTTTTTTTTTGTTTAACTTCAAGTATTTTATTCCAGACTTATTTATCATAAGGGCATGCAATGCTTGCATGCATCTATGGAATGAACGCTACTGGCCACCACAACCACCATATACATCTTATTTTTTTTATACTGCGTCGATAACATTTGTAATTGTGCGTTGACATTGTGTCTAAGATTTATAGTCGCTACTTCGATTTTGCTCAAGACATAAATTCGTTTTTGAGAAAAATCTGAATGTATATATAGGAACTTGAGTATAGCCTAAATATTCACAGAAACTAGTCCAAGTTTAGAAAATCGATAACTTAACATATAATGTGATATTCATTGTATAATATATTTTTAAAGTTTTAGTTAGGTCTGAGGAAAGTCAAGGTAGTGTTTTTAAATTTCAGTCTCAGTCGTGTCACTCACCTGTAAAACTGTTTGATACATTTAAGACAACTTTGGCTCTAGCAGCCCAAGAGAACTCCGACAGCACAGTTCTGGGTACCAATCTTACCCATGCGATTGAAATGATCCACGGCGCTTAACAAGACGAGGGGATGGACTAAATCAAGTTAAATTATTACCCACTTCCAAATACAAAGCGACTCTCTCGATTTGTCAAAACAAAATTTGACAGTCGTCATTAAAAAGTTAAGATTGCCTATGTCCGTAGAACACAGAGTAAAAAACCAAAGAGTATACTTATAATGCAATATTTTATTTATTTTATTTTGTTTTTTTACAATTTTAAGGGCGGCCTGTGGCTAACACACTACAAATAAATTGAAAAAAAAAAATCGATAAAAAAATGTTCATTGATGTGTTGCGCCGTTTAAGGCCATCATATCGTGCATCAGAAATACAAACAATACGACTTTAAAATAAACACATTAACAAAGAAGAATAAATCAATGAAAGTATTGACAAAAGAAAAAAATCCCAAGAAAAATAAAAAGTAAAGAAAATGACACCAACAACTACTGCATGTCCCTCAACCGCCCTATGATTTTCCTTTTAAACTTACTACCTTTTTTTATATTAAGTGCTGAGGGTGATCTTGATGCTTAAAAAATTCGCAATAAGACAAGATTATATAAATTCATAACGAATATAATTCATACACGAGCAGCAGCGAAGGTGTAGGGTAGGTAGGGTGCGAAGTAGGGCGTCGGTGCCCGTCTGGATCGCGACCACAGTACATGGGTGTAAAGCCCGTCATAGTGACCAGTTTCGGCTTGTCGCGTTTCGGGATCAGCTTGTGCATATCCAGTAGCTCATATACCTAGAGACCTTCAGTCGTGGTATATGTGGGCCGACATGACGATGTAGACTATCAATGGATTTTCATCCTTTGATAGTCGCTTTCGTATTTGGACTACACTGTACTTACCATCAGGTACTCTGTAGTCACTATGTCGAGCCAGTGTAAAAAAAATAAAATATATCATAAACACGCACTTAATTAACCCTTTCGCTACCATCGGTGACCATAGTCACCAGCAAAAAAACGTCACCTGAACACGATTGGTGACCATAATTTATTCACCCGTATTATTTTTCTTCTGAAAACTAGTGAAAATCGTTTAGAGCCAAAACTTTGGCCCCGGACGCTGCGCGACTGCGCGCGTTTGATGTGCACACTTTCACCATGGAGCTCCGTTACTTGCCAAACACATTGCAGCGGTTCAAAGAACTGAAATGAATCCCTGACGTCTACCGTCACGATTAGTGATGAATATTCCCGGGAATTTTCCCAAAGTGCCCATAACTTCCGAGAACATTTCGTAAATTCCCGGGAATATTCCCAAGGAAGTTTTTGGACCCTTTGGGAAAATTCCCGGGCATTTTCATCACTAGTCACGATGCTATTAAAACATGCATGAATTCAATCCTCTCGAAATATTCGAACGCAACATAATCTGGAATAAGAGTCCGGTGATTTTAAATGTTTAATTAGCGGGGGCCTGTTTGACGCGGTCCCGTGGGTCACGTCGGGATAGTTCAAAGGTGAAATTATTAATCTGGACATACGAGTACACCTGGGAGCGACCTTGTGCCCGTGCTTACAATTTTTGCATACTAAAATTCATTGGGTCATTTTTGTAAAGGATTCCAATTTATTATAATAAATTTAAGTTATAGAGAGAGAGAAAAAACAAGATCCTCACGCTAGGTACCCCTTTCGGGGTGAGCAGAGACGGATTAGTGGTTGTATCCACTTTGCGCTTATATGTCGTGCCCAACGTGACCAGTAGCGCACCCGATCGCCGTTCAAACAGCACTAGTACATATGACATTTGTATTGGAATGCGGGTTTCACCACGATGTCTTCATTCAGTGGTGAGCGTGTGGTGCCTAAATCTGTACGTCATTTGAAAACATTCAGAAGTGCGTACCACGTTGCCGCAAATGGAAACCGACCCTTGTCCACCTGGCCACCGCAGCACTTTTACTTCGCACGAGCTTCGCCATTAACAACGACGATGACATCACTTTTAGTATTGCATTCGCTTATAGAAAACCACCACCAGAATAGCCACTAGTATGTTGTCAGCCATGTGCTCATCATCGTCAGCCTACCTTAGACGTAAGCATGTCCTAATAAGCACTATGGAGCCTGATCTTTAGCAGTTCTCGTCCAATGTTGTCGGCAGACGCCCCACGCTGCGTTATCCTATTCGCGGCCTCCACTCAAGAACCCACCTGCTGCAATGATCATCGGCATTGCAATTTCAGCTTCCTGATACGGAGAGCTATGCCTATAATATGGTTTTGTGTCGGGTAACCCCATTTCGAACTTTGTTTGAAAACGTGCATTAAGTAAAATGTATTACGTATATATAAATCATCGGTCTATCCGCATGCGTGACGTGTAGGATAATGTATTTCATCCCCTCCGATCGATCATAATGTGCATTAGCATTGTCTCCGTCAACGGATCTCTCGATCAGCGGCTCAAAGATCTGTCAATATTTTTGCATTAGTAGAACTTACACCAATTTTACAATAAACGACACAGATTACGAATATATGATTAAAAATGCGGTACAAAAAACCTGTTCCCACTTCGACGGGACCTTGAGTTTCTTTCGGCGTTTGTTCTTTCCCTGGCTTGACGCCCAAGTGGAGGTTCGCACCCACAGTGATACCTTTGCGTTCACACCTAACCGATAACTCTTTGGATAAACACCTTAAATGCCCGCCTCTCTCGCCTGGGGAAGTTGGGCCTTTCCCGGGCAACAGCAAAAGGCATTTGCGTTCATCCCATAGAAGCATAAAAACCAGTATCTAATTATGCCTTGGACACTATAAAACCTATATAATATCTTAATGTTTTGTATAATGAATACTGCATGCAGTGTTTGTGAGTGTGCGTGAATAACGCTACCTCCGGCACTCGGTTAGTGGAGGGGATAGTACTATATGAGCCGCAGCACAGTAGAACGTACTTATATACTTATACTTATATACATAACGTAGGTAACTGGGGGGAATGTGGGCGTTCTTCGTCTCCCAGCTCCATCGTGTTTTCAGGAAATAAGGTTTTTCGGGATCGCGGCGAAGTCGGACGTAGGTTGGCTTCACTTTTCACTGCTGTGTCTCTCTCCGAATATTAATGCCGTTCGCAGCTCCACGTGCGCTTGTCTTCCATCCACCACCTTGACAACCGTCCGCTGACCACCTCCGTGGCGCCACCTATCTATCCGAATACGCCTAAATCAATTTACATTTGACGTTCCGTTTTCCAATCCCCGACATACATATAAACCGCAATTTTTATATTTTCCCGCGGCCCTAATATAAACGTGTTTTTGCTGGAGCAAATTTTATTACAAGTAATACATATTTTGTACAATAAAAATGTTAATTCAATCTGTTTACTGAATGGAGTAATTTCATTTGGTATCTCTCTCACGATTTTGCGTTACATGTAATTTAATTTTCTTTGATATGTTTATGTGGATTTATGCAAAACGTATGTTTATTGACGTGGTCTGGCATGTTTTATGATACGGAATGTTAAGTATGATCGAGTTATGGAAATTACGATGAAATTTATGAATTCGGTATCCTCCCACGACAGCTCCATGAGACGGCTCAGTTCGGAGCGCCCTACGTCATTACCAATGTTATATTGATTGTATATACGTTTGATTAGCGCTTTGATTATTTGGTGAACAAACTCACAAGTACCACAGTACACGATTGTAAAGACCGTCATAGTGACTCGCTTCGTTCGGCCTGTCGCGTTTCGGAATCAGTTTGTATATATCCAGTTGT
This sequence comes from Automeris io, assembly GCA_036320925.1. Classification (NCBI taxonomy): domain Eukaryota; kingdom Metazoa; phylum Arthropoda; class Insecta; order Lepidoptera; family Saturniidae; genus Automeris; species Automeris io. Next base: position 16,130,485 of record JAUDJH010000011.1, read on the forward strand.
TCATATACCTAGAGACCTTCCGTCGTGGTGTATGTGGGCCAACGCAAAGTGATGGCGGTTGTCAACAGATTTTCATCCCTTGGTGGTCGTTGCCGACCTTGGACTGTACTGTACTTGTGTAAAATACTAGTTCCATATATATATATAATATTTGACTTAATATGTTGTATATACGTAGATTGTTGATGCCGTGGTGGCCTAGTTGATTAGAGACCGGTCCTCATGCGTGACAATGCGAATGGTTATAGGTTCGAATCGCAGCAAGTACTTCTGATTTTTTTCCAGATTAAGATCCGATTGAGGATGTTCACCAGTGAAAGAGAACATCGTGAATAAACCCACCAGGCGTCTAATAGAAATGTCATGAGTACTAGTGCCGTGAGAACGGTTATCAGCAGCGCTGTGGGTCACGCTGGGCAAGATATATAAGCGCAAAGTGGATACAGGTTGTAATGTATCTTTGCTCACCCTGAAAGGGACATAGTGCGACGGTATATTATTATTATAGCTTGTATCTATTTATATGGAGAATATTCCGATAAAGATGCACGTGCAACCGTGCAAAATTGGCACAGATATGTTTCCATCGACATACTACCTTAAAGTTTGTAGTGTTAGCTTTAAGGTTGTTCGCATTATTTCACGTCTGTCCGTCCGCACTTGGACTCGAATCTGAGAGCAGTACAGCGAGGGGTTCGCGAGCCACCCCGGGACTGTCCAGTCGATTCTACCCTCGTCAGAGAGGTCATCTATTTACATTCCGCGTGGCATTAACAGTCGTCCCGAAGGATATTCATGACCGGCGGCGGGACGCGCAGATTTTTATTTACGTTTTACACTGTAATTGTATTCCGGTGTACGAATTCTCCTTATTTTTCCATTACACATACTTTAAGGCTGGGTTACACATCGCATCCGATCCAAATGTCTGTAAATAAAGAATTCGCTTCCTGCCTTTGTTTCTCAAACATCTAACAACATAGGAATATTAAAAAAAATCATGTAAATCGGTATTTGTTGGTTGAGCGGGCTCCATCATTAGCCTCATCATTACTTTCCATCACGTGAGATTGAGGTTAGGCGCAATCTTGTCGGTACTAAAAAAAGAAAAGGAAAATGTTCTGGTGTGATACACGGGTAAGAAAAATGATGCTTACAAGCTTCCTCCCCGTACCCGGCCCTACTTTAACAGTTATCTGTCAAAAACATCAGTCAGCGTAACCAAAAAAAAAAACCGTAGGTTAGCAGCATGGTGGTATGGTATGGCGGTTATGCGAACTGGATCACGCCCACAGTACACAAGTGTAATGACCGTCATAGTGATTTGCTTCGATCTGTCGCATTTCGATATATGCTTCTGAGCGTCCAGTAAATCATAAACCTAGAGACTTTCAGTTGTGGTATAAATAGGCCGACATGAGGACGGAGATTATCAATGGATTTTCGTCCTTTAATAGTCGCTGCCATTTTTGGACTCTACTTACAATCAGGTCCACCGGAGTCATATTGTCGCGCTAGTGTAAAAAAATATTGCACAAAGCATAACGTCAACAGGACAAGAAAATCTACATTTACTGCGTACAACAACTAAAGGATAAAAAAAGTTCAAATTAGTTCCCGATATTTGACAGGTTAGTCGGCTTAGTAAATATTATTATTATATTGTAAATGTAAAAAAATAATTTTGAAGCTTCAAGTTTCTAGCTCTTGATCTTTTAGTAAAAAAATTCTTAGACCTTCGGTTTTCACACACTCCAACAAAATAAACCAGATTTTTTTTCTAAATTTTAGTCTTTTTTTTATTCGGTCCACGGGCATGGAAACATTTTTGTTTTTTTTTTGGTTAACAACATTGAACAGATAGCCTGTTTATTTAGTTCCAATTTGCTTATTTAGATGCTTGCTTGGCCCATTTGTTTCGGAGATAACTGAAATTAAACGAAAAAGGTTCGCTTTGTCTTTAACTATCGATATCTCAGCAAACAATGACAGCACAGAAAATTTGAAGGCAGTTTCAACTGAAACTGTCTGTGTCTGTCTGTGTGTGTTTGTCTGTGGCTGTGTGTGTCTGTCTGTGTTTGTTAGTTACTACTAAATTAAATTTTCTGAAAGTCTCTGAAACTCTCAATATCAAATGAAAAAAGCTTAAAAACGAAATTTTTTCCTTGTTTTAGTATATTATTAGACAGGCCATGACTTTTAGGAATTTTTAAAGCTCAATGTACCCCCGGCAGCCCTGTCAAATTGCACAATCATCTATTAAACGATTTTTCTTTCCCGATTGATCAAAGTTTTGGAAACATGCAAGGATCAAAATTTTTAGTTTTGCGACAATGTGCAATTTTCATTAAAAAAAAAAGCTTTTTTCGTCTTATTTTACGTTTGTTAATTTTTAAATTTGTAAATGCTACTTTATCTTTACCCTCTGGTGGCATGGGCTGAGGCCAAGACTGAACTGTCCTTTTTTCGCGCATAAGGCATGCAAAAGTATTTATAATGAGTACAAAACGTCTTAAAAAATTATAAAAACAGAATATAAAGGTCGGGTGCCGCTCCTGTACTCTTAGACGCCACAGCTAACAAAATATTTTATTCAAAACTAAAAACTTACTTTACATGTTGATGTACTTTAAAAAGCTTTAATTAAAAGCTGTATGTTTTAAAGCGAGACCTAAATGCTTTTGAAGCGCTGAGCGCTGAGTGGTAATGAGAAAGGTCGCCTTGCCTGTACTTACGAGACACATATTTAAGTCGAATGCCTCCGTCCTGCCAATTACTAGAGCTATTCGACCTTACTCTTTACTTAGTGTCGAGAAAAACTAACACAATTAAATCCTCATGTTGCTCTTTCAGAGGAGACTAATGTTACTTTCGTGTCAGCCATACTTTCGTTTTCTGTCGATCGATTTTGATGTCGTGTGTAAGACGTAACTGCTGCAGTCGGTCAGCCCGATTGTGATAGCATTTTTTTAAACACGGTCACCGCATTCGAATCTTTTATTCGCTATAAAAAAATTCTTACGCTTGCTCGATTCACTGGCTACAGCGTACATGATAGAAGATGCAGTATAGTCCAAAAACGAAGAGCCTGAGCCGGAGCCGTTTTGGGAGTCGAAGCTGCTCGCGTCCGTAGGCTTTACCCTAGCTTCCCTACACGTGGCTCCTGGGTGGTGCTAAACGAGCAGCAGCGAGGTGGTAAGGCGTCGGTGCCCGTCTAGATCGCAACCACAGTACATGGGTATAAAGCCCGTCATAGTGACCAGTTTCGGCTTGTCACATTTCGAGATCAGCTTGTGTATATCCAGTAGCTTATATAACTAGAAACCTTCAGTTGTGGTATATGAGAGATGATGATTTTCATCTTTTGATAGTCGCTTTCGTTTTTGGACTACACTGTACTTACCATCAGATACACTGTAGTCATTACGTCGAGCCAGTGTAAAAAAAAACGCCGACGGCTATAAAAGGACGATAATCTGTTGACAGTTGCCGTCGTCATGTCAGCCCGTATACACCACTGTTGCAGTTCTATGGGTATATGAGACTGGTCTTACACAAGCCGATCCTGAAAGGCTACAGGCTGAAGTGATCTATGACGGTCTTTGCACTTGTGCACTGTGATCATGGCTCAGCTCAGGCCATTGCTATCCAAACTAATTAAATAAGATCATTTCAGCTGAACATGTGTCCAATTTTAAATAAAATGATATATTTAAAAAAATGTGCAGTTGCACTAAGGCTTGCATTTATAGCTGTCACTTTTGCTATGCTTAGACTTTGCCCAGAAAATAAGGTCATTAGTAACAAAAAGAACTGAATACATTATAGAAACTTTAGAGCCTATGTTAAATATTCGCAAAGCTATGATCAAGTGGACGAAATCGATGACTTATCATATGCTTTAACCCCTTAACTTACAATTACGGGCATAGACCATATACGATGATCTGGCCAAAGATAAATATTAGCGGTGGCGCCCTCTTAAAATGATTACACAAGTCGTGCGAATGGCTCGAAGGCTGCGCGAACTTGTTTCCGTTTCCGGCCCAAATTCAAGAACGTAAATCGTAGGTTAAAGGGTATATATCCATTGAATAATATAATTTGTAATGTTTGAGTTAAGTCTGACCTAAAGTAACTAACGTGTATGAATATCAACCTTATCACTTATTTAAACCGCCTATCTGATAAGAAATAAATAAACATGTCATAAATCGTTAATAAACTTATCTCCCTCAGTTCGTTACGCTAGCTTTACCGAGAAGAGCCGGCAAGAAAGTGTGATAGTAGCTTTTTCAAAATGTAGTTCCGCATATTAATTGAATGTCCTGTGGGAAAAATCAACTCACCATAGTAATGCGTCATTATCAACTAAACTATTATTAAGGGAATAATAAAACTTCTTTATCAATGACATTGTTATAAATTGAACTAGATTGTTTTTAATTTTGACTTTTTGAATTTGATTTCTCTCGTGTTACAGACTTGAATAGAGGATAAGGTACTCACTGGGATGGTACTTGGTGGTGATGATGTATTTTTCTCGAGTTTTATCGGCCGGTGTGCCCTCGCTGTTCCGGGTTTTATTTTTAATGCGCCGGCGCTAGGGATGCGCGCGGCGCATGTCTCGTTGAGTCGATTGTTAGGGAGGGGAACGAGAAAGATGGGATATCAAGTCGTAACAGACATTGGAGAGGCGTGTAAATAGCCCTCCATATGAGCGGGGAACGTATCTTGGTTGGCGGTTAAGAGAAATTAAAATTAGGTCAAAAACGAGTATTAAGGAAACTTATCACTCCATAAATCGCAGCTGATATACCAGAATGTCTGAATCACTAACCTGTAGGTCTGCAGCTCGTCCAGTATATGCTACAGCACGGTAAGGTTCCAGGGGTCCGGTAGAGGCCACGGGCACAGTAAGTTTCCTCTCGCACAATTACACCTTATTTCTCTTCTTAATAACAACGTCGTGTGGTGGTTTTATTATGTTAATACGGCGGTTCTATATATTTTAAAATAACAGCGGAGATAGCACGATGTCGCGGCGGTTGCATACAATTGTTATACAGTGAATGAATGTGTGACGTTTGTGACGTCACACAGAGCGGGTGGGTAAGCGACTTCTATCTGTTTCACTATAGGCTAGGGATGCAGATTATCCTTATATCATTCGCAAACAACGAACGACTTATGGAGTGAACGAAGAATAATTTAGGTATGAAGCGGAAATATCTTAGCCGCTTCACCAGACATTTTTATTAATTTATAACTGTACGCGCTTATAAAAGTTTAATTTCATTCACATACCCTTGAAAGCGTGCTGCTAAGTTGTACAATTTAATTCTCACGTCCCCCTTCTGCCATATAATGACTGCGCGCCGCGCGGGCTTGCACCCTTATGTGGTTGACATTCCAGCTGCTCGCGCGAAGGGGTTCGCCTCCTATTTTTTACTGCGAACCGCCAAGGAGTGGAATTCGCTTCCTGTGTCTGTTTTTCTGACATCTAAAAATATTTTCAAACGACGACTATATCGGTATTTGTTGGGTGAGCAAGCTCCATCGTCATGATCATCATAATTTTTCATCAGTTGAAAACATAAATTTAAAAAAATCATAAATGGTGTTTTATTAGTGCCTTACATTTATAGCTTCGTGAGGCGAAAAGGCCTCAAATTAAAATGTCGCGAGCGGCTGTGCTCCGTTATATTTTCCTAAACAGCTTACATCATCGTCCACAAAGGACCTGAAATTGGATTTCTTTTACAAACGAGGAACAATCTCTTTCAAAAGATGTGTTCACACGCGAAATTGTGAATCCTTCCTTTGCATCTGGTCTAGAGATAGTTTTCTATTTGCGAAAGGCAATTTCCCTTTGACCTAGGCGGCGCTCTTAATTCGAGCGACGTCGGGAGAGTAGTTGCCTGGTATTTTGAGTAGAATCACTTCATAATAACTTGTTTATGTTATATCTTTTTAATGGCATTTTTTTTAACACTGGCTTGACATAGTGACTACAGAGTACCTGATGGTAAGTACAGTGTAGTCCAAATACGAAAGCGACTATCAAAGGATGAAAATCCATTGATAGTCTACATCGTCATGTCGGCCCACATATACCGCGACTGAAGGTCTCTAGGTATATGAGCTACTGGATATACACCAGCTGATCCCGAAACGCGACAAGCCGAAACTGGTCACTATGACGGGCTTTACACCCATGTACAGTGGTCGCGATCCAGACGGGCACCGACGCCCTACCACCTCGCAATATTACTGAAAGTAAAAGATCTTTAGAATATTAAGAAAATAACAATAATCTACATCCCTTTCGGGGTGAGCAGAGTTACATTAATGACTTTATCCATTACCTTTAAACTTTAGTGGCTGTATCCATTTTGGGCTTATATGACGCAACGTGACCAGTAGCGCAGCTGATCGCCGTTCTCAGGGGCATATATATACACATGTTATTTATGCTAGATGCCGTGCGGGTTTCCTCACGGTGTGTTCCTTTACTCGTGAGCACGTGGTGCCTACATTTGTAATGTCTGTATGCGGTTTAGGCTCGATCTTTCCCTGCCCCGCCTTTCTGACTCCGCACGGTTGCTTTATCAAGACGTCTTCGTCGAACGATTACACCATTAAACCTTTTTTGGTATCCCGGGGGAAAATCCTGCATAGGACCATCAGGGATGCCGTGAGAGCAGTGACCCCGGTGTGTCAGACTTCTACTGATTAAAAACCCCCTGGGTGTCCCTCTGATTGCTCCGCCTGGGCCTGGGAAGCCAAATTCATCCAGACGCCCTGGGAACAAGAAGCCTTGTTGAGGCTACCTCTCTGGGAGGGGAAGAAGTAAAGCCCACAGTGGATGTTGTATATAGAAACACAATTATTATTATTAGCTAGAGGCCATTAGATCCTGGAAATAGGAACAACAGGAACCACGTACCTTTTTGGTGATGAATGACGTCTGTCGATGTCGTTGAAATTGAGAAAACGAATATACACTGCTTGGCGCTCGCGTCACGTGTTGATTGCACCGGTGTTGATTAGTACTGTTTTCGCGCGCGGTGCCATCTGTTGTCTAGGCTTGTGGTGGGAGGGGATAGGGGACCGAAAGGTAAATTATTGGAATCTCATGGCAATACCTAACAGTGGATTTTTATTTTTCGATATGACAACGTTTTACTACATAGAAAACATACCAACGACACAATGCTGTTTTTTTTTCTTTACTGTAACCCCACTAAGGACTGCACATCTATAATAACCTGTGGGTCATATAAATATTTGTTCCGAGTGGGGATCGAACTCACAATCGCTCTGAAGCTACCATACACATACATCACTGCGCCAATTGAATTGTCAATTAAGAAAAATGTATAGTAAAATAAATGAGCTTAGGATGCACTGAAATATAATCTAAACGCTAGATCGGGTCAAAGAGAACGATATCTTTTGGTGCATACGGTTGCATGAATAATTAAACCCTTACTTGGGTAGTTAAAATCGTGAATATCTCATCACGTTCCTGTGCGTCGTGTGGCAAGTTGAATTATCCATCCCCTTTGTGTTCTCAGCCGGCTAGACACGTAAAGGAAGCCGCACGTGACCGCGGGAGCGTGTCGGGGAACCGGTTTGTGTAGCACCTTCTTTTGTTGAAACGGTTTTTATGTAAGAGGAAGACATAGTGACTACAGTGCATCTGATGGTAAGTACAGTGTAGTCCAAAAACGAAATGGATTATGAAAAGACGAAAATCTATGGAGTGTCTCGAACATACGACCGCTGGCGTAGCTGCGAATACTTTACTGATACCTTACCCACTAAGCCACCTATGGTGGTAATTACTACAAAACAATCTACATACACATACTTATCACTCTTACACAGTTATGATTCCTATGTGATTGTGTGAGTGAAATATGCTTCCAACGACCATATTCTCGTGTTATGACTTGGGAGCCTTTAAGAGAAGAGTGAATAGGCATTTGTTGGGTGGACGCTGCCAATCATCGGACTCGTCTTTACCTTCCACCAGGTGTGATTGAGGTCAAGCCTCAGACTGTAAATAATAAAAAAAATATGTTATTTTCTAATTTCAGCATGTCGTTCGTCCCCTTCCTGCTCAGCTCGCTAGTATCTCCTCGCAGCCTTTGTGATGACTTCATTTACGAACTCGTCATTATATTAAAGTTTCTGTTCCTATTTATATTTGTACGCCGCGTCGCTAATTCATCCCGCACCACTTATATCACGTAGCTCTGTGCACTTATTCGGCTAAGTGCGAAACTCAGCGAAATGCACGAACGATGTAATAAAATAATCTCAGCCGGAAGAGTAACTGTCCCATTTTCGTCTAATTGTATTTTACGGTTTAGAAGCTTTCGTTCCTCTCGCCTTGGCAACACTGTGTTGTTCTGTTTATGTAATAAATGTTACATTGTCACGTGTACGGAGGTGCATTTTTTTTCATACTGGCACATATGATGATGATGATGATGATGTCCTAGCCGGGTTCGGCCACGGCGACTGTTTCAACGCCGGTTAAGAAAATCGAGGTCCAGTTTTCGGAAACAGCCAATTGCGCAGGAGATATTTAAGTGCATAACTGGACGCGCTGCCAGAAAAGCACTCTCTCGTCCGAGCTCCCTCAGGCCCAATGGAATGGAGAACCCGCTCCCTCCCCATCGTACTGGCACATATACCACGACACATTTTTATGTCATCGTCATATCAACCAGAGGAGGATCCAAACCACCACCATCCGTTCTACGAGCTGTGTTTCCAATTTTTTGATACAAATGAAAATTATTGTCATATTTTATGTATCTCATCTTTAAAATAAAGTATGACTTAAAAGCTAACATGACATACATATAGCTGAAAAGAAAATCCCATTTCTAACGTAACGTCTTCAAGAAAACCTTAGTGGTGCTGTGAAACGAACTGTAAGCTTCACGGCAACTCGACGCGTGCAGAACGCCGTAATAAGTGTCACGGCGGCGTGCCTGCGTCACGTCACTCGCGCACAGAGTAACCCACAGAGAGGCAGCTTCTAAGATTTGTGCTAAAATACCTATTTCGGTAGGGTTGTCAGTATCGCAAGTGAATATAAACAATACATCAGTGAAGTTGTAGAAGAACCCGTGCTCAGCAGTGTGCGAAACGACTGATTTGTATTAGATTTAATTGGAACATTTTCCAATGAAGCTTTGCTGTCCAGCAGCTTGGCTTTGTCGACATAAAACCAGCTTTGCTGTCCAGCAGCTTGATACTGTGTCATTGTTGACATAAAACCTTAAGTTTAACTAACAAAACATTTATCTACTATTAATGTATTTAATATTGTCACGATAGAACTAGGGTGAAGCTTGTGCTCTAGATTTCTAGGTATCATACGGCTATGATTTTAAAACACGTAGATTATCTCGAGGTGCTCTTTCGAATGGACTAACTGTCAATCAAATCGACATTGGTGAGTGAACATCGATGTTGCTGTCCTACCTACATTTTTCATTAATATAATTATTCTATCTAATATAATATTAATTCTTTAATATAATTAACAATTGTGCATTAAAAACAAATATCGCATGCACTGCAGACTCGAGCTTGTCCACTGGCTGAACCAGCGTAAACTGGTGTGCCGCGTACGTGGTCATGCTAACAGTGGACGTACAGGCATATGCACTGCGCATCGCTTGTATCAGTTTATTTTTTGCGGAAACGAATGAAGCTAGAGTTCTGTACAAGTATTCACTCGTGTGTGACTATTAGAGGAACCTAATAAAGAAGTCTCGGTAGCATCGGATTTCCCGGTAACGTCGTATATTCCGTGTTATGGTAACTTTTACGTTACGTGGCAACATTTTTCGTTGTTTATTTTAAATTTTTGGTAAGATTTCTTTCTTGAAGGTAACATGAATACATGTACAAATTCAGAGTGCGCTGGGCTTGTTTGGAATGAAAAAGAAAACAGGTGAATATGGTCGTGTACGAGTTACAATACAAGCTGTGAACGGTTTCGTAGTTTTTAAATATAAATTATGGTTACTTGAAGCTAGTTACGTTTCCTTATGTTAATCAATAAAGAAGTTATACAGTATGTTTTGAAAAACCTGTCCGACCCGAAAAGGGCAACATGATGAGACGATAACATTGCCACAATACACCAGAAAATTGTATTATTCGTGAGCATTAAAAGGTTATTGTAATATAAAATTGAAGAAATTGAATTATTTTACAGGGGATCTGTGTTCGGATTACTAATGAAACGATTTATTTAATAAACGATGCATGGGATCAATAAAGTTCATGACACTTTTGACGTCATAACCTACTAGCATGATCCTTTGCTTTTCTTTTTCCTTTGTTTACGAGCTACGCTCGCTCTCAGTATTACCATGTCAGTTTTCCCCAATTTATTATTTTTTATTTTATTCGGATCTTTTTTGCTCTTTAACCAAAGAAAAAAACGTAAATTGTGTAAAATGTATTATCGCTACCGAATAACGCCTTCACGCGTCCAACAGGGATTTTATAACACTCCTGTATAGTAGTTATGAAACTTTTTTGGTAACCTGGAGGAAAATCTTATATAGGAGCATCAGGGTCGTTGCGAGGGCAGAGTGATCCTGCTGTGTCAGACTCCTACTGACTAAAAACCTCCTCTTCGTTCTTCCAGTCACTTCACGTGGGCCTGGGGAACCAGATTCGTCCAGTTGCCCGGGGAAATATTCATGAAACTAACATATAAATCATTTCAGTAGATATACAGATATCCGTAACTTGCTAATTATTTTTTTAAGTCTGTATCGCTGTACCTTTCAAACCATACTTTGCTAAGCGTGGTGCAGTCCAAAAACCGTTTACAATTGTCTAGATCTAAGAAAAACGTACCAATAAACGAAGCAGTCATTTCGGCTTGCATTAATATATTTTCACGTTTCATTTAAAAGATCTATATCATAGAATTTTTTTACCTTTAATATAGGTATTTTATTAAATATTATAGTTAAATTAATGGAGTATTTTAAGTTTACGTGGCGAAGGGTGAATACATTCATATAAGCATTCAAAAGAAAAAAAAATAATGCAGTACTTGAATTTACATGTATAAAAACATATGCTATAAATAAATAAACGATGTAAACAGTTGCTCCTACAATAGGTCTTTTGCACTGTATCTTAGTGTAAGCTATGCTTGTATAAGCCTAGGTGCAGGTGGCCAGTAAAGCCTCAGTAAGTCCTTACTGGCCTAGAACGTTGCCTCACGTTGAGGATGTTAGCCGTGCAATGCCCACAGCTTACCTGTGGACTCAGCTACTCAAAGTTGTGCTCCTTATACATCCTTGAACATGAGAACAAATGATACAAAAGATAACCAAACGAATTACCATCTTTCAGAAACGATCCTTACATTTAAAAACACTTTTAGACATTAATAATAATGATTAATTGCTTATAAATTTATGATGTAATGTGATTATGATGTATTTTTTACAATCTATACTAATATTATAAAGTTGAAGAGTTTGTTTGTTTGTTTGTTTGAACGCGCTAATTTCAGGAACTACTGGTTCGAAATGAAAAATTCTTTTTGTGTTGAATAGACCATTTATCGAGGAAGACTTTAGGCTATATAACATCACGGTGCAACTATTAGGAGCGAAGAAATAATGGAAAATGTGTAAAAACGGAGAAAATTATTCATCCTTGAGGGCTTCCATTGCGTGCGCTGCGAAAACGGTTCAAGATACCAAAAATATATGTATGGATAATTTATATGGCAGAACAACGTTTGCCGGATCAGCTAGTGTATTAATAAAAGATGGCGATCTGTCTACTATGTGCAGAAATAAAAAATAACCATTTATACCTAATTTTATTTGAATAGACTTATCTATAATAACTTCTAAATCTAAAAAAAAAGAAATATATACCTATTATAGGTTCAAAAAGTAAAACCCCCAAGGAGAAGAGCCGGCAAGAAACTCTGATAGTTGCTCCATACAACACGCAAATTAAAACACATTGACATGATTATCCCGTGAGGAAAAAATTGCATGCATTGCGACCACGCATTCTTATCAAATCGTCATATATATTCTTATCATCGATGTAGTTTTTTTATACTGGCTCAACTTAGTAACTACACCGCACCTCGTCGAAAGTATCTAGATTCCCAGGCTCGGCGAAGGCGAAGAGAGGGCAGTGCTGGCACCCCGGTGGTTTTAGTCGGGGCAGGTCCGACACACCGGGGGAGTGGCCCTCGCCACTTCCCCTGACGGTCCGCAGAGACTTCCACCGGGTTAACAAAAAAAAAAAACTACAGCGCACCTGACGGAAAGTGCAATGTAGTCCAAGTACAGCAGTAGCTGTCAAGGAATCTATTGGCAGCCGCCATCGTCATGCCAGCTCTCACGTACCACGTTAGAAGGTGTCTAGATATATGAATGAGTGGATGTGCACACGCTGAACCCGAAATGTGACAGGTCGAAGTGACTCGCTATGGCGGTCTTTACGATTATATGTATAGATATAGTTATTTCAGTGACGTGCTTAGGATATTTGGGTAGGGTGGGCAGATTCAGATAATTAATGCGAATATTATATAATGATAATAAATATTATATTACTTTCATAGCGAATATAGATGGCGTGAAAGTAGAATAGATACGAACATAAAAGGCTGCCTTTTATGTTTAAATTAAAGCAATTAATTCCAGACTTTTTTAGCATGCAATGCTTTCATGCATCTATGGAATGAACGCTACTGAGTTATTTATATGAGTTAGTTATTTATTTTAGTATTAGTTACAAGACGGTACAAATTATTGCATCTGGAAACATATCCCTCGCTTATGAAATCACCTGTGTAAAAATTTACTATTACTATCGAAGTAATTGTAAGACAAAACCTTTTATTGTAACCATACACTTTGTAGGTAAATTTCTGCTAGCATGGAACGGATAACTGAAAATGTGAATTCTTTACAAGTTTGACCTCTACAACAAATCAGATGAAATAGAAAATAACTTTCTTGGCACCTATATTTCGGAATGAGATGAGCTTGTGATATAAAAAAATAAGATCACCTTTAATGTCCAACCCGAGAGAAAACGCTGTGCTGCCAAACCCGGGCAAGGATATTCCCTAAAATTGTTTAAAATTTACCTTAATTTGATTGTGTGGCATCACAAAAAATTGTAAAATAAAAATATTCTCATAAAAAAACATTGACTACAAAGAGTAAAAATTATCTTTAATCTAGCAATCAGAAAATTATAATAAATGTCTTATAAGTGGTAAGTCAATGTCAATGGCAAAATATTACACACATTTTTTTATTTATAAAAATATTTTGTCATTAGTTAACAAACTTATTTCTAAACAAATACTGTCCACTAGAAATCCCTCTATACATATAAAAACTCCTAAATTTAGGGGTAGCTAAGGGCGGTTTGCATCACTTGGATAACGAACATCCTACGCTAGTACCTTAATGTGAATTTAACGGATATATGAAATTTATTACACGCCTCGAGGATTCCGTTTCATTCTCACCATGAACAATGTTTTATTTTCTTTTTGATTGTGTCGTTTTTATTCCGCTCTTTTATACTGATTTGGCCTAATGACTGTAGCTCTTTTAGCCGGTCTCATCATAGCGACCACATCACACCTGATGGAAAGCGGGGTGTAGTCCAAAAAACGATTACAACTGTAAACACTAAAGAATAACAATCGATGCGAACAGTGTTCCATGGAGGTCTTGACTGGGCTTTATACATTAGGTACAGTTGATCCGGCGTGAAAAACCGTCAGGTTCTGTCCAGGATACCAAGCCAACGTGATGTTGCGAAGATGACACTCCCTATACGCTCTCTGATGTTGCGGTCACAGCGTATATCTATAGCTAAGATACTTAGAATGTCGCGCATTGCAAAGGACACATTCTGGAGGAAAGAGTAGAAAAAGGGCTTTTCACAGTTCACCTAGTTGTAAATACAATACTGTTTAATAATAGCAGAGTTTGTCAGGAGACGAGAATCTATAGACATTCACCTTAGTAACGCGGATCTAAATTAGTGTTAGGAGAAAACGCCATGAACGCATTAAATTTTTTACAATTAATATGAAGAAGTTTAGTTTTTTTTTTGAAGTCAAAGCTGCTCGCGTCCGTAGGCTTTACCCTAGTTTCCCTACAAGTGACTCCTGGGTGGTGCTAAACGAGCAGCAGCGAGGCGGTAGGGCGTCGGTGCCCGTCTGGAACGCGACCGCAGTACGTGGGAGTAAAGCCCGTCATAGTGACCAGTTCCGGCTTGTCGCGTTTCGGGGTCAGCTTGTGTATATCCAGTAGCTCATATACCTAGAGACCTTCAGTCGTGGTATATGTGGGCCGACATGGCGATGGAGACTATTAACGGATTTTCATCCTTTGATAGTCGGTTTCGTTTTTGGACTACACTGTACTTACCATCAGGTACTCTGTAGTCACTATGTCGAGCCAGTGTAAAAAAAAAGAAAGAGCTTCATATTTCAAGGAATAATAACACACTAGTGCAATGTTTTCCAATATATTAATATCGATTATGGCTATTTTCAAGCGCGGCTGTGCGAAAATTCGTGTTCGTAGGTTCATATCCTAGCACGTACCGTACTTAAATACGGATTTAGGCACCAGAAGCTCACCGGTGAAGGAAAAAATCATGAGGAAAACAGCACGGCATCTAATAGAAATATCTTTATACTAGTGCTGTAAGAACAGCGATCAACTGCCCTACTAGTCACGTTAGGCAGGATATGATGATGATGATGTCCTAGCCGGTTTCGGCCACGGCGACTGTTTCAAAAACCGATTAAGAAATTCGAGGTCCAGTTTTCGGAAACAGTCAATTGCGCAGGAGATATTTAAGTGCATAACTGGACGCGCAGCCAGAAAAGCACTCTCTCGTCCGAGCTCCCTCAGGCCCGATGGAAAGGAGAACCAGTACGATCGGGAGGGAGCAGGATGCAGGTTTGGTCGAGTTTTCCTTCTCTGCACACCTGGTAGAATTGCGGTGTTCAAGAGATACCTTAGTCGCCTTTTACGACACCTCGGCAAGAAGAGGGGGGTACTATTCTATTCTGCCGGCAGCCACCACGGCTTAAACAGCACAGACACCACACAGGCACAGGATACAGGCTATACAGGCACGTATGTATCTCTGCTACCCCTGCAAGGGATATAGGGTGACGATGTATTATTATTGTTAATAATAATCTTTAATCGAGATTCGCAGGCACGTGATGTTATAATATTCGTAATGTGTACACATATAAATCAGCGCAGAGGGAGGATCGTGATTTATCGAGCGGCGCCGTAATGCCAAGGTCACGGGCAGGCCGGAGCGACCGCGCGGGAGCCTACCCGCTAGGGCTATCGCGAACACCAGCAACCGCATTCATCGGTGCTTATATAATGACTGCTTTCATGAGCTCTGAGGGTGGTAGTTGGGGCTGGAGCCCGGTGTGAATGTCCCCCGTTGGCCTAAGCAGTGCAATATTCAATAATAACTCTCGTAAAAAGTACAAAATATATGTAGAAGGAAATAAGGTCCTGCGATATTTAAAAAAGGTCCCGAAAAAACTCGAAAACTGTAATCACTTACGTACGACACACCATAATACGTCTCAGTCGCGGCGTACGGTATATTTTTTAACTTTTAAAATGACCCTCTCATTCTTTCCTATCACTAGTAAACTTTTCCTCGTTCGTTCAACACCATTCCTTTCGAAATATCACGTTGCAACCAATTTCATATATTTGCACTTTTCTCATAGATTTATCTCTGATATAATGTTGCTTTTTCTGATTCCCACCATCCTATGATATGGGATCCTTTAAGCGTAGCGTGAAGAGATATTTGTGCAGGCCGGCATGATCGCTGCGACTGCCGATGGGTTTTTTCTTACCTGTCGATAGTCGTTGGCGTTTTTTGGACTGTACCATGCTTACCATCAGGTATGGTGCTGTCACTGTGTCGAGTCGGTATAAAAAAATCCTTTGAATTCAGTAGTTTTTAACGGAACTTGGCAAATTATCATTAAAAAATTTAGCAAACACTGACAAATACAATATTATGTTTAACTGAAAAAAAAATAATTTAAAGGAGTATCAATTTTCAGTAAAAGATTTATTATATTTAAGTAATCAGCCACAATCAGCATTAGCTGACATTTAGAAATTTTCTCTAGATACA
Organism: Automeris io; assembly: GCA_036320925.1. Classification (NCBI taxonomy): domain Eukaryota; kingdom Metazoa; phylum Arthropoda; class Insecta; order Lepidoptera; family Saturniidae; genus Automeris; species Automeris io. Next base: position 16,146,733 of record JAUDJH010000011.1, read on the forward strand.
ACCCTGTCGTGAACAAACGCTTCCAGACGTAACATGTCTCGAAACTTGCCTTTATGAGGCATTATTTTGTTCTAGTAATATCATGTTGTACTCGTATTTATCTCGGGATAATACACATATACAAATGTAATTTTGTATAGTTGTAAGGCATTTTCTCACTATTTTGTGACCTGAGCAGTCAAATATGAGATAAAATATATAATTTTATTCAAAAAGTTTACTTAAAAGCAATTTCAAATCGTCATAAGGATAAGGAAAATAAGTCTACTGTTGGTTCGAAATACAGAATCTACCGAGAAGAGCCGGCAAGAAGCACTGGTAGTTGGTCTATGTGAACATGCAAATTAATACACATTGAAATTATTGTTCCTTGAGAAAAAAATTACATGTATTGTGACCACTGTACATTGATAAGAATCAATTAAATAATCATTGATGGAGTTGTTTTATACTGACTTGACATAGTGAATACACCGCACCTTACGGAAAGTTAAGTGTAGTCCACGAACGGCAGCGACGTGCAAGAAAGATATTAACAGCCGTTGTCGTTATGCCACCTCTAGTATACCACGACAGGTCTCTAGGTATATGAAAAACTATATGAACACTAGGTGATCGCGTAATGCGCCCACTCAAAGCGGGTCCCTATGGCGGTCTTTGCTTTCGTGTACTGTGGTCATGACCCAATTCGGGCAATCGTTTTACCACTGAAATGTGTACCTTTTTCATCAATGTATAGCATGTAGATGCCGCCCGATACGTAATTGTATTACACGCCCTAATGGTCGTTAGGGTGTTACGGGACACGCGGGGTAAGGGGTGCGCACGCTCAAGGGATGCTGTAGCAAAAGCAGTCGACTACTGAGACTCAAAGCTAGAGTACGTGCGTGTGCGTCGCAGTTCGGTGTGCCTTAAAGTGCAAATAAACAGTAAAACGCCAAAATCTGTATCTTTCCACCACCACACCCACGACCACCGGTCATAAATGTTATTTTTAAACTTTTCAACACAAACAGTCGTATGTTCGAATCCCGGCACGTACATTTGGGTTTTACCAGATTAAGTAAGGATTTAGGCATTACATGCTCACCGGTGAAGGAGAATATCGCGAGGAAACTCGCATCGCATCTAATAACAATGTCAAATGTACTAGTGCTGTGGGAACGGCGGTCAGCTGCGCTACTGGTCGCGTTGGACGTGATATACAAGCGCATAGTGGATGCAGCCACTGATGTACCTCTGTTAACTCCGAAAGGGATATAGCCTGGCGATATGTTATTATTATAACACTAACATGTGTTTGTCGGATTTTGTACAATGTATATCAGGGATTAGCAAGTAAGTGTCGAGTTTAAATGTATTTCGCTTGATTGTAATTGCTAAAATGGAGCACAGAGTTTAGTTTTCTCTCTGTGATTTCCCCCGCTGTTTGTCATTCTGAACACGCGCCGGGACACGGTCGATTCGCCGACTGTTTCTTTATACCGGGGCCCTGTGATTTATTAATCGTAAAAGATCACCGAGCGGAATAATAGTGTGCGTTTTCCTCTATCTCCATGTTTATTCTGGTGTTTAGCTTTGTAATGTGTAAAAAATTACACTACGAATTTTTTTTATCATCTGTGATTAACAAAGTTTTGTTTTAATAATAATATATCGCCGCGCTATATCCCATTGCGTTTATATGTCGTGTCCAAGGTGACCAGTAGCGCAGGTGATCGCCGTTCTCAGGACACTTACAAATGCCATTTCTATTAGATGCCATGCGAGCTTCCTCACGATGTGCCTCATCACCGCAGAACGTGTGGACACTAAATTCATACTTAATCTAGGAAAACACAGATGTATGTGCCGAAATTCGAACCCTGTTGTTAGTGTTGAAAAGTATAAAAATTACAAATATGAAAATGGGACACATTTCAGAGGTAAAACGTTGTTCCGAACTAGGTTTTGACCACAGTAAACAAACGCAAAGACTGCCACAGTGACCCGCTTCGGTTTGTCGCATTTCGGATTCAGCGTGTGTACGTCCATTTATTCAAATACCTAGAGCCCTACGGTTCAGTAGCGTTCATTCCATAGATGCATGCAAGCATTGCATGCCCTTATGATAAACTAGCTGTCCCGTCAGACCTTGTTCTGCCCTATTTCTCTAAAACAAAGTCACATTGTTTTTTTAATGTTAATAGATTCCCCGTCAGATTTCATTCTGCCAAAACTTATTGGCCTGTCGGTTGTTTTTTGAAAATAGTTTGAAGGAACCTGGCCTTAATGCTATATGTATAAAAATTGACAAATATTGACATTAATATTTATACGTCACTCAATTGTTTTGCCTTCCCGGGACCCGTCCACTAACATTTAAACTTTATGGTGTTAAAGTTCAAATTGCCTTTTAAATATTATTAAGAATTTTTTGTATGAGAATATAGAAAAGTGTTGTTTTTAGACTTTTTCAGACATTTTTTTTAATTTTTCTCTCCGTAATAACCTTCCCTAGACTTCAACAAACACAACAAAAAAGAAATCAGCCAAATCGGTTCAGCCGTTCTCGAGTTTCGCGCTTATCAACACATAGCTGATCCGGCAAACGTTGTTTTGCTATATAAGGTTTTGTAATATCTTCTAAGATGTTCATTGAAATTAAGTGATGTCAAAGACAGTTTTGTTCACAATTAATACTCTTAATCAACAACACATTTATTTGGATAAAGATTAATATTATTACGTTGATACAACTCTTAACAAATAATGCATTAATTTCGACCAAATTTGTTTACCATAAAAACGGTTCTAGTGACTTAATCTTAAAAGATAGACATATACTGTCATTTTTTTAGATCATTTCAAGAGGAATAATTCTTTCTTACATATATTTTTGATATCTTGAACCGTTTTTGCAGCGCACGCAATGGAAGCCCTCAAGGATGAATAATTTTGCCCGTTTTTTTCACATTTTCCATTATTTCTTCGCTCCTAATAATTGCATCGTGATGTTATATAGCCTAAAACCTTCCTCGATAAATGGTCTATTCAACACAAAAATAATTTTTCATTTCGAACCAGTAGTTCCTGAGATTAGTGCGTTCAAACAAACAAACAAACTCTTCAGCTTTATAATATTAGTATAGATAAGTCTAGAATAAATTGTTTAAAGTTAAACAAATAAAGGAACCATTTATATTCATACCTATTCTAATATTAACGCCATCTATCTTTTCTATGAATGAAATATAATATTTACTATCATAATATAATATTAAAATTAATTACGCGAATACTGCTTACCCTGTCCAAATACTTTATGCACGTCACTGCTTCGGTCGTTGTATATGAGAGCAAACATGACGGCGGCTGTTAATAGATTCGAAAGAATAAAAGAAGATACCAAAGAGTCACACAGAGATCGTCGAAATAATGTCCTGTATTTGTACATTGCAATGAGTGTCGGAGCGTGCTGAGCCCATATGCCGGCATCCGACCGTGACGTGACACGCCTCACTCGCGCTCAACTGAACACGGAGAGCGTTACGCTTAACAAATAATTGCGAAACAAATTGCTAGCAGTTGTTTTAAGCGCCTTTAAATAGAACCGGCTCGACTATAGAATTAACCAAAGAGAAATTGCTTTAGGCACACTACTAGAGAACCTATTGGATATACTATATTCTTGAGGTTTGGGTGCGGATTTTAAAATGTGTTTATTACTTAGTTTTATCCATTCACTTAAAAAAAAAATTACAATATATCACACAGAGCAGAACAGAGATACATTCGTTGCTGTTATCCGCTTTTTAATTATATGACGTGCCCGACGTGGCCATTAGCGCAGCTGATCGCCGTCCTCACAGCACTAGTACACATGACGTTTCTATTAGATGGCATGCGGACTTCCTCACGATGGTTTCCTTCACCGGTGAGCATGTGGCGCCTAAATCCACATATAATCTGGGTAAACCCAGAAGTACGTGCCGGGATTGGAACCTACGACCTTTCGCATCCCCAATCCAAAAAGCCTCCACATCTACAAAGAATTACGACAACTCATTTAAAACAATTCACTAAAGATATACTTAAATCGATAAGGTTTTCACAAAATGTTGATGATTACTATTGGAGCTAACTAATATAAAAAAAAATATTTAAAAAAGAAAAGAAATTACTTGTAACAACAAAAATACAAATTAAAAAAATAATAATAATAATAATAACAGAAACAGAAAGTTTATGCATGGGCAAACCGTATTTGCCGATATAGAATGCGGGTTGACAGATTCCGCCAAAATTGTATCTTCCAAAGAGATCAAAAGAAGGTGTATAGACAGTGGGAGTGTCCCAAAGTTAGTGTGAGTGGGCGGCAGTTTCCGGATGGACAAGAAATGCATAGGTATTGGTCGAATATCTGGTCGCTGCCGGTCACTCATTCTGAGGGCGATTGGTGTAGTGTTGTTGAACGGGCTTGTGAAACTATTACACCAATGGAGAACATTGACATTAGCCAAAATGACATAATTGTTGCGATCCGTTCAACACAAAATTGGAAATCTCCTGGCTTGGACGGATTGCACAATTTTTGGTTAAAACGTTTCTCCAGTTCGCATGCTCGTTTAGCAGCACAGTTCCAAGAAGCCATTTCTAATGGTACACTTCCAATGTTTATGACTACAGGAGTCACACACCTCCTTTTTAAATCGGGTAGTACCACAGATCCTAAAAACTACAGACCCATCACGTGCTTACCCACCATCTATAAGCTTCTTACATCCATTTTGAGAGCAAAAATTTCGGACCACGTTAATAGAAATAAAATTATGGCTGCTACTCAAAGTGGATGTAAGACTGGATCCTGTGGTACGAAAGATTCCCTTCTCATTGACGTGACCATTTGTCAGCAGGTTCGCCGCAATCGTAGAAATTTGTCTGCTGCCTGGATTGACTATAAGAAGGCATATGATTCGGTGCCTCATGCATGGCTCAGGAGAGTGTTGGATTTGTATAAAATTAATACAAATGTCACTACCTTTCTTGGGTCGTGTATGGGGCAGTGGACCACCATTCTTAGGTATCCAGGTGGTGTGGAGTTCTCCGGTTGTGAAGAACCAATTAAAATAAGGCGGGGTATTTTCCAGGGCGACAGTTTGAGTCCTTTGTGGTTTTGTCTAGCTTTAAATCCTCTTAGTACATTACTAAGGCATTCAAAGTTAGGCTACCATCTACAGAGACGATCTGAACCAATCTCTCACTTGCTTTACATGGATGATCTCAAGTTGTTTGCACAAAATAAAGTACATTTGATGGAATTACTGAAAATAACTAAAAATTTCAGTAATTCTATCAATATGGAGTTTGGTGTAGACAAGTGTGCTGTCATCCATGTGGAGCGAGGTAGAGTTGTAGTCTCTGATGATGTCATATTATCAGAGAATACACGAATCAGATCTATCTCTGGGACCGAAACTTACAAATATTTGGGTATGTCTGAAGCTTTAGGTATAGCAGACAGAGACGTAAAACGGGCGTTGGTGGAACGGTTCTTTAACCGCCTGTCTAAGGTCTTAAAGAGTCTTTTGTCAGGTGGAAATAAGATCCGCGCCTTTAACGGCTGGGTTATGCCTTTGCTGCTATACTCCTTTGGCATACTCAAATGGACTCAAACCGAATTGGATGCCCTGGATCGAAAAGTCCGTACTCTACTTACTGCATATCGTATGCATCATCCACGTTCATCGGTGATGAGATTGTATATCCCGCGGAAATGTGGGGGCCATGGCATGCTTAATGCTAAGGACCTACATAACCGTGAGATATGCAATCTCAGGAGTTATTTCCGTTACAGTGAAGTGGATATGCATATGGATGTAGTAAAGGTGGATAAAGGACTAACTCCGCTTTATCTGGCAAATAGGAACTGGCAAAATCCAAAGGTACTGAGTACCTTGGATCGCAGGGATATATGGAAGAGCAAAGAGCTTCATGGACGGTTTTATCGGGCTCTTCATGCGCCTGATGTAGATTCGATTGCCTCCGTTTCTTGGCTGCGTTTCGGTGACCTTTTTGGGGAAACCGAAGGTTTTGTCTGTGCAATTATGGACGAGGTTATCAAGACAAACAACTACAGAAAGTATATCCTCAAGGACGGTACGGTCGACATATGTCGGGCATGCCACCGTCCTGGAGAATCTTTAAGGCATGTGGTTTCTGGTTGTTCGTTTCTTGCTAACGGCGAGTACTTACATAGACATAATCAAGTGGCCAAGATCATACACCAGCAACTTGCTCTTTCATATGGTCTTCTGGACAATGAGGTACCGTACTATCAGTATGTACCTCAGCCAGTTCTTGAAAATGGTCGTGCAATGCTGTACTGGGATCGATCTGTTATCACTGATAGGACTATTTTTGCTAATAGACCTGACATTGTGGTAGTAGATCGGTCGGTGCGCCGGGCAATACTCGTTGATATCACCATACCACATGATGAAAATCTCGTAAAAGCTGAGAAAGAGAAACTATCAAAATATTTAGACCTCGCACACGAGATTACCAGCATGTGGGATGTAGATTCTACGATTATTGTCCCGATAGTCGTATCGACTAATGGGCTGATCGCAAAGAGCCTTGATTACCACCTTAAGAGGCTCTCGCTTGGTTGTTGGATCAAGGGCCGGATACAGAAGGCAGTTCTACTCGATACGGCACGCATTGTTAGGAGGTTCCTCACTTTAAGCTCCTAACTACCGGTGGCTTGGGCCTTTGGCCTCGCCCCTGTAGGTCTACATATTTTTATATTTTAAAATTTATATGTTTTTTTTATATGTATTTATTTTAAAATGTAACTATATTGTATATATATAATGAATAAATGATAATAATAATAACTTTATTTCGTATTTCTTAAATTAAAAATACATAAAATTTTAAAACTTAATATTAATTTCTTAAATAAATACCAGAGTGGATGAGCTTCTTCACCCAAAACTGATTGAAATGCCCATCCACTTTCTCAGACAAAATACTTAAAATGCCATCAGTACTGCCCCTCAAACGCAGCAGCATCGAAGCACACCGCCGACGCATAACTGCATGAAAATCATGCAATCCTGCTTCGGCAAACATACCCGACGCACTACAGAATCGGGGCAGCCCCAACAGCACTCTAAAAGCATTATTATACTTAATACGCAGGGCATTTTTATAATAATGAAATTGCTGAAATGTCTTAGTGAATAAGGGACTGGTATCCGTAGGTGGTAACGCCGGTAGTCCCAGGTTCGTATCCCGACACGTGACTCTGGGTTTTCCCAGATTTAGTACGGATTTAGGCACCACGTGCTTACCGTCGAAGAAAAACATCGTGAGGAAATCCGTATGATGACACACATAACACACATGACACACATGACATTTCTAATAAATATCATACTTAATAGAAATGTCATGTGTCCTGCGTAGGACGATCAGCTGCGCTACTGGTCAAGTTGGGTACGTCATATAAGCGCAAAGTGGATATAGAGACTAATGTATCTCCGCTTACCTCGAATGGGATATAGTGTGACGTTATATTATTATTATAATAAGAAATATTAAACGGCAAAATCACAAATGCAAATCTTGGTATTAAAATATGAAACAAAAAGTTTTTAGCGCTACGTATTTCGTAGTACTCGGCTACATATATTACTCAACACTCGTAGCAAGTCTACGGCGTAGCATATTTAATGTACTGGAAACTAAGCGTCGAGATGCGAAATAAAGTTGTTTCGTTATTATTTTAAGAGGTTTCTTGACATGTTTTATTAAACCAACTAATATTTACTTACAATTCAGACCGTCTTTATTTTAAAGTAGCTGCTTTAGAGTTCAAGTTGAGACGTATTTGTACGAGTATAAGAAAGAAATAAACGTTTATTGCGAAACAAACGAACAACACACAACATGCACATTTAGATTAAATAATGAAAGGATAATACATAATATTACATTAAGCATCCTGTGTGCTTCTACCAATCTCAAAGAGCACTCCGCTCAGTATGTGCTGGCCTGCTGGGTGACGCTGTACGCGCCATCTAGCGCTGATTCCCAGCAAACGCTCTTAGAGCGGGTCATTATAGTAAATCTATACTAATATTATAAAGCTGAAGAGTTTGTTTGTTTGTTTTTTGAACGCGCTAATCTCAGGAACTACTGGTTCGAATTGAAAAATTCTTTTTGTGTTAAATAGACTATTTATCGAGGAAAGCTTTAGGCTATATAACATCACGATGCAACTATTAGAAGCGAAGAAATAATGGAAAATGTGAAAAAAAACGGGGAAAATTATTCATCCTTGAAGGCTTCCATTGCGTGCGCTGCGAAAACGGTTCAAGATACAAAAAATATATGTATGAAAGAATTATTTCTCTTGAAATGATCTAAAAAAATGTCCGCGACAGTATATGTCTATCCTTTAAGATTAACTTACTAGAACCGTTTTTATGGTAATCGAATTTGGTCGAAATTAATACATTATTTGTTAAGAGTTGTATCAACGTAATAATATTAATCTTTATCCAAATAAATGTGTTGTTGATTAAGAGTATTTAATTGTGAACAAAATTGTCTTTGACATCACTTAATTTCAATGAACATCTTAGAAGATATTACAATAACTTATATAGCAAAACAACGTTTGCCGGATCAGCTAGTAGTGGATCAGAGACCGTTATCCATACGCAGCGACGCAAATGGTCGTATGTCCAAATATTGGAATTTACTTCTTGGTTTTTCCAGATTAAATACAGATTTAGGAATCCCATGCTCATCGATGAAGGAAAACATGGTGAGGCAACCCGCATGGCATCTAACAGAAACGTCTTGTTTACTTGTTCTGAGAACGGCGATCAGCTCCGCTACGTGTCACGTCACGCATGCCATGAGCGCAATGTAGATACAGCCACTAATGCATATTTGCTCACCCCGAAAGGAATATAGCGGGACTTTATATTATAAATAAAACCAATGCTATGTAACATCAAAATACATAGTTATGTGTTATCTTAAGCAATACTAACGAACTTAAGTGACATTTGCTATGAATTTATTCGTCAGTTGTTGTTAATATTGAGTTTTACGACTCTGGATATAAGTCCTTTTGAGCTCGTCGTTAGTATTTTCAATATTCAGTAGCCTTCGATCGATGTCAAAACCAAGGGCCCAGGTGACGGACACTTGACCCCATGCGATCAAAAATATTACCAATTCCTCGTAGCACTGCCATCCTGGTATCTTGCCGCTGTCCAGGCCCAACAGCAACAACACGTCCAGAAGGCCACAATGACGACAAATCAGCAACTCTCCAATGAATGAAATGGAACACAACCGCTAGCAATGAAAACTTGAAGATTAATCCCTTATTTGTCCATTTCTGGGAGAGTTGCCGCGTAGTATTCGCGCTAAATAATTAACATACCGTATAGGAAAGTAAATAAACGATACTGTAAATATGTACACAATGCCGAACTCTATGAATATTGCATCAGGCCGTTGCCGCCCCCCGCTCCGCCCCACCGCTTCACCCTCGAGCGGTAGAGCGCTTCAAGTTCGCTCGCCTCATTATTATTTGAAGCTATTCTCTTTGAGTCGAGTCTATTGTCCTCGATCAGTATTGTGCCGCTCTACACTTGGATACACTACGCGAATACTACTGTTGAAGATAGTGTGTTTGTTTGTTATGTATAATGTTCAAAAACATTTTGAATACGTAATCTACATTTAGGAAAATAATGGTTTAAAAATAAAAAAGATAACTCTGAAAACATAAATAAAACATTACTTGGTAATATGTAAAGGACCTATCTTGAAACAAATCGGCGAAAAACACTATTTCACAACAATTTTCAATCCAAATTATGAATAAAGCAATATATCTATTGAACTAGAAAAATGACTCACGCGACCCTAATATTCTCACACAGAACAGGCAGAGTAACTTCGAGATGTTTACACTATGAAAGACAATGAGTTAAACCGCCATTGGTGCGATAAACGTCTGTTTTTATACTGATCATGTTCATTGGAGATGGTGTGGGTTTTTTATTCTGCCAGCAGTATCTGTACATCGTATAAAGTAATTAAGTAGGTTCCTGAAGCTCGTTTTTCGCTAGCTGAATTCAATTAAGTTATTTTAAGTATAGGTAATATTTGTCAAAAATATATACTTTTTAAATTTTAATAGTACTTTTCCAAATTATATTGAGCCACACGCCCTTCAAAATTAAATAGCCATAATTTTTGAAATAAATAATAGCGACTGCGAATTTATTTACGAAAAACTAAGTCCCAACTAAGTTTCCCCATTTAATTAATCTTGAAATGATTTTGAATCATTCGAATTTTTTTTTTGCTCTTTAACTAAAAAGAATATCGTATGTATAATCTAATATCGATGCCGAGTAACGCCTTGACAGGTCGGACAGGGCATTCAATACATACTGTGACATACATGGATTCTTGACGGCGTAAACTAAACAAATGATACGACTAAAGGATATGAAATTCTGTTTCATGGCGCACGGAGCGATCCGTCCATAGTGACACGGGTAACCGAACATTGCTAGGGAATCAGCCTATACGGGGTAACTTCGCTTTTCAGGCACACATTGGATAGCCTGTACGCTATAAACACTAACAAGTCTGGCTCTTGGACCTATTTTTGAGTATAAATTGTTTGAAGAAAATTACTAGCGGATTTTTTTAATAACTCGATAAAGTGTACGCCATCTTCCTGCTGATCTGACTATTCTGCAGGCTGCAAGTCCTAAGTCATCAAATACGGTACATGGTTCTAGGTGCTATCTTCATCTCCAGAGATAAAATATTTTGCTTTCGGACAGGATTTCTTCGAATTCTTTCCCTTACTGATTTGATCGCCTTTTTCTTACGAACACTACTTGGACGGCCTAATCTTTTTCTGTCACAAACAGAGAAGGTTTCATTGTATCTATCAATAGCCCGGTACACAAATATTTTACTAATACCAAGCGCATGGAGGATTTTAAAAATTGTATTGGAGACTCCATACCTACTTTATGTAATGCAATCACAGCTGGTTCTCTTTATCGCCCCACTCTATTTTGATATCACAAAATATTTACAATATATTGGCGCGAAAATCAAAACGAACAATCGTATAGAAATGACAGATTCCAAATTCAAAAGTAATATTTTGTTTATCTTTAATTGTAACATTGCTTTATGGCCAGACTAAGTATAGTGAAAAAGAAAAAGGAAGGCCCTTGCCTTGCAGTGGGACGGAATTAGCTAGTTAAAAAAGTACAATATAATTGAGAAAAAACAGAGGAATTTCTAAATTATTTGCCGTTTCTTTTCGACGTATTCCAATTTCATATAGGCACGACAAATTTCTCTAAATACCATGCGGATGTTCTGACGATGATTGCCTTCACCGGTGAGCGTGTGGCGCCTAAATACGGAACTATAATATATATGCTTAATATAGGAAAACCCAGGTGTGTGTACCGGACTTCGAACTTACAACCATTCGTGTCGCCACGAAAGTGTAAAATGTGCTACTGACACTTTTAATGTTGCAGTTGCCCAATGGCAATGGTGACCGTTTACATTTGAGTAACATGCTGGCAGGCTTGCTTCGTTTTATTGTAAAAAAATGCTTAAACATGGAGTCTGCGTGCGCGAGGCCCCCCAAAATAGCTCTTCTTGCGGCGTGGTTAATCCGCTACTGGGCGAAGTGCGAAGACGCTCGAAATCGCTCGCGGCAACGCTGCACTGGAGTAGTAAAGTGTCGGAGTACAGCCTGCGGCCACGAGCGAGCGTCAAGTCCTCGATGCACGCGACAGTTAGCTAAAATTTTGCACTCGACTCGCCCTAACTTTGCTTCTAAAAATGTTCGCCCCCTACCCAGTTCTCGGAGGCGGATTACGGTACTAGAAACTTAAGCTAAAATTTGTAGACGCTACTTCGACTTAGCTTGCATTTTACTCAAACATTACAATTTATTTTATTTTATTTTTTGTTGAAGTGAAGGAAAACATCGTGAGTAAACCCACATGACATCTAATAGACATCTAATAGAAATATAATGTGTATTAGTAAAATTATTAATGGTCTCGTGTAGACTTGTCGTATTTGCTGAGCCAAATAGGTTCCCGGTGTCCGCATTCCAACGCAAGAGATATTTCGCTGTTTTAAGTGACATTCGTAAAGTCAAACTACGAGTATGTTAATAATACTTTCGTGCCTGCGATATGTATAATAAACGTTTTTATGATATCGACATACTGTCCTGTGCATTTGGGCCCATTAGACGAATGGTGAGAAGGAAAATGTTAATTTGAATTTTATTTTATTTTTGTTTGTTATATGTATATATATTTGATTAGTTTTATTTTGTTGTCTCTTAGTATGTATTTGTTTTTTTTATATTTCTGGTGACTGTTGGCCTTTTTATCTTTTTTGGTTATTTTTATTGTTGTATATTTCCCTTTAAAAAAAAAGAAATAGTTCCGTGAGATTGGCGATCAGTTGCGCTACTGGTCTCGTTGAGCCTGACATATAAGCTCATTGTAGATACAGCCAGTAAAGTTTATCTGTCTATCCCGATAGGGGTATGGCGTGACTACATATTATTATAACCATTTAGTATATGCAAGGTTTTTGACAATAAACGAGAGATAATGACAACAAATGTTTACATTCCGTCGAATGGTGATAAAATACTCCACCGCGCTTGCAGAAAGTTGTGAGCGAAGTGGGCGGCGGACTGCGTTTAGGCCCTTCGTACACAAGGCTACGCTAATATTCCTTAATCAACTTTAGCATCTGCGTATTCACTGCTGTATAAATATATCAAAGTTTGTGCAAAGGTTCGTGATTAAGACAGCATATAATTAATTTCGTATTATGACCGGTAGTCGTGGATGTGTTGGTAGAAAGATACGGATTTTGGCGTTTTACTGTTTATTTGCACTTTAAGGCACACCGAACCGTGACGCACACGCACGTAATCTAGCCTTGGGTCTCGGTAGTCGACTGCTTTAGCTAGAGCATCTCTTGCGCGCGCGCACCCCTTAAACCCGCGCGTCCCGTAACACCCTAACGACCTTTAGGGCGTTTAACACAATTACGTATCGGGCGGCGTCTACATGCTATAGTATTAGAATTGAATTGAGTCCTGACAACAGTTCATAAGTGTAGTTGTGTGTTGTTGCTGCGTACACAAGACCGTCGTTATGAATCGCGCTGAGACGGCTGGCGTGTAAAATAGCAATTGGAAAATGATAAAGATGTAAAGTTTTTTTTTTTTCCTTACTCGGCATAGTGACCTTACCATGGCGATGGTAAGCATAATGCAGTCCAAAAAACATCTACGAGTATCAACAGTAAAGAGAAACAAATCAATAATCGCAGTGATCATACCAGCCTGCAGAATTATCTTTTCACGCTTCGTTTAAAGAACCCAATACCTAGGACGGTTGGAACAGGCTCGCAGGAAGACCATTCTACAGCTTAACGACTAGGAAAAATAAGAGCTAGAGAACTTCTTAGTCCTAACCGGGATATGAGTTACCACATAACCGTGAATTTGAAAACCCGCGCTCGAAGGGAGAGTATGGAACAAAGATAAACAACTGTTCGGAATACCCGCTGTGATACAGACGGCTTCTACGTGTATACCGCGTAATGTACGAAGGGCTTCACACTGAAGCGGTAAGCCGCCCGTCGGCCGTGCGCTCGACAGTTCATTAAAACTTTTCGCGCGAATACTCTCACATTTTAATCAGAAAATCAACGTCGCGTCGCGTCGCGTCGCCAGAGCGCAGCGCAGACTGCATTACAGTTTGCGGCGGCAACGAGTTACTCGAGATTTCACTTCACGGTCTTAAATGTTCCCGAAGTTCCTTTTAATTTCATAAAGTTTCTTCACAGTAGGACTAGAAATTTTGCTCCCAAATTCGTCTGTAGTAGTAAATATGAAATAATAACGTTATAAGTCAAATTAATAATAATATGTCGTTACGCTGTATACCTATCGAGGTGAGCAGAGATACACTAGTGGCTGTATCTACTTTGCGGACAATGTGACAAGTGCGCGGCTGATCGCCGTTCTCACAGCACTAGTACACATGGCATTTCTATTAGACGCCATGCGGGTTTCCTCGCGATGCTTTCCTTCACCGGTGAGCATTTGATGCCTAAATCCGCACTTAATTTGGAAAAACCCAAATGTACGTACCGGGATTCGAACATACGACCGTTTGTGTTGTTGCACATAGAAGCAAGGAGTCGAAGCTGCTCACGTCCGTAGGCTTTACCCTAGTTTCCCTACACGTGACTCCTGGGTGGTGCTAAACGAGCAGCAGCGAGGTGGTAGGGCGTCGGTCCCGTCTGGATCGCGACCACAGTACATGGGTGTAAAGCCCGTCATAGTAACCAGTTTCGGCTTGTCGCGTTTCGGGATCAGCTTGTGTATATCCAGTAGCTCATATACCTAGAGACCTTCAGTCGTGGTAAATGTAGGCCGACATGAAGATGTAGACTATCAATGGATTTTCATCCTTTGATAGTCGCTTTCGTTTTTGGACTACACTGTACTTACCATCAGGTACTCTGTAGTCACTATGTCGTGCAAGTGTAAAAAAAAAAAAAAAGCCGTTCCATTACCCGTTTATCCACAAAGCCATTTAGAAATACTTATGTGAAATTACTTGTATATTTTAACCATTATTCATTAATTATAATAATTATTATTATACAAATCACGCACGTCTCGTCTCTTAGAATGAACGATGTAGGTAGGGCGGCATCTTTGATGTCCAATTATCGTTGGCGTTTTGTTTAATAGTTAGTCCATTTGAAAGAGCATCTCTAGACGATATGCGTTTTCAAATCATAGCCGTGTGGGGCCTGGATGGTAGTTAGAAATCTAAGGTTCAAGTTTCATTCTAGTTCCATTGTGCCAACAGGTTCAAGATATACTTTTATTTGTACAGAGTGAAGTACTGTGTGCAAATTGTGAGAGGCTCGCAAAGACAACGAGACACAGTTTCATTACGCAGTCGGCATTCTAACTCATGAATATTACGGCTCTTCTTTGTGAAGGCTCAAAGGAATATATATTTAAAGCTCGCCCTCGCAGGAGAGCCGTCGCAAGGAAATTGTTTGTCTTCACATAATCCACTACTGATATAGATTGCTTGTTCTCTTTGCTTTGTATTATCTACTGTTGATATTAAAATTGTCGATCTGTTACCATAGAATTAGGAAATATAAAGAAAGACGTGAATACAAAAATATAATATCTTCTAAAATATAACATTGACGTGTTGTGTTTTTAATTATGTCGTATCAAGAAATGCTACTGAGGTTTAAAACTTTGCAAAACCTTTTTTTTTAATTACGTGTTTCTCTTAAGCAATTTTCTTTTTTTTTCCATATTTGATTTATTAATGTTAAACATACAGACGACAAAGAATAGACTTATAAATCCCACTTATGTAAGTAGCACTGGTAGAATTACTAAAAATATTTTCTTATTAATCTTATTTTACTATTATTATTAGCCAGTTTCGTCCCACTGCAGGGCGAAAGCCTACTTTACCGTTTTCACTATATTTGTGGAATCCATGGGAAGGCGTTTGTCATGTAACCAGGCATACAATGTCCAATGCGGGCTGGCGGGAGAGCGCTATGTGCAGAGAAGATGCATGCAGCAGCAATCTGCGTGCAATGCGAAATGCTGTATACCTTAGTCGACTCTTACGACTCAGCATGATGACGAGGAAGGCAGTATTCTGCCGGTAAACCCTACGGCAAATTTTTACTAATTGGGGTTAAAATTCCGACCTCCGTAACAGAACACAACAACCTAAACCCTATGCTAAGATTCCTGAATGTACTCGTAATATTATAGGCCTATTTGTTGATCTAGATTAAGCCAACTCATTATTCTGGTACGTAGCAAACAACAGCGGAAAGTGCTTCGCGTCTCAGTCGTGATCTCTATATTGAATTAGGAAGCCTAATTGCCTCACAACTTCCGAGACCCGCTTTGTACATATTTAATCGATCGGGGAGCGCTGCAACTGCTGCTCCATCTTCGCATTCACAGCTCGTATACAATTTATTGTGCAAGTTTTATAAAATAATAATACTAGTGTGCTAAATTGATCATTACAGACGAGGTGAAGCCGAGTCTTGTAATTATCAAATAGCACTACGCATGTGTACTTTTTTTTCATGATACTTGCGAGGTACAAGTTTCATATTAACGGAATGAATGGACTACGGGCACGAGTTGCTTCTATTTGTATATATACGTGTATCTGTATTTTAAACTAACGTATATGTATGCATTAATGTATATGTATGTACACATTGTTATCTATGACACTTTGCTATAGCCTCTAGAGCTGTGTATCTGTACTCTATTATTCCCCTCCTGACTGTTTTCTGCGCGTTAACACAACAAATGCGTGTCGGCTGACAATCAACGCTGGGTGGTCCTAGCATTTGCTGAGCTGACTTCCCTTTGGCGCATCATAACACAGAGTGTTTGATTTTGTTGTTTACTGTCTTGATTAACCTATTATTCTGTGTTTTTTTTTATATTATGTGCAAAATAAATGTGTTTGCTTTTTTTTCTTTCAAATGATGAAAGCCAGCTTAATTACTTATCGTTTAAAGGCGTTAGAACACTCATTCGCATTAATAAAACTGCGTATTAATAATATATATCTTGACATCAGTGGCGTGCATCCTATTAAAGCATTATCTTTTTATATTTAGACATTTCATAAGAATATTTAGTTAAATTTTGGTACCATTTGTATTCTAGAAAACTCAAAATGTAGTCATTACAAAGTTGTAAATCTATTAAATATCCAAGTATAGCAGGGTAATGGCTGGCTGATAATAGCAGCTCCTGCTCACCGGTTAAGGAAAACATCAAGAGGAAACGCATGGCGTCTAATTAAAATGTCATATGTAAGTGCCCTGAGGACGGCGATCAGCTGTGCTACTGATCACGTTGGACACGACATACTATGAAAGCGCAAATTAGATACAGCGACTAATGTACCTCTCCTTACCCCGAATGGGTTATAGCGTGTCGATATGCGTATGTATTTCTTACTGTAGTTTAAGCTATCACAACATAGTTAACAACTCAAGTTCCAATTTGTTAAATTGACTCTGACACTAACACTTTACAGTAAGTGATTACAGTATTGAACGTACGGGAGCATGTCAAGACAGTCTAGAGTCGAGGATACACAGTGAACAGTCGGAGCGATGTCGGGAAGGTGACGTTAATTTACTGTGCTAAGGAATTTCCCGGCTCGGCCACTTATTGCCTTGTCTTCTCACTACCAAGGTTAACAATCTCTAACATCGTTACTCGATCGATTCTCGATTTAGTATTTAGTATCATTCTGGACTATTCCACTGCAGAGCATGAGGCTCTCTTCTTATAAGCAAAATTATGTTAAGACATTGGCTCTTCTCAGCCAGTTTTTAAAAGGAATAATTTATGATTGATGGTTTTTGATGTTATACATTTAATACGGTCTGTCAGGCTCACTCTTGCCTAGTGGTGCGTCGTCACACACTCGTATTTAATATAATAAAAGTATAATAAAGCGCACTCTATTAGTTTACTACAAAACTACTTTCAGATATTCTAAAGAAGTTGCTATATATTTCATTTTCCTTATTTTCATATTTCATGCATATTTTCTGTACGAAATAGTTTTTCTATTTCTATGCTATGCTATTTTATTCCTCTATATTTCAAAAATTGCTCTTGAATCTTATTTAGACTAAACACAATACGGTTGTTGTGTTAAGTTATCGTAATTACTTGGAAAATGAGACTATTTTTTTTGCTGATACATAGAGATTTATAGTCATATTAATTTTTAAAATTGTCGTATGCATTTAGCCAGGTTTTAATAAGATATCAGTATATGTCAAAATTTCCACATGCAAGCATGGCTGTTGAGACTTTTTTTTTTATAACCCGGATATAAATCTTGCACAGGATCGTCGAGGCCACTGTGAGGGCAGAGACCTCGGTGTGTCAAGACTCCTACTGACTAAATACCCCAGGATGTCCCTCTAATTGCTTCATCCGAGCCTGGGAAACCAAATTCATCCAGACGCCCGGAGAATGAAAAGCCTTTTGAGGCTATCTCTCTGGGAGGAGTGGGTGTAAAGAGCGAAACTTTTCAAAACCTCTCAGGCGACACGCCGGACACTGCGCACCGCCTCACTCTCATTCGGGCAGCAGACTCCCTCAAATCATCTGGTTGAAATCTACAAAACTTCACTTTATGAAATATCCCAGAATCAATATGCAACAAAAGCATTTCTCGAAAGAAACTCGAGGGTAGAATAAAGATTAATTAAATTTAGTCTTGTGGTAGCGGCTAATGTGTTCACATGGAATAGAGTGGAATTTTTCTATTGTCCACAAACAATAATGTTGAGTGTCTGTTTATTGCGAACACCTATTTACTATTTCTTCTTTATATTTCATAAATATTGGTATCTCAGTTTTATAAAGACTAGTTTGACGAGACAGGTTGGAGTCCTGGTTTCTGTTTGAATTCTGAATTTTAGCGACAGCTGATTCGCTGTTCCACGCGCGGTCATTGATCCTGATACGAATCGTCACACTATAGCTATGTAATGTGTTGCTCTGGTGAATAGATTACAGGATCCGCAGTCCCCGCCAATGCGCAGAAGTAGTCACCTTGGGGTTTTCAGTCGGTACAAGTCCGACACACCTCGGGTGCGCAACCCACCTATGCACCTGAGACGGTCCTATGAGGATTTTCTCCAAGTAAAAAAAAAAGCTATGTAATTTGTTGGGGGAGATTCTTGCCTCTGACAAGATCATTTTAACCGTAAAACTTAAAATCATTCACCAAATAAAGGAAAGACAAATTAAAAAAATACATAAAGATATCCAAGGCAAACTAAATGAAATATTTTTCACACGTTTCATTATTTTAGTATTCATAAGGAGGCGAAAATATGTTTGCTTATTACGAAATATGGCGCATGAATGTAATATATATAGCGTTGGTACTCTTTCTTATGTTTAAATATGTACATAAAAATATGATAACATAAATTAGATATAAGTAGTTCATTTTATGTATTTTGCGGAATAAAAGGCGAAAAAGGCCAAAAGGCGCAACTCCAGAACATCAAAATATTAATAATGTAAACGCACCGAATCCCCAGCGCCACCTGGCGAACAGTCATTTTCTCATTCTTACCTTCTTAACGTTCTCGCATTTTAACCAAACACCGCATCGCATTATTTTAAAAAACTACACATCGCATCGCATCCTATTTTCCTACATTACAATCGCATTTTAACAATTACGTCTAACTCGCAACACACACAAATCCTTCTCAAACCATACTCAACATTCGCATACAAACATACACAGTGAGTGGTTGTAAAGTGCCTGGAATACCGCTGTTCGGTGAGTACTTCATATCATTGTCTCCATTATCGCAATCTTCTTTTATTATAAATCATCCCGCCTACGAGGGTGCATTTTTTTGCAACGGCATAAGTTCAAACCTTATCCCGGCCCGCGTACAACGCAAATATTGTATCACAGTAATTGAAATTATACAAGCGAATAGTTCATTTGTATACGTAGGCATGTGAAGGTACGTGCGATAGTGGGCTGCCGGGTATAGTTTTCCCTCAAAGCTATCATCATTATCAGCTCATCCTAGTCCACTGCTGGACATAGGCCTCTACCAACAAGCGCCATCGAGCTCGGTCTTCGGCTCTTTTCATTCAATATTTTCTGACCACCTTCCGCAGGTTATCACTTACCTTGGTGTAAGGCACCCCACGCTACGTCATGTGCTATAACGTGAGGTTTTTCATGACGGTTCTTCATGAACAACGTCCTTCTTGGTCGGCGACGCAATAACAATGCTCCTCGTGTTGCAATTGTCCATAAGCGGCGGTCACCACCGACATCTACCATTAGTTAGGAATTCAGCTTGTTTGCCGACAAAAGTTTTAAAAAAGGTTTTCAGCAAACTTGCTCGAAACAAATGTATTATTATGTGGAAGAAGGCATTTACCGCTTGTGGAAGGCTTGTCAATCAGAAGGCAGTCTTAGCGTGACTCCTCTTTATTGTTTATTTTGTGTGCATTTTATATAATTCGCGTTGCACTCACTAGTGCAACGAACTTCAAATAACCCTACAAATGCATTGGCCTTCTATATAACTTCTCTGTTTGAAAAAATATTAATTTTGTTTATAAGTATCTAAATTATGCAATAGAGTTATAAATAACCGCACCGCAAGCAAACTGCGGTAGCGTGATATCCAGATTGAATTGTGTTTGAACCTCATTGCCAATTGCCAAACAAGAACAAAACCTTACACAATTGTTACTTACACTTGACTACAACATAACAGAAACACCATACTCAAGCACGTACACACACGCATACACAAACACTATAAAATTAAATTAGGTTATTTGGATTTTAATGATAATGAAAGAGCGGGCGTGGAAACCTGGTGATCTGTACCACAGGTATGAAACCTATAGCAGACACCAGTTCCTCACAAACATTTTTATTGTAAATATTTATATTATTGTGTGACTTCAGTTTTTGTTTGTGAGGAAAAATAAATAAATACATTATTATTATTATTAATTATATTGTATGTAGAAGAAGTATTCTTATTTTGAAGTGCCTACATCGGATGCCTTGTTATACAAGAAGCATATAGAGCGGTACACCGCGACCCGTAGCCACTGCTGGATCGCCTCTCCCGCTCCCGACCAGCTATTGCTAAAAATCCTTATTCTACCGTAACACAACGTACTCTAGCGCTCGTACTGATATTATACTTTAACCGCGTTTTTTACTCATTATAAACACTTTAACGGGTCTTATGCGCGAATTATCTAGGGCTTTGTTAGATGTCACCTTGTAAAAATGCTGACACATTTGTGTGTGCTGTGTGCCGTGACTATTTAAATTATGAAGAACAAAAGTAGAGGCTAGGCACCACATGTTCATCACTGGTGATGGAAAACATCGTTAGGGAAACCTCATGGTATCTGATAGAAATGTCACGTGTACTAGTGCTGTGAGAACGGCGATCAGCTGCGCCACTGGTCACGTTGGGCACGACATATACGCGCTAAGTGGATACGGTCACTAATGTATCTCTGTTCACCCCGTAAGGGATATAGCGTGACGGTATGTTATTAATTTAATATTATTCAGCGATATTTTTAACATATAGTCGTAAGATATTTTCGGATCTTATAAAGTTCCACAATATATACATAGCCCTTTTTTTCTTAGCTCAATAAAATGGTTTAGACTGCAAGAATGTTGAATAGCTCCATTTTATACTCCTCTCGACACATCGCTCTCTAAAAGCGCGAGCAATAACTCTTCGACACCGCGACGTCGTAAACTCGAGGTATCTTCACGGCAGACGGACGAGGGGTAGATAGAGACGAATGGCCGCTGCGACCTCGCGCGCTCATTCTTTGTCCGTTTTATATTACTACTTCATCCTTTAAACGGCGTTATCTGACTGGGGGTGGTTCAACTTGGTCGGTTCGGATCTATTCATTGGTTTGTAAGACACGTACGACAACGACTGTCAACAGTGAAAAGACTTATAAGAGAACTTCTCTGATCTGAATTGATCTGTTTGTGGTTTTCAATATGTATCCTAATATAATCGATATCTGGCGGAAGCCAGACCAGCTATTAGCCAGGCATTGCCACAGCCAACCCTAAAGGCTGTAGAATCTTAAATAATTCAGTTCAATTTTTGCTGAAAATAAATAATATAATGATATTTAAAATTTGAGTTTATTTTTAAATATATAAACACCGTCTAGATATTAAAATCACATTGGTACATCATTTCGATCAAAACAAATTAATCTAAAACTTTAGCAAAGCTGCAAGTTGTAAATAAATTGTTTTATTCTTCAGGGTATTTTCCGTCTGGCGTGCGAGCACGTACTGCGCACGATGCGGCGCGGACGCGAGACCCTGCTGACGCTGCTGGAGGCCTTCGTGTACGACCCCCTGGTGGAGTGGGGCGGAGGTCCCGGCGGCAAGCGCCGTCGCACGCGCCGTGACGTGCGCGCCGCTCTCGCCATGATGGCTGTGCGAGCGCAAGAACTCAAGCACAACATCGCTTCTGTCACGTAACTACACTCACTTGTTCTTTCTCTCATCCTAAGAAGTGGCAGATGGAGTATTGTTCTTACTTATGAGTGAGACTCCTGCCTATCAACGCAATCCATGTAATTCCATCGGTTCGTGCTATTCCTACTGTCGATGATCCCACATTAACTCGCGACTAGGAACCGTTATTTCTTTGTAGAGAAATCGCTTCTCTCGGCGTATCTTATTGTATATGCAATGAAGATTGTTCTGAAGAATGATTTAATCTAACACCCTTATCACCCCTCCCCGGCCGCACATTGCGCGGTTGGTTATCAGTTCATCCTCATACTTAAAAAGCTCATCAGCGCGCGACGACAGCGCGGCGCTCTAAAACTTTCTGATTGTACACTTGTAGTTCTGACACGAGCTTCCAAGACTAGTATTCTATTACTACTACTACGAATTCCATGGATTATGACATGGAGCTATTATGTCGGCAGCGCAACCATGATACTTATTGTGTTGCGGCTATCCATAGGCGACATTGACCGCTTACCATCCCGTGACCTGTTCGCCTGTCCGTCTTCCTTTAACATTAAAAAATGAATTCATTTCACCTAATGGAATGTACAATGAAGTCCTAGAATGTCGATTGTCTAGGTACAATAACCAATTGACAGCCGCCGTCGTCATCCTGGTACTCATATATCACGATTGAAGATTTCTCTACGGGAGATTCAAAAACTGGTTGCGAAATGTAACAGGGTGAAGCTAGACACTATGATGGTCTATGCACTTGTGTTATGCGGTCACGTCTCGGAACGGAGAATCGCGCCTCCATCTTTTTACTTGTACTTCATCCTAACAATCATCCACAGCCCATTTCAGTCTACTCTTAAACATAGGATCCCTGAGTACTGTGGAACTATCCACAATCTTGTGCCAGTCGCATCCAGTCACGTCACGCGACCTTCGCAATATCGCCATCTCGCTGCCGGCCATTATACAATGGCTCTACTTATCCAATCGGGGCCATCATTCGTGTATTACATAACTCCACCTGCCATCACGTCTGCAAGTGTCCTGCCTTAGTTCAGTTGATAGCCGTTACTCGATCACCATCATCAAATATATCTGTACGACGCCGCAATCCAAGATTAGGTACACGATCTAGTAATCTGATACGAAGATTGCGCGCTCCATTCCTTTTTGTCTACCCTACATTTTATTTACTAGCTTTTTGATTTGTTTTATTTTAACTAACAAACATTCAATAAAGGAATAAATATTTATTTAAATTGCAGAAAATTGACAGTGACGCGATTCCACACGAGCTCATATCATTGTGCATTCATTATCTCTACTTGTTTTATCATATCTTGTTGTCATTTCTGTTTGTGATATAATATTGTTGATTGCATTATTTCATAAGGCTGCTTTAAATGTCAGTGCCATTGCCAATTTTATCTCAACATTTAAACTAATTATAAGCTTGTAAATATTTAATATAGATTACCATTTTGTTTATACAAATAAGACAAAATTTGAAGTTGATTTTTACATCGTTTTCAGCATTTATACCTTTTCCATTTGCTATATAAATATGCTAATATTTAAAGCTTTTTGATATTTACAAATATTCCCAGTTGAATCTATAAATTATTAAGTGACTCACTCCCAGATCTGCCCGTTAAAATTCATCGGCATTCGAACAAGCTTGTAAAATATGATAAATACAATTTCAGGGAGCAATATTTGGCTGTGTTACCGGATGTTAAGGAAAGCGCTGACAACTGGCTTAAAGAACACGAGGAACTTGTCGCCGTGGAGACCAAACTGCAAGATTGCCACCAACAAATGGCACTTATTAAAGAAATTGAGGCTTACGGTCAAAATTTAAATAACCATCCTTTATATGCAATATCTCAGAAGTACACGTCTTACAAACAAGCAAAGAACGCTGTAGATGACTCTAAGAAAGCTCTGGTAAAAATTCTAAGCGATTTTGATACGCAGATCGAAAATTTTGCAAGCACAAATGAAACGATTAATGGCCCTCAACTAATGACTTGGGTACAAGAGTTTTCCACTCCGAAAGAAGATGACAATGAACCTATCTTCGAACATATTAAAGAGTTCTTAACGAATGCTGGACAAAGCACCATGATATCCCAATGTGAAGTTGCCGAAACTGAATTATACCAAAGTATAAAACAAACTCATAGCCTGGTGAGGTCGTGTTTAGAACTCCTCTCCCAATACGTCGCAGTTTCACAGTATTACCCGGAAAGTCACACGGAATACCATCGCATCGTGTTGTTTAGGAAATTCCTAGCGACAGCATTGGAGAGCAAGTCGCCTGAAGTGTGTCGTGAGGTTTGCAATCAAGTCACTGCGTTGGTCAACGCTGAAAATAACAAAGGGGACACATCGCAGCAAATCATTGCTTATAACTATCGCTTGCAGACTATAAACTCGGAAGCCAACACAAATCTATCCAAGTCATTTGAAAAGTTGCAGTTAGAAGGTGGTTCTGATTCTTTGACTATTGCTCAGGAGGCATACAGCGAGGCTAAAGCCAATATCAGTAACTGGGTAAGGACTGAAGAAGGTGCAGGAGCTGCTTTAGAAGGAGTCGCTATTGGCATGCTGTGTAACTTGAACAGGAGATATTTAATGCTGGAGAATGGAGCGCAAAGCGCTGGTGATTGCTTGGTGGACTTGACTTCCAGAGAAGGAGAGTGGTTCTTAGATGATATGAGCGCATTATCGATGCAAGCTGTGGAACTCTTATCGCTGCTGCCTTTACAATCTGCGTCCGCTGAAGACTCGGCCATGCCCGTAGCAGTTGAGTGTGTGAGGAATGCTAATCTGCTGCTGGAAGATTTGGTGCAACTTAATTATAACTTCTGCACCATTATCCTACCGGAAGCGATGAAGAAAGTGCACTCTGAAAATACATCAGTGCTGGCGATGATAAACGAGCTGAACTCAGTGATTATGAACACTCCTGTTCCGCTGAACGAATTATTGTCGCAGTTGGAAATCCACCTTAGATATTTATTAATGGATATGGAGGTAAAGTTATATTTGTAATCTAAATATTAAAACTTTTATTTTTGTTAAGGATGCCCAGTTACTTGCCGCCGTTCCATTGCAGTATTAGTCTATTGCGCTAACTATTGAACATCAAATATACATATATGAATTATGTTTTAAAGATCTTTATGAACATACTAAAAATATATTTTTAACGTTTCTAACATATTGACGGTAGTCACCGTACCGTACAGTTGGGAGTAGTCACTTCCAATGACTTTGTTTATTAAAAAGAAAATACATTGACATCCAAATGGATGCCAGCTGATAATCTTCGTTGGGTGACGCAACTTGTCGGCTAGCATTTGCTTAGCTGCTTTCCTTTGCCGCATCATCACAAAAAAAAAATTTCTATTCTTCCGTTTGGTATGTTTTGTGCTAATTACATGTTTTTTCTATTCTATTCCACTGTTCTTTTCTAAGATGAAAGGAGTAACTCCAGATAGTATTTTTCAAATAACTTTAATTCTTGGCCTTATTTCAGTCTCCTGCAAGCGGTGCTCAAGTTCTTGCGGCCGAGTTTCGCGCTCGCTACGAGGGCCTCCTCTCTGCTCCGGTGTCAGAGGTGGAGAAGCAGTCAGCCGGCCGGATGCTTCTGATGGGCTTCAACGGTCTGTTCGCGGCCGTTGAACTACGTGCGAGGGAGCTGGCCGACCACCTCGCCATACCGATACCGCCTGCCTGGAGAAAGATCGATCACATCAGCGAGTCTATGCATATGTCTGTAAGTGGATCGCATCTCGGCCAACATAGTAGTGAACAGAATTTTTTTGGAATATACTTGAAGATATTTTTAAGAAGTTATCAAAAATAAAGGCACCTCCTACAAATAGGCCCTTCAAAGAAAATCTCCATTTTTCCCAATAAATGAGATATTTTTATTTTATTTTAATAATGATTCTACTAACTGACTACAGTACCTACACCTGATGAAAAATATAGTGTTGTCCAAGAACGGTAGCTACTCTCAAATAACAAAAATTAATCGATATTGGTCGTCATGTCGGCTCACATATACCACAACTGAAGGTCTCGAGGTATATGAGTTGAGATCTTTGATTTTTGAATTTTACCCGATTCAAATATTTCGCTTTTTTCATAATGGGAACAATGAAGGATTGTTATATGCTCTCTGTGCTCATATTCACACATTTTTATGATTTGAGAGCCTTTAAAAGAAATATGAATAGACTTTTATTGGGCAAACACGTTCCTACATTATACTTATCTTTACCTTCCACCAAGGGTTATTGTTGTCAAACCTCAAAAATGTACATTGTAAGAAAAATATCTGCGGACTCAAATATTTATGAATTCAATAGGAACTTCTGACGTGGATAAAGTTACCAGCACTTACTTGAAGAAAACAAGCGTTGTTTTGTTCTCCTCAGGCGGCGTTGCAAAGTCCAGTGCTCCGGTCTATCCTAGAGGACATATTCCTGATCCGGCGCGTGCAAACCGTGGCTGAGGTGTTCGCGATGTGTGCGCAGATGGCCTGCGCTTTCAAGGGCACCGGACCTTTGACTTTGTATGATGATGCAGCCCTCTGCAAACCTGTCCGAAGGTAATCTGTCATTATATCGTATTTCAACCTACTAGACCTTATCGTTAGATCAAGCATGATCATTAATTTGTGGAAACGTTTTTCAGTGATCGTATTCCCACGGTCCAAGGAATAATATTGGGTTCTTTGAATAAAGCGTGAAGAATTATTTGTATAGTCCGACATGAGTGATCTGGACAAAGTGGTTACGGTGCATGTGATGGAAAATACACTGTAGTCCAAGAACGACAGTGACAATCGAAGGACGAAAATCCGTTGACAGGCGACGTCAAGTCTGTCCACATATACCACGGCTGAAGGTCTCTAGGTATATGAGTTACCGAACGTACCTAAGCTGATCGCGAAACGTGACATTTTGAAGCGAATTACTATCACGGTCTTTACACCTGTGTGCTGTGTTTGACCCAGTTCAGGCAATCGTCTTTCCACCATAAAATTTAGTTTAATGAGGTGCTGTAGTAGTAAGTATATTTCAGTTATCAGTAATTCGATTCTGGCATAGGTATATCATAGTCAGCTGAGTGCCCACTCCCGTCCACCTCACCGCAACCCGCTAGATAAGGTCGCCTTTGTGTCGCGCCAGCCGCCAACGTGCTTTGAGAAGAGTTTATGTGACGTTAAAAATATTAGAACTACATCTTTTTTCTATAAGAAAAATAAATATTGAATTAAAAAAGTCGTACAATAAAAATTATCAGTCTTGATAAACCAAAGTCATCCTTAAGAGGCTATGCATCAGTTACTAGTGACGCTGTATGTAGGCAATTAATGTAAATGCGTTGTGTGGGGGGGGGTAGATTCACAGCGGAGTACGTGTCTCGGTGCGTGCTGGGCGTGCTGTCGAAGGCGCTGGCGGTAGTGCTGTGCTCGCTGCTGCGGCGCGCTCGCCTAGACCTGGCCGCTGAGGTAGAGCAGAAGGAAATCGGTAACTATCCCCACTCTTCTATTTACTAACCGACCCGGTGAACTACGCACCGCCAATTAGTATCGTCTTAACCTTTGGCTAAACCTACATCCCTTCCCTGCCCCCCTCACTTCCACATGAAGTGAGTTAATATGACGGTCTTTGCATATGTGGTCAGTAGCCATGGCCCACCTGCGGTGGTGTATGGTGTGGTCAATGACTTTGATATCTCCTCAGGTACAAAAAATGCGAGATTTAGAGTAAAGTATGTAAACTTTAGCGAAACTGGGTAACAGATTATTATAAATGGAGTATGGAAAAAATGTAGCATGGTGTATTTTAGGACACTAAAATTCGTAGTATTCTGTATGGCATCTGATAAAAATGTCATGGTACTAGTGCTGTGAGAACAGCGATCAGCTGCGCTACTGGTCATGTTGGGTACCACGTATAATCGAAAAGTATATATATAGCCAGAAACGTATTTATACGTGGTTCACCTCGAAAGAGAAATAGCATTACTAGATTTTTTTAAATTATAGACAGGCTTTTGGTTGACCTCAATCTCATCTGATGAAAAGTAATGGTAAGGCCGATGATGAAGCGCGTTCAGTCAACAAATACCGATTCATTCGTTGTTTAAAGATTCACGTGTCTTAAGATGTTGGAAAAACAGACGCAGAAAGCGGATTAATGTCATACCTAGACGCCTAGAAATCTAGGATTCAAGTTTCGCCCTAGTTATGTCGTAACATTATTATTATTAGTGAGGAAAACATGTTTCGAATATTAACAACTGGCACCGCGAAGTCGAGTTCGGAGATCGTAAAACGTCTCCGGTTATGGCGCTTCGTTTATCGAATTTTTATCACCATTTTATAGATCATGAAATACGCCCCGTTGCTATTATTTATCTAATAAATTTGCTGTTTAACTTTTAAAAAAAGTGATAAGTATTTTGCTATTTACAATGACTATATTTAGAAGATTAGAAATATTGACTGAACACATAAATAAAAAAACGTAAAACAAAATCAATTTATATAATACACAGGACAAGTAATTAATCTACGCGTCTACATATATCATAATAATAATATATCATCACGCTATATCGCTAACGGGGTGAGCAGAGATACATTAGTAGCTGTATCCACTTTGCGCGTGTATGCCGTGCGCAACGCCACTTATGGTCTCCTGTTTGCGGTAGGCTAGTGAATAGTGGACCGGTATCCGTGCGAGGAAACGCGAATAACCGTGGGTTCAAATCCCGGCACGTGCGCCTGGCTATTTCCAGATTCTGTACTGATTTAGTCACCACATGACCACCGGTGAAAAAAATATCCCGAGGAAACCCGCATGACATCTAATTGAAATGTCAAGTGTATATGTTTACGGCGATCCGCTGCGCTACTACTGGTCTACAAACTTTTAGTTTTTTCTTTTGAAATTATTTTCGCTTTTGAGGTCCAACAAACGCCCTAGTCGCGAGAGTACAAAACACGTACACTTTATGGCAATTAGTGACTACAAGGTTCAATGGTTACGGTGATTGCTCGTTAGCGAATACGTGATTTATAGTAGATAATTTGTGTGCAGCGTAATTTAAACAGATTGCTCAATCTACGGCGATAGAACGGGGAGGGGATAACAAAAGGGTATAGCGGGAGGAGCGGAAGGCGGAAAGTTAAAATTTCTACGCCTGACCGCTCTTTGCGCGACATCGGCATCCTCTCCTGTGTAATGTCGCTAGAGTAAAGTGAAAACCTCTGTCGGTGGCCAGGCGCATCATGGAGCGTGACGCTGGAGTCGCTGTGCGAGAAGGCGTGCGGCACCGGCGCGGCGGCGGCGGGAGGCGGCGCGCTGGCGGAGCGGGCGGGCGCGCTGGCGGCGCGGGTGCAGAGTGCGCGCGCACACGCTCAGCGCGCGGCGCGGGCGCACCGCGAGCACACGCGACACGCGCAGGCGGCGCACCACGCGCGACTGCAGTGCCTCGCGCACGCGCATCTGCACGCGCAGGTAACGCGCGGCACTCTCTCAGCCTCTCAAACTGAGCCTGAAATCTGACCCCCCTTGCTTCTCTTCAGAATGAGCGTGTCAGTAGCAATGCACGATAGCTTATGTATTTTAGATATGAATACTCGCTGTGACCAACCACGGAGATCCTATATGGTCTGTCATCTCCGCAACATCACGTAGACCTGGTATCCTGAACAGAGCGCGATGGATTTTCATGTCGGATCTACTGTTTCTATTGTATAAGACCTAGGTCAGGCGCTGCATGGAATATTGTTCACGTTTCTGGGACGGTTCTGCTCAGTGCTTAGTGGAACCCTGGCTAGATTTCAGCGAACGACTTTCCACATCGTGAATAATCCTAAGCATTTTGAATCGCTCCAGTTGCACAGACATTGCCTCACTGAGCGTTTTCTGCCGTCTGTATCGCGGCGAGTCTTCTGAAGAGTTATTTAACCTTGCTCCACCCTCTCCTTCCCTTCCATAATAGAACCAGGCGCGCAGGTTTGCGGAGTCACAGCTATACGGTAACTCATATGCCGGTTACAACTAAGAAATTCTCTAACACTATTTGCAGCGGAGTCTTTGGACTGTGGAATGCTCTTCCAGCAAGCGCGTTCACACCGTCCTATCATATTGGGTCTTTTAAGCGAAGCGTGAAGAGATATTTGTGCAGGTCGGCATGATCACGGCGACTATCGATTGTTTTACTTCACTGTTGGTAGTTGTAGTCGCTTTTTGGACTGTTCCATGCTTACCATCAGTAGTGCTGTGGTGACTGTCCCGAGGTTGGATTGTATACCTGACGCCAATTATTATAATAAAAAAGAGATACATCGCGTGTTGGTGCAGATCGTGGGCGGGAGCTCGGACACTAGTCCTGCGCTGTGGCGTCGCTCGCGTGACCTCACCGCGGCCCTGGAGACGCTCACCGCCGCCAAAGCCAAGACACAAACCCTGCTCACGGCAGCCCTGCAAAGGTAATTGTGACTTGTGCTTCTTTATTTTTGCTAATGGCAGAGTAAGCGAGGATAGAAACGGTCCTAACGCCCGGTTTCTAGAATTGCTTCATCTTAACGCGTGTTAATCTTGAAATCGTTAGCTCGCTTATACAGTATTTTGTCAGATACTCGTACACAGGGCGATTTTATAGACGAGAGATGGAGATATCCCAGGTTGCAATAATTTGTACGTGCAAGTACATACTAATACAATTTTTATATAAGTATAATAGTTGAAATTTGGACATAGAGAGAATGCAAGTGTTGCTTTGGCTACCCTATGTAAAATTTAAATCGAATAATTTCACCCAAAATATATCTTTCCGGGATCCCATGACGTGTACTTCGTTTGGTGTGTCATTGCCGTCATGTTGTGATTGGCGCGTTGCAGGGTGCGGTGGGGCGCGGGGGCCAACCCATCGCTGTCGGGGCTGGCGGTGCGCGTGGAGCAGGCGTGGGCCGGCGCGTCGAGCCGGGCCGGCCGCCTGAGCGCGGCTGCCACGCGGCTGGCGGCGGTCGCGCGCCACGCGGCCGCCACGCGCTCTCCACACGCTGCGCACCAGCAGCGCCCGCCGCGCACGCTCACCACCGCGCTGCACCACTGGGAAAAGGTTGACTCTCCGATACCGTTACATTCTACATATTTCTATGGTTCACACTTGACCTCAGTCACTCTTGATGCTAGGTGCAGATAAAACCGATCATGAATCGCGTTTGCTCAACAAATGTCTAGTCACTCTTTATTTAAAACTTTCATCGCCACGTCACCCAGATATGGGTGACGCTTTTTTTATTGAAGTTAATAAGATCTTAATTTGCATTTTTTAATGGAATAAAAACTTTAGTGTTAAATTTAGGATACATATACAACATTTAAATACGAAAAATATAATATATTTTATATTACACTATGTTACATGTTTTTTGTTGAAAATCCTATAAACTTCAATAAGAAAAGCTTAAATCACACTGAGGTGACGAACGTGTCGATGACTCGTTACCTATAAGTTTGCGAGGCCTACGGTTGAGTGAGTCCGAAATAGCTAATTAATGCTTAAGGACTTATCCCAAAGGAGACAGCAGTAGTCCGCATCCGACCATGATGTAATTTTTTTTATCCTGAATTTTAGAAATTTTATACTTGAATATCTCTTCGGAAATATTAATTTCCCCTGCGTGCTCTCCCAGGCCTGCAGTCTCGCGCAGAAGTACGCGCTGCAGGTGTCGCCGATTGAAGAGTCACTGATGGAGATGCTGCACCCCGAGGGGAACATCGACACGCACTGGGTCAGTTTCACCATGACACATTCCTTGATATTTCCTGTCCTGCCTGCTCGCCTGTCCGTTTGACTGCCTGATAAGTTCGTTATTTATATCGACTCGACAGATTGACTAAAGCGTCCAAGATGGAATGTGCAGTGCAGTCAAAAAACGGTATCGAGAAATGAGATACCGTTGACAGTTGCCATCATCAAGCCGACTCTCATATACTGTAACTATATGTCTCTGAGTGGGTAAACGAGTGTTTATCCAACAAAAAAAAAAGAATATTTAATGCCCGTGGATAGAAAAAAAGGAAATTAAAATTTCGTTTTTTTTTTCGCTTTATATATTAAGATTGCGTTAAAACCGTAGGCTGTATTTTTTTTTCTTAAAGTATCGAAAAACTAGATTATTGAAGCCTCAAGTTTTTACATTTACAATTCGACAATTTTCCTCTATGATACAACCTGACGAAAATCGGGAAAAAATGTGTTTTTTATTTTTTGATGCTTTAATTGTTGCGCACAGTGTACCTTTGTAACTTCATTAATTACATTAATATTGTTTTCTATGTAATTTTAGAAAACGAAATAAGAATCGCCTCAATCAGTTTGGGTTTTACAAATACTCTAATAGGGAAATATTCAATTTTTTTTACACTGGCTCGACAATTTACACATGATGGTAAGTACAGTGTCGTCCGAAAAACGGCAGCCACTATCAAAGGACGAAAATTCATTGGCAGTCTCCGCCGTCATGTCGTCCCAAATATATCGCGACTGAAGGTGTGTGGATATATGAACTACTGGATGTACACAAACTGATCCCGAAACGCGATAGGCCAAAGCGAGTCACTATGACGGTCTTTACACTCGTGTACTGTGGTCATGACCCAGTTCGGGCAATCGCCCCGTCACTATGAAAAAGATAAGGATTACAAGATTTTTTAAGCCTAACGGGACTCGTCCGGTCGATGCAAGAGGTCGATAATGTCTGCCCGCTTGGGTGATCAATGACCTAACCACGTGGACTCAAGCCACTGTTAATTGTTTGGTCGTGAGATCTTCGGTTCGGAAAACCATTGCAATGAGTCGTGTGCGGCGCTCGTGTAAGACATAAGGCAGGTGCGGCGTTGCCTCTTGCCATATGTGAAATGTACGAGCCGGTTACGTAACGGGCGCCAAAGTGTATTGTAAACATACATAACTTATTGATTTATTTTGCTGTTCTGTTTCAATGTCCACATTGAATTTAACTTATACAGGGACGAATTTGTTGAAGGTGTTAAAGTGTTTTCACAATACTATTAATGATTATTATAATTATTATTTGAAATAGGGTATTCCTCATTATATTTAACGAATTTTTTTTATTTTTTTGTTGGAGGATTCTTTAGGGTAATATTCTCTAATAGTATATAATATAACTTTATCTAAAAAAAAAAAAAAAACTTACACTATTGTGTCAATGTCTTTAAAGGGGTTAACATGAACGTTATGAATGATGTAATGGACTGTATTTGTAAATAGATGTTGATTAAGGTTATTAAGGTTGCGTTTGTCCCCGCCCCCAGGTGGAGAGCGTGTCGGGCTTGCTGCGCGAGATGCTGACGCAGTTGGCGGCGGATGTGGCGGCGCGCCAGGTGAGCCCGCCCCCTCGCCGCTCCGACACGGGAGATCTTCTCTATTGTTTATAACATTACTTATCATGACATCTAATAGAAATGTCATGTCTACTAAGTATTTTTATATTCTAATAAATTCATATGACCATTCCTTTCCCTAGTTCAAGACGCAATATTCTCGCATCAAAACAAATAACATTCAATTTCAAATTCAAAAGCCGATCTTCATTTTTTTTTCATCCTTTCTTACAAAACTTATTTTTTTCTCAACGGCCAACATTATATTAATGTCATAGACACGTAACGTCTTTTTAATTTATTCCTTCCATTGAATCACTACAGTAACGTGGACACGACCCGATTCGGCCAATCGCCCCGCCACCACAAACTTACAAACATACGTGACATTTATAACACCCCTCGTTTTGAGAGTGTTTAAAAAAAAGTGTTAGTTTGAGGCGTTAGGGATCGGGCAGGCTTAACAATGGTGTTTGCGGGCAGGCGGCGCTGAAGCAGCGCGGGGAGGCCGTGCGGGCGCGCGCGGAGGCCGTGGCCGGCGTGAGCGTGGCGCGCGCCCTCATACTCAACGACGTGAAGGGGCCGCTGCAGACGCTGCAGCCGCACCGCCAGGTATGCTGTGACTGCACCCACTACGCATCTCTATGCCGATGCGGGCTCTCTAACTCTGGACATGGTTCTCAACCGCGTTAGTTGAATAGGGTGTAACGCAACCGATGGACTCCACGTGCACCCACTCGGACGCATCTTGATGTTTCTGCAGGCGTTTCTCCTCGAGGCAGTCGCTCCCGTAATGCTGGTAGATCACCTTTAAATTCCCCCCTTGGTTCTGCGCCCAAGTCGAGATCCGTAGCCACAGGGTGCTCTCCCGGTAAAGTGGTAAAAGCTTTTCCCGAATAACTGCGTATAGTTCAGTAGAAAAAAACGGCATTTTAACGCTAGACGCGGGGCGCGGGGCGCGCGGGGGCGAGCACATCTTTGCTGTCAGGTTTTGTTACTGTGAACTGCACAGTACATACATGGCTCATAACCATCATGTACTATCATGTATCGAATAGTACATAGGTGCAAAGTAAATAATATAATAATTGTATTTTTTTATACTGGCTCGACAAAGTAACCGCATTCCACCTGATGGAAAGTACAGTGTAGTCCACAAAGGACATCGACCGCCGAGGAACTGAAATACGTTAACAGTCGTTATTGCTATGTCGGCTCAGATATACAACGACGAAACGTCTCTAGGTATATGTATATGTATATGTAGACAACTGAACGTACACAAGCTGATCTCAAAACGCGACAAGCTGAAGCGAGTCACTATGACGGTTTTTAAGCTTGTGCACCGTGGTCACGACCCTGTTCGGTCAGTCGCCTTACCGCCTCAATCATAATTTCATCATATTTGTGATCCGGCGAGCTGATATGACTGTCGGGTCCAGGGCAAGAACCCGGCGAGCGAGATCCTGTCGCTGGAGAAGACGGTGTCGGAGCAGCTGCGCAACATCACGGCCGTGCGCGAGGAGCAGCCCGCCGTGCTGGCGGCCCGGGACTCCGCCCAGTCGCTGATGGAGAACATACCCAAGCTGCACGACATGCTCCTGCAGTATGTACCATCTAGGTTTTGGGAACTGGGGGCAAATGTCCCCAGGCCCATTCTCTAGTAGCTAAGGGACCGGTATCCATGCACGGCAATGCGATTGCTCGTAAGCATGTTCCCCAGGGATACTCCAGATTCAATCCGGGCTTAGGCACCACATGCTCACCGGTGAAGGATACGTCGTGAGGAAACCCGCATGCCATCTAGTAGAAATGTCATGTGTACTCGTGCTCTGAGAACGACTATCAGCTGCGCTACTGGTCGCGTTGGGCGCGACATATAAGCGCATAGTGGATACAGCTAGTAATGATACAATGTGCTTATATAAGTTTTTAGAAATAATAGCAAATGAGTTTCTCTGAAACCAAAGTATGTTTATTTAATACAATTGTAAATTTACACATACAACACAACGCATAGCTTATACCAATCTCACCTGAAACCAAAGAAACAACCATTAAAGCTATTATTCCGTCTTTATGGTGATATTTAAATTAAATTATTATTCCTTGCAATATCGTTAATTGTTCAGGTTGTTTCGGTTCGTACAGAATGACACTAGTGGCAGCTGTCAATTCTAGGCCAATGAGCAGCGCCGATACCGACCATCGTGTCTAGAGATAGTATAGATTATAATTATAGAGTAAATTAAATGTTATGAAGAAGCTATCTTTACATGTATATGTGCTAATCGCAAAAGAGATATAGCGTGACGATATAGAATTATTATTTTAAGAGACGGTATGACGAAATTAAGCTACATTTATTTAAAACGCTTATAGAATAGTGCAAGTGCACTGGGATTGACATAAATAAGTATGTAGTAAATGCTAACAGGGAAGACTTTTGCCTAGGACCTCTGATTCCCTGGCCACAATGATTACAATGTATGAGGAGGCGTCTCGTTTCAAAACCCGCTAAAACGATTTTTCGTACACAGTTACTTAATAGTCCTTATAGTAATTTGAAATGTATTTATCAAAGCAAATTTCATATATAATTTTCTTCTTTTCCGCTTTTTCACTCTAGAATAATAATTTAAATACCTTATAAGGATATGATTGTTAAGTCAAAGATTAATTATAAGTTTTTTTAAATTTATGGGAGTTGAAAAAAAAATGTTATAGCGGGTATTGAAATTAGACTCCTCATATGTCATTGCATTAACGGCACTGGGTTCTTGTCGAGACAATGTTGCATTGTACATACAGTGTACCGAATTCCCTTTGCTGGGTCATGAGCGGGAAGATTGAAGTGAAACACTTTGTTTACAGGTCACCACTGTTTAATCACTGAACATATATACGTAAAACCAATACTTAATCTATGTTTCTCCTTTTTGTCTTTTCATTCCTTTCTCATTTCACAATATGTCACTTTTGCCTTACATACAGCTGCTGTGAACGAAACTATAACGCGATGCAATTTTGCACAACGCCATCTACCGAACCGACACGCATTCACGCCATAGTTTGTTCTCAGCAGCTGTTTAATGTTCTTTACTCGAACATACAGGGCGATACCAGGTGATGGAAATCATTCAAACAAGTCGTAACATTAATATTTGCTTTAGAATAAAATAAATTATAGTCGACATAATTAGGGACAATCACACACATAAGTAAATATAACAATTGATTATTAAGTAGGTAATTTGCTTGCCCTAAGCCAGGGTACGGTGCGAAGGGGAAACGAGTCAATACCTTTGTATCTAAAATTACGTAAAAGCAACTCTATCTGTGTATTATTCAACCGTGCGCCGCACGCGCTGCGCTGTCCGCACTTTACGGATCAGTGCTCATATGCCTATCAATGTTTCTATATGATTTGTTAGGGAATGTAGTAAGTAATTGTTATTAGTTGTAAGCATAGATGGGCAAAATGTAATCAGATTAGTAAAAATGATTACTATAACATTTTACGTTTTTTACCATTAATATGATTGCATTTTGCTCATCTATGTTTTAAACTCTACAGAATCCCAGATTGCATACGCTTTTATGGTTTCTTAATGTTTTAAATGGATTTAACCAGGATTACAGAGCAAGAAAATTAAAATTACGACTACATTTTGTAATCGTTAATCATTAATCAGATTACATTTTGCTAATCTCTGGTTGTAAGAAGGTACAAATGTCTGTATCTGAGCTATCTCTCTTGTGTACAATGTATTATTGTCGCCTGCCATTGCAGGCTGCACTCGGCGTGGCCGGCGGACGGCGCGGGGCGCAAGCAGGCGGGCCAGGGCTGCGGCGGCGGCGGCGGCGGGGGCGGAGGCGCCGGCGTGCGCAACGCGGTGGGCGCGGCCGTGTGGAAGCGCGTGCGGCTCAAGCTGGAGGGCCGCGACCCGGAGCCCGCGCGCCGCCCGCTCGCTGAACAGGTACCGGCCGGCGCGCTCTCACGCTCGCACGCATTTTTTAAAATAATTTATGTATTTTTTTTAAACGACCTTATATTCATCGTCACGTCATTAAAATTCTAAAGCACCAACTTGCAACGTTTATGACACAAAATTTGAAAAATAACCATATTGCAATGTAAAAAAAAAATAAGGCTTGAACTTAAATGTAATTAGAATAAGTTCTAAACCTAAGTCTAAGTAAAATAAGACTTTAACCTAATTCTAATTGAAATAACTTAAATCTTATTTAATTTATTTAAAGTAACTCACCCAAGTCTTTTTAAGTAAGGCCTAAGCCTAATAAAATTAAGAGCTGAGCTAATCTAAGGAAATTAATTTAAATAAGGCTTGAAGCGGCGGTCCCTATACGACATGCTATTGAGATTCTGTCGCCTTGGTCGCAGGTGGAATACATAATATCGGAAGCGACAAGTTCTGAGAACCTGTGCATGATGTACGAGGGATGGATGGCCTGGGTGTGAAGCTCACCCGCGCGCCACGACCGCAGCGAGACCGCAGCGTGACCGCAACGTCACCGCAGCACGACCGCAGTGCGACCGCAATGCGCCCGCAGCGCCAGCGCCGCTCGGCCCGCGCGTTTCACGGGCGAAGCGATTGCACAACTACCCTCGCAGCGCAGCGGGGACGGAACGACGATCCGGACATCGACATCGATATCGATACAACGACCATTCGACGTCTCGACGGAACAACACTACCTACTATAATGTTTGTTACGTGCGTTTTATTAGCTCGGCCTGGTGTCGCATCGTACCCAAGAAAAGCATCAATTAAAGTGATTTATTCAGTGCAACCATTTATTTATCGACTTATTAAAAGTCGATAAAACAAATACAAATTAACTAGCAAAAGAAACAAATTTAGCTGCTTTAGCGTCCTGTAAACATTCTATAGCAATTATTAAATTTGTCAGTTTTAATTAAAAAACGCGGCCGTGAGTCCAGCCAGGTTCGAGAGAGTGCGGCGCAATGTACCTGCTGCCCGACCGCGCATGTGACCCTTTAGAGAAGAACGTCCCAGACAATCAGGCCGAGCTGTTTAGTGATAGGTTATTATTTCTTAGACAATGTAACGGGCCTCGCTTGACATCAATATCAAACTACCCGCGCATAAAAAAAGTAATACGTCACAGTTACTTGCCGACCTTGTAACGTTGGCCCGTGAGGCTAGAACATCTTTAGCTTAAAAATTACTATTTAAATGTACTTTTAATATCGTATTCGCACCTAGCCTACCATGGTGCAGGTATATACTAAAGCTTAGTAAGAAAAAAATATAAAAAATAAACAAAAAAATGTCTTATAGTGTTAAAAATAGAGATGCAAAACATTCAAAATTAATTCATCTATAAATGTTTTATAAAAAAAAATCGCAGTAGATAAAAAAAATTAAAAATGAGAAACTTTTCTGTCTTTATGATATATAAAATTTTTGCATTTTGTACCATTTTCATAAAAAGAACTTTATTTTGGCAAACTTTAGTTGACATAATTATTTAATAAATAAGTCCTATTTTAATGCAATAATTTAATTTAATTTTAAATATTCCGATATCATTAAACCATGAAAATGTACAATTGAAAACATTAACCATTTTTAATGTTTCAAATTTGATTCGTAGCTAGTGTTGATCTATAATATCGATATATCTAAGGAACTTATTGGTTTGCCAAACACTGACTCTTTTGTATCCAAAATAGTGATTTCTGTGCAGATCGGTCTTAAAATGCCTAAAATCGTGACAGCACCTCACTATACAACTCTTGTTTTTTTTTTCATATATTATATTCAATGAATTATCTATAAAAATATATATTATTGTAGTATAGATTTAGTATGAACTCATTTGCTGTAAAAGTTTACTGGTCCCCATATGCGGGTACGCGAGTACACATAGGTTCGAATCCCGGCACGTACCTCTGGTTTTTTTCTATATTAAGGACGTATTAAGTTAGCACGTGCTCACCGGAGAAAGAAAACATGACGAGGAAGCCCGCGTTGCGCCTGTCACATATGTCACGTGTGCACTAGTGCTGTGAACGGCGATCGGCTGCACTGCTGACCGCGTTGCCCACAACGTATAGGCGCAAAGTGGATACAGCCACTATTCTGGTCCTGCTCACCCCGTTAGGGATATAGCGTGACGATATATTATTATTATATAAAACATTGTGCGCTTTTGTTGAATATCCATGACGAAAACCTTCGACTTTTGTCAAAATTTCTGCTTATTTTGATTTCGTCTTATCGAAAGTGTTTTTTTTTTAGCGGAAACCAAATCGCACCCTACCTACATCTAAAAATATTTATCTGACTATTGTTTTAAAAGGCAAAACTAAGAAGTTCTCTAACCCTCAATGCAGCCGGGTCGTTAGCCTGTGGAATGGTCTGCCGGCGAGCGTGTTCCTACTTTTTTTTTTATATTGGGTCCTTTAAACGCATCGTGAAGAGATATTTGTGCAGGCCGGCATGGTCTCTGTGACTATCATTTGTCTTTACTGTGGATAGTTGCAGTCGTTTCATGGACTGCTCCACGCTTACCAGTAGGCGAGGTGTGGTCACTGTGCCGGGTCAGGATAAAAAATAATCTTCAAACAATCCATTCACAATGTCAATTATAATTTCAATATGACAAATACATTGCACTTACACCCTGCATTCCTCATACATGGGCAGTGGACTCCCTCAAGTACCACTTCCCATGTTAGTGTTACTGCGAAGGTCACCTTCGTTCGCTGATTTATAGGCCATTTTTATGGTAATCCCACTTCTGATGTTAAGCGTCCTTGGAGACTTGTAATCTTCATATTCTGGGCTATGTGACCAAGCCAATGCTTCTAAGATTTTTGACAAGTTCGACCTCACTATATTATTATAATACCTATAATCTATTGTTAATATATACGACCCATC
Organism: Automeris io; assembly: GCA_036320925.1. Taxonomy (NCBI): domain Eukaryota; kingdom Metazoa; phylum Arthropoda; class Insecta; order Lepidoptera; family Saturniidae; genus Automeris; species Automeris io. Next base: position 16,187,368 of record JAUDJH010000011.1, read on the forward strand.
GCTTAAACTTACTCAGCTATAACCAGAGATGGGCAAAATGTAATCTGATTAATGATAAACGATTACAAAATGTAGTGGTCATTTTAATTTTCTTGCTCTGTAATCATGATTAAATTCATTTAAAACATTAAGAAATCATAAATCTGTATAGAATCTAGGATTCTGTAGTGCTTAAAACATAAATGAGCAAAATGCAGTCATATTGGCGTTAAAAATCTGATTACATTTTGCCCATCTATGGTTATAAAACATTGTATGTCACCTTTCGCGTTTTGTTCTTATTAAAAATACTTTAACGGGTCTTCTGCACGAATTAACTTTTATTCATGCCTTAACGTTTCAAATTGATCAAAAACTATTGAAATAAAGTCATTTTCAGTTTTCAAATGAATAACCACGTTATCTGTACACGGGTGTAAAGCCCGTTATAGTGACTCATTTCGATCTGCCGCGTTTCAAAATGGGCTCGTATGCACGTCTTGCTTTTATATACCTAAAGACCTTACGTTGATGCTCATTTAGGCCGGCATGACGATAGCGAGAGCCAATAGATTACGATACCTGTTCGGTAGCAGTCTATTTGAACTGCATTATGTTTACCATAATGTGTGTTGTAATCACTTTGCACAGTCAACGTAAAAAAATATAAGTAATTTGATAGGAACAATGGAAACAAAATTAAATAATCAGTTTATATTGAAGAACAATGAAATTATCAATTCTAGAAGTCGCGAAGTCTAAAACTTTCATATTTATTCTAAATATCTGTAAACATTTTTCCTTAATAGTCTATTTATTTTTTTAATTAAATAACTATATTACAAAGGAAACTATAAGGATTTTTATATATTTACGTATAGTTCAGCCGTTGTGTTTACACATGGATTACTGTGAAGAAAAAAAAACCGGTAACACTGAAACTTTTACAGCAAATGAGTTACGTATATTATAATACTAGTAGGTATATAATATAATAACGCTTTAATATAATCGTGTTTAACTCTCTCGAGCGGAGGCGGAGGCCTGCTCCAATACATCGAACCCTTCATTGGGAGAGTACAGAATGTTTGTACGGAATGTGGTGACAGTGAATGCATTTTTCAACGCAGTACCAACATCATGTACAGGCGGCGGCAAACGCTTACCAACACATGAGCCGTCAGCCTTTACCCATAAAAGTTAAAAAATCTTAATACATTGAAATATTTTAAATATCTACACACGTTACATGAAATATTACAGTGGTGTTGAGATATTATTAAGTTTTACAGCTCTGGGCGCAAGTACTTTTGAGCCCGTTGAGTTGATTCAGTAATCTCTGATTAAAGTCAAAGCCAACGAGCCAAGCGACGCGCACTCCGCCCCACGCCATTAGAAATATGTCCGTTTCCCCGCAGCGCTTTGCCATCCGGGCATCTTGTCGCTGTGCAGACCGACCACCAACCCAAGGAACAAGAACAACACGTACAGAAGGCCACAATAACGACAAATCATCAACTCTCCGATAGATGAAATAAACACAATTGGTCGCGTTCAAAACATAGATGTCAGTCCATTAGAATGACTACGAGCAGTTTAACCAATCTTAATTGTAAAAAAATCCTATAAAACTGTCAAGAATTCACCTTTTTAGGAACAATTCGAGCACTCCAAATATTAAAATGATCAATTAATCATACTATACTCTACAAGTATATTTCTGTGTATATTTTAATGTAAATTATTACATACAGCGATATTCAGCGCACACGTTATGGAAAGCTTTCCTTCTACCCACAATTCTGGAAAAGTGTTAACCAGTCGATACATTGTGCCTATAATTTCGCTTTCACCGCGGATTATAAATCTCGCTCATCCCCTTCGCCAAAGTGAAGTGTGTAGGTAGGGCTACAAGTTATAGCAATGCGCAATATATATCTTTTGAAAGATAAGTGCATTATACATCTTTAAATCTCAAATAAACCTATAACTCTCATATTATCATCATTTATAAATGAACCTTGGCTTCGAAGATTGCAGGTTTTATTCTAGAGACAAGATTTCCAGTTGAATATATCTTTTTGAGATTTGACTGTTTTGCCTCATCCAGAGACGGGCAAAATGTAATCTAATTAATTATTACGATTACATTATGCCAGTCTGTGGCCTCATCTAACTCTGTTAAGCTACTTATCTTAGTCTAAATCTTTTGTAATACAGTCAAAGATTTAAAGATATATTTACGGAGCATAGGATTTACTGGTGTAATAGCTATTTTCTACAGATCAAATGTTTTTTTTACCAAATCAATCGTAGAGTATTATCATGTTTAAAGCCATTACTCTAAAAAAAAACAACGAAATTAATGTTCTTCAGTACTGAAATAAATAGTAACCTTCGTTATTTTATAATTCATATATTTATTAGTTTTATAAACTTAGTTTTATCGAACTGCTCTTTAAATTACCTACAGGTATATATTGCCCTGTAAATATAAAATCCATATACACGCGTCTTATTTAGGCGTCATCATACAGATGTAGGGTTCACTTAGCATTTATGTAATAGATACTAATAATTGATGTGTTTTCATTTATCGTCATTCATATTTCTTCTTTATCTTCATTCTTATGTATTTAACACTTTCGTAATACAGCGCGAGTCGTATGTAACAAACTTAAACTCATTTGTATAAATACAATCAATGTAACTCGAGTGTTATCATCATATTATGATATTATTATATTCAATTTATCGCAAAGTATATTGTTCATCACCTCAGATGTGTTTAGAAAGTTTTAAAGAAAAACATGCGACATAGTATAATGTAACATGTTATAATACATCAATTAATCAAAAGTATAATGTAAGTATTTTCAGTATTTTAATGGTGTATGTCCTGTATTTAAATATAAGTGGTTATTCCATTAAATTTCAAATTTTTAGTTGGATTTTTAAAAATCCAACTAAAAATCCTATAAACTTCAACAAGAGCGTCACCCAGATATATTTAGATAGATAGAACTTGTTTATTTAATTATTTATAGAGTAGCCAGTGGCCGATCCGTTCTATAAAAATATAACAATTACAACAAACATTAAAATGCATTCACCGGTGAAGGCTACCGCAGTATGCACCAAAAAAACCGAATATGCGCATACCATAACCAAAACCACAAGAACGACAATAAAAATAAAACCACAGTAAAATCAAAACAAAAGCACAAATATTTATATACAAAATTTACCTTTACGTGACCCTCAGTAAAGCATTTCTGTTAAAATTCAGTAATGAATCTCCAAAAATATCAAGAAACGATCCTAAATCACTAAGCAAACGGGAAAGTCGGATTACCGGTGAATTAATCCCTACGTTAGTTTTGACCGCAGATTTGCGTAGATGATGCAGAGGATGCTTACGAGGGGCATTAAAAGAAAATTTCTGTAGAAGCTGAGGGCAGTTAACCTTGCCATTGAGAACTTTATGTAGTAAGATCAAATCTAATAATAATTTATGTGTACATAGGGCGTCTATTTTGAAAAAAAAAATGTTAAATGTAATTCTAGAAATAATAGCACTTTTGTGTACATCACAGCTCGTCTCAGTTCAACGTATTTACAATCGGAATTTCCGGATTCGGAATTTTAATGTTTAAGAAAAATAATTGTTTTTCTTTTGTGATATATTATAGAAATAATTATAAAAACACACTTCTAATGCTTTATTTGCGGTGAAAATTTCGTTCAATGTATTCAACTGTTATTACAAAAGGGTCACTAACTGATTACCGGTTTGTTGTGTAATTCATCCAGCCTAATAGAAATTGATGAAATGTTATAATTTCCGTTATAGTTTATTTATGCAACGAAAAAAAAAAAATACAATTCCTTATGTACTTTCGGAGGGGTTTTTGCAAACAATATTTTTAATATATTATAAAAATGCATTCACTGTGTGTATGATCGTATCGCTTTATAATATAATAAATAGTGTGTGATATTAGTTCGTTTTATTGCTATTCACTTATACAAAACCTCCATTTAAAAATATATCATAATGTGGCAAAGGTGTTCAATGGATTAGCAGCCGGTATCCATACGCAGAAACGCGCGTAGTCGTAGCATCGAATACCAGCGCATACCTCCGGGTTTATCCAGACCAAGTGCGGACTTGGGCACCATATGATCACAGGTGAAGGACATCGTGAGGAAACTGATACAATTATGGCCTATTACTAATAATTGTATATTTAATATCGTGAATGTAAATAAAAGATGTTAGTTCCTTTTGTAAGTTTTATAATGACCAACTCAAATGTCACACGCATGCGCAGAGTTGGCGACGCTGTTCCGCGCATGCTCTGGAGCCATCTATAACGGCGCTCCGTAACATATACATCATTCCTCCAACATTAGTTACTTTAACACCTCTTAAAAATACGATTACATAATATAACATTTTTACTATTTAATTATTCTTTATAGTTTACATATTTTCTTGGCCTAAGAGTACGTAACCTATCCTCTGAGCCCGGGAAGGTAACAATGTGTGGCTCAGAAGGTGTCTCATCTTGACTAAGTACATTTTTTTCTTGTGAACCAGTTGTACCCAATGCCTCTGATTCTAAGGTTCTTCCATTGTTCTCCTCATTTGGATTCCGATCCCTATTACTAGTATCTGCTGTACTCTCAGAACATTCCTCTGGTACGCGGTCAGAATTAGACTCTAAGACCGGAAGCGTGAAAGCCGAGTTGTTTTCCGAGAAACAGTGCATTGATTGACCTTTGTACTTAATCAACTGATCTACATGTCTTTTACATATAGTTTTATTTTCTTTTACGAAAACTTCGAATAACCTATTACCTAGTTTTTTTTTAACTGTACCAATAGACCAGTATCCCTTTTTTTGATCAAACAATTTAACCCATACAATATCCCCTACATCAATTTTTCTAACATAATTATTTTCTTCATTTTTCACTTTTTTCCTTGTGCGTGATGGTAAAATTAAATCTAATTTAGTATTTAACTCTCTCCCAAACATTAATTTGGCAGGAGAAAATCCTGTACCACAATGAGTTGAATTCCTGTAAGCAAATAGATGCTCTAACAATTTGTCATTAATATCTTGTCTACTCGTGTTTTCGCCTATTATACGTTTCAGCATTTTTTTACACGTCCGGACCGAATTTTCCGCCTGTCCATTACTACAAGGATGGTAAATTGGAGATGTTAAATATGAAATCCCATAGTTATTACAGAACTCTTTAAACTGGATTGAATTTATTTTAACGTCATTGTCCGACACCACTGTTTTGGGAATACCAAAGGTACAAAACAATTGTTTTAATTTAACAATTAGTGCATGAGTACAAGTGCCATTATTCATGTAAATACATTCTAACCATTTACTGAAGGCATCCACTACTACGAGATATGTCGCCTGACCTAATGACAAATAGTCAATATGAACCCGGTGCCATGGTCCCGGCGGTACGGGCCACGGCGCCGGGGCCGCACGCGCCGGCGCTTCCCTTACACTTATACACACTCTGCAGTCACCTACAAATCGTTCGATGTCGGTGTCTATACCCGGCCACCACATTTTGCTTCGAGCTAGAGTTTTAGTCTTAGTTATACCCAGATGACCCGTATGTAGTTCATTTAATAACTGTTCTCTAAATCTATGAGGAATAACAATCCTATGGCCCCTTAATAAGCATCCATTAGAAAATTGTAGATCGTTTTTACAATTAAAATAGGTAACTAGATCTTTACAAGTCATTTTACGCGGCCAACCTTCTTTCATGTATTTAATAACAACTTGCAGTAACTCATCTTTTAACGTTGCCTCTTGAATATCACTAAAAGATATCGGCAATACATTGTTAGTTAAAAAATTACAGTACATATTGTCTGTATTTTTAAATGCTGTTTCGTTTGAATATTGTAACGGGGCTCTTGAAAAATAATCTGCTACAGTATTGCTATCACCCTTTACATAATGTACAACATAATTATATGCCGACAATATTATCGCATATCTTTGTAAACGAGCCGCCGTTGTTACAGAAATACCGCTCTTATTTTTGAATATGGATAACAGCGGTTTATGATCTGTTTTCAAAATAAAGGGTTCACTACGGCCATACAAGTATTGATGAAACTTCTTAACACCGAATATAATCGCCGTAGCTTCTTTTTGTATTTGACTATAGTTGCGTTCGCTCGTCGCTAAGGACCTAGAAGCGAACGCGAGAGGCCGTTCCGTACCGGCGGCGTCAATCTGCGCGAGCACAGCGCCTAGACCGTCCGGGCCGGCGTCCACTGACAACACCAGCTGCGCCGCCGGGTCGAAATGCGCGAGAACCCTATCAGAAGCTAACTCGCGGCGCACGGCTGCGACAGCACGGCGTTGCCGTTCGCCCCACTCCCACTTAACGCCACTACGTAGCAGCTCATGCAGCGGGCTTAACAACGACGACGCATTAGGAATAAAATTCCGATAGTAGTTAACGACCCCTAAAAATCCCTTAACACCTTTCACATTCACGGGTTCTGGTGCATTTAATATTGCCTCCACTTTATCCGGGCTAGTGTGAAGACCGTCCTTATTAATAACATATCCTAAGTATGTAACGCTTTTTTTAAATAAACTACATTTCTCCCTTTGGAGACGCAATCCAGCATCTTTTAATCTACTCAGCACTTGACGTAATCTATACATGTGCGTTTTTTTATCTGGACCTGTACAACAAATGTCATCAAGCCATACGCTTACTCCATCAATACCGACAAGCAACGTTTCCATAGCTTTTTGGAATATGGCTGGCGCATTAGCCAAACCATACACCAGCCTGGTATACTTGAAAAGTCCCTTAGGTGTATTTATGGTGGTAAGTTTTTGGGATTCTTCAGACAATTTAAATTGGTTATATGCATTTGAAAGGTCTAATTTCGAATAATGTTCTCCTCCACCTAATTTTGCAAATACCTCCTCAATCCGTGGCAATGGGTATTTGTCAATTATCAGGTCTCGATTGAGTGTTACTGAGAAGTCACCCGCTATTCTGACTTTCCCATTTTCCTTTAATACCGGAACTATAGGCGTTGCATAATCCGAGTGGTTCACGGACACTAATATACCTAAATCGACCAATCGGTTAATTTCTGCCTCGACCTTGTCCTTAATAGAAAAGGGTATCGAACGCGATTTAAAAAATTTTGGACTTGCGCCTTCTTTTAATTGTAGATTAATGAGAAATTTATTAAAACAACCCAACTCATTGCGCCACAGTTCCGAAAATTCGTTCATTATGTTTTGTATCTCAACGTCCTTAGTGACACAATCTATTTTATTATTATTACATGTAAATGTTATGTTAAAAATACTCATAAAATCACGTCCCACAAGGGGTGAACCACCATTTTTAATAACAAAAAATTTAATCACGTTCGTAATATTATTGTATTTAACTTGAAGCTCCAAGGCTCCCAATGGTGTGATTTTATGACCATTATAGAAACACATTTTCATTTCACATTTAGATAATGCTATGTCACTAAAGTTTTTATAATACATCGAGCTGGACATAACACATACACTAGAACCCGAATCTAATTCTACCTTATATAACCTATTATTTATTTCAATCGTTAATAATATCGGTTTACTATTAACATACCTAAGGTTATATACTTGACAATCTTTGTATTCGTCGTTCTCAGGCTCGTCCCTTGATTCCGAACATATATGGATATTGTTCACACATTTGCACATTTTCTTTAAATGGCCCTTAATTCCGCATTTTGAGCACTTGTAATTTTTGTAGCGGCATTTTTCCGCTCCGTGGTTCCGCATTCCACATACGGCACAGGATCCATCGAAGTATCTGCGAGTGCTAGCGCCTCCGCTACGACGTTCACGAATACCGCTTCCGCTGTTGCTGTGGCCGCTTAGCTTATATACCGACTCTTCCTTTACTTCACTGAGAGCGGTCGCAGAAAAATCGGAACGCGCAATTCTCGCGCAAGCGATCTGCTTCGCTATTTCTACCGCCTTAGAAAAGCTCAAATCAACTGATTTATGCTCAAACAGACGATCTCTTTCTGCGCTCCTGTTGAATCCTACCACAAATTTGTCTCGTATTACGGTCTCCAACGTGGAACCTTCGAAATCACACTTGACCGCGAGTCCTCTTAAACGAGCCGCCCATTCTTCTATACTCTCGCTCGGGCTTTTTGCAGCTTCATAAAAGTGTAATTTATCCGCGAACGACGATCTTATTGCCTTAAAATGGTCATTTAAAACTTCAACTAACTCGCTATATTTTACTGATGAAATGGTCTTTGGGAATAATAAATCACTTGCTAAACGATATGTATCTTCCGAAAGATAAGTTAATATCACCGCACATTTGCGTTCATCAGATTCGATATTGTTCAATAGCATAAACTGTTTTGTCCTGTCAAAAAAAATATTCCAGTCTTGTGATTTATGATCAAACGTTGAAATACTTCCCAAATAAGTTGCCATTTCAAATATCCACGTAAGCAAATCCCGTCCTCGTCGCCAATGATACAATTATGGCCTATTACTAATAATTGTATATTTAATATCGTGAATGTAAATAAAAGATGTTAGTTCCTTTTGTAAGTTTTATAATGACCAACTCAAATGTCACACGCATGCGCAGAGTTGGCGACGCTGTTCCGCGCATGCTCTGGAGCCATCTATAACGGCGCTCCGTAACATATACATCAGAAACCCACATGACATCTAAGAGAAACGTCACGTGCAGCAGTAATGTGAGAATGACGATCAGCTTTGCAACTGATCACGTTGAGCACGATACAAGCGCAAAGTGGATACGGCCACTAATGTATTTCTGCTCATTCCGAAAGGGATATAACGTGACAATATATTATTTTATTTGCTCAGTGGTTCTTCGTTTAACATCAAATTAAATTGTTATGATAACGCTGAACGCTGGAACTAAAAACATCGCTAACATGTGAGGCGTCTAATTTCAAAACCCGCTAAAACGATTTTACGTACACAAATTACTTAATAGTCCTAATAGTAATTTGAAATGTATTAATCAAAGCAAATTTCATATATAAATTTCTTCTTTTCCGCTTTTTCATTCTAGAATAATAATTTAAATACACCTTATAAGAATGTAATCGTTAAGTCAAAGATTAGTTATAAGTTTTTATAAATTTGAGATTTGAAAAAAATATGCTATAGCGGGTTTTGAAATTAGACTCCTCATGTATTGACTAATTATTTTTAACTCTGCGTCCACAGCAAATATGTTTCTCCCTTTCTTTCTCGTTTTTTTTTTTCCATGATTTTTCTGTTTCTCGCAATGTTTAGCGTACACGAGCAAAAAATTCATGTATGGCCTACGAGAAAGAGAAAAATAATCGCAAATAAAAGTGAAAGAAAAGACAAGCAGTTTTGCTGACGCACCACAAGGATTCATAATAAATAAAACGTTTTATTTCATAAATTTATTTACAATGAAACAATATAATTAATATCTGTGAGATAGAATACAAAGGAACTTAATTTTACATAAGCTGTTCCACTATTTTATATATTATAATTTTTACAAATAAAATGGCAATATATATATGAATTGAAATTCGTAACAAACGGCTGCAGCGTGACATCAAATGGATATTTATTAAAAGTTGCTAAAAGAAAATAAAAATCGCGAATATCTACACATCGAAATCTCAGGCACATTTTTCATTAGAGGATGTATTTGTTAGATTTACATGCACCGAGCTGTACCAGTCTTCTAATTACATCTAAAAGTACTTCAGTTTACAGAAACATTAATATTTCCCTACACAGAAACTCGCCCACTATATTTTTAGATGTGTCCAACAGCGTTTGTGATGCAACATCTACTTTCTCATTCTCAACCAAACTGCCGCCAGTGACCAGAATCAAACACATTTTTAAAATATAATTTAATAACCTTTATAATACCAATAAACAATAATAAAATATTAGGTCCTTACATATGAAATTGGCGTTTTTCGTACTGGCCACTTTAATCACAAATTTCTCCTCTTTGGTAAGGAATTTCAAATTCAAATTTGTACAGCTATAGACTCGTGTATTTGTGCTTCGATGATCGTCATTCATTTGTTTTTTTCTTCTGTTTTTTTTCTGTTTGCGTCACTCATTTTACAAAATGGAAAACTTAAAATATCGCATTATTTACGAGTACGAGTTCCGCCGTGGCACTAGTGCTGCGGAAACAACTCGAAGGGTGAATGATGTGTATGGCGGTCGTGTTGCAAAAGAAAACACAGTTCGTTTTTGGTTCCAACGTTTTCGTTCTGGAAATTTCGACCTGCAGAACAAGCCCCGTGGACGGCCTGAGACTCAAGTTGATAATGAAGAGTTGAAGGCTATTGTGGAAGCGGTTCCATTGCAAACCACGTCCGAGTTAGCTGCAGGCTGCGATGTTAGTGATAAAACTGTTTTAATTCACTTGAAGCAAATTGGGAAGATTAAAAAGCTTGAAAGGTGGGTACCTCACGAATTGACTGAAGCAAACCGGCAAACGCGCGTCGACTGCTGCGTTACATTACTAAACCGGCACAATAATGAAGGTATTTTAAACCGAATCATTACCTGTGATGAAAAATGGGTTCTTTACGATAATCGGAAGCGCTCAGCGCAATGGTTGGATCCTGGCCAGCCAGCCAAATCCTGCCCCAAGCGAAAATTAACTCCAAAAAAGTTACTTGTAAGCGTTTGGTGGACTAGTGCCGGTATTGTTCATTACAGTTTTCTCAAATCTGGCCAGACTATTACGGCTGATGTCTATTGTCAGCAATTGCAAACCATGATGGAAAAGCTAGCGGCTAAACAACCTAGGCTGGTCAATCGCTCCACGCCACTGCTGCTTCACGACAACGCTAGACCACACACTGCGCAACAGACGGCTACTAAATTAGAAGAGCTTCAATTGGAAAGTCTAAGACATCCTCCGTACTCCCCGGACCTTGCTCCAACAGATTACCATTTTTTTCGAAATTCGGATAACTTCTTGCAAGGGAAAAAATTCAACTCCGATGGGGCAGTCCAAATCGCCTTCAAAGATTTTATTGATTCCCGTCCGACTGGTTTTTTTAGTAAAGGGATCAATGAACTACCTATGAGATGCCAGAAGTGCATAGAAAATAATGGTTCATACTTTGATTAATTAAATATATTATATTAAAAAATATTCGACTTTTTGTTCCTCCCATACAAAACGCCAATTTCATATGTAAGGACCTAATATTAACAAACACTTTCAAATAATTACACAACATTCTATCTCTCTTAGCAAATTAATCATACATTTGCATTACGAATTTATTAAGTGTCTTATTTATTGCAATCTACAGGGTTACTCACAACTAAATGAAACCTGTTTTTTTTTATTAGTCCAATATTTAGCGGATAAATAGCATTTTTTAAATCAATATTTTTGTTACAAAAAATCCCTTATATTTGGCCACTATTTTAGACTGATATTTATAGAAGTATCTTTGACTTAGCTTACAGTTTGCTCAGAAAATAATTTCTTCTTTGACATAAACTGAATATATAATAGAAACTTCAATATAGCCAGATATATATTTACAGAGCTAAGTTCAAATTAACGAAATCAGTAACTTAGCTTTTTCTTTGTCGTTAATTAAATAATACAATTTGTAATATTTGAGTAAAGACTAAGAAAAGTGAAAGTGGCGTCTCTAAATCTCAGCTTTAGATTCATACACTCACATTTGAAATTAAACACTTTTAAACAATTTAAAACAAAATTAACTGATAAAATATATATTACTTCAATATAAATATATTGCCGTTGTAATGCCTTTTCTATAATCTTTACATAAAGAGCGCTCGCTACGGGCCGTTAACTAAAATATATCTTAAAGATGTATTTTTAACTCTTAACGCAAAAAGAGATTATGTATGTGTATCTGTTGCGTCGTACCTTCTGAACGGATAAACTGATTTTGATGCGTCTTTTTCTGTTCGAAAGGTGAGGTTAATCGAGAGTGTCCTTGGCTATGATTATGGGAAATATGAACAGTTGTTTGAAGATTGCGGTTGGGTGGCCTAGTGGATAAGGGATCAGTATCCATGCGCGGTGACGGTCGTAAGTTCGAATCCCGCCGCGTACCTCTGGGACTTTCCGGATTATGTACCGATTTAGGCCTCACATGCTCACCGGTGACGAAAAATATCGTGAGGAAACTCGCATGGCATCTAATGGAAATGTCATGTGTACTAGTGCTGTGAGAACGGGAGCGACATATAAGTCTCTGCTCGCTCTGAAAGGGATATAGCGTGACGGCACACAGCACTCACAGTAGCAGCATGTTTACAAGGCAACAAGAAACGAGCTCCTAGCTTTTATAATCGCTGAGTTCCACGCCGATGATGACTTAAACCCACCATCTCAAAAGTTTTATGATTCTTAATCTCTTTCGAATCTCGGACTAGTCTTAGATAATAGAAACGATATCTGGAGAGAATGTTTGGCTTATGCAGCTCGATTCAGTGATTGAGTCTTGCGTTAAGTTGTTCTGTTAACAGAAGAGGGTAAATGAAGAAACTACCCACCCCCCTCACTAAAAATCCCGCGGCCCGTCGTTCTGCTCGTGACCTGTGTATCCGGGTCGAACTGTCAATCCACTCTCGACGTGAGAAAAAGAAGAGAAGTTCTCTAACTCTTACTTTTGCCGAGTCGTCTGGCTGTAGAATGGTCTTCCGGCGAGCGTGTTCCCACCGTCGTATGATATCGGGTCCTTTAAACGCAGCGTGAAGAGGTGCAGGCCGGCATGAACGCTGTCACTATTGATAGGTCGTTGCCGTTTTTGGACTGCACCATGCTTACCATCAGGCGTGTGGTTAATGAGTCGAGGCGGGATAAAAACAATATATCGAGAAGAAAAGAGGGTAGTAGTAATTTCTAGCCCCGACGAAGACTCCGCGGTGTCCTCAGTCTGCTCGTGACCATCCCATGTGGAAACAGGTCGAAACGTTTCGACGTACCATAATTAAAAGTAAATCTATTCGCGCATAAGTTTCGTTAAAGTATTTATAAATTATCAATAGTCGGGTCTACCACCTACGTAACTTACCACTGTATTTATTATGGACTTTCGTGTCGATGTCTTTCTTTTAAAATGGCCTTATTTTTGTATAAACTGCATCTTTCAGTCCAGTGGTTTTAACTGTTAGTACAAGTCATGTTCATTTGTAACGCGCGTAAACGGGTCACCGCACATTACGTTACGTTATAGCGTATAGCAATCGTGCTAATCATGATTCCACGGCTAAGTTTAATGATTCAACGTTAATACATCAAGTTATAACGTTTCACGTTCTCTGTAGAACGTTATCATTAATCATAGCGTTCATTACAACGTGCTATAACGCATATCGCGATTAAAGCGCATGTTATAGCATTTACCGGTACGGTTGTAGCGTGCTATTAGCGTGTAGAAGCGTAGCAGCGAGGCCGGTGCTATCGCTTGGCGAGCGCATTGCGCAGCGCGATGAGCTCGTCGAGCTGCTGTTTGTAGAGCTGCGTGACGTCCTGCAGGTCCAGCCGGACCTCCTCGAGCTGTTCCTCCTTCTCCCCGTACATTTGCAGAAGCGCGTCGTATTGCTCCTGGAGATTCTGCAACACCACAACGAACATTCCTTTACCTACATATAACAAACAAAACTTGGTAAAAACCATAGCACTCGTGGACCTCACCGATCACGTCGGGGTCCCTGATTGTAGTGGCTGGCCGTCGCTTGTGGGAGACTAGTTAGTGTGATGGTGCAGGTTGCGCTGACTCTGCTATTGCGAGGCAAGGACACCCTCGCGAGTACCTGGTAGTCGTCCAGCTGCGAGTGAGCGGCGGCCAGGTGGTCCCGCAGCCGCTCGCGCTCCGCCAGCAGCGCCGCCTGCGCAGCTGCCAGCGCCCGCGCGGACCCCTCCCGCCGCGTCAGCTGCGCCAGCGCCTCCTCCTCCACGCACAGCGCACCGCCGCCGACCCCACCGCCGCCGCCGCCACCGCTACCCTCCTCCTGCGACAAAATGACTAACTTTTACTCTCTATGTTCATCTCACGTCTCCTTCATGTGACGAAATATTTAGACCTAAACACCTTATATAAGATTTTATGACAAAGTCTCTGGCTAACGCCAAGGGTGACAGGACAAACACCAACACAACATTTTTTTTGGTACCCCGGGGTCATTCTTCTTGTACCGGCAAGTGCTTCGGTTCACCCTATTTCTACCGGCTAACCCCCGAGTCGTTCCTTTTCCCGTCTGCCGTTGCCAGGGGTACGGCTGAGCTAACTTTCTTGGCGCCAGGCTTTCTACAGGTCCCTCCTATTGTACGCGGGATGGTAAAGATGCCACCCCCCGCTCGCTCCTAACATAGTCGCGGGGAGAGTGATGCGAAGTGCCGCGTTTGCTTCGCAAGACGTCGTGCGACGGCGTTTCTAGTTAATCAGTTTTAACCGATCTCCAGTAAATCCAAACAGGTTTACCAAACAAATTTAATTGACTCAAATACAAATGAAAACGCTAATAACTTCATATGAATAACTCTCTTATTAACGATCGTCAATATGGTTTTCGACCGAATCGTTCCACGGGTGATCTTCTAGCGTACGTCATGCACCGCTGGGGTGAGGCTATGGATAAGCATGGCGAATCTTTGGCTGTTAGCCTGGATATAGCCAAAGCCTTCGATAGGGTCTGGCATAGTGGCCATCTCTCCAAGCTTCGAGCGTACGGTCTTCCTGACAACCTGTGTGCGTGGATCTCTGGCTTTCTGCACGAGCGTAGAATTCGTGTCCTTGTTGATGGTCACAGTTCGCAGTTCGTGTCAGTTAATGCCGGAGTTCCACAAGGCTCTGTACTTTCTCCCACCTTGTTTCTTCTGCATATCAATGATATGCTGTCTTTGGGCTGTATTCATTGCTATGCAGATGACAGCACGGTTCACGGGGGATATTGCAGCGGGCCCACTTGTGGTCGGGAGTAAACCATTAGGAATCGAGAAGATCTGGTTATTGATCTCAATCGGTCCTTAAGCCTCATTTCTTCTTGGGGCAACAGGAATTTGGTTGAGTTCAATGCCAAAAAAACCCAGGTGTGTGTTTTTCCACCAAAAAATCCCCATTCTCTCCTCTTCCTACTTTCCAGAATGTGCCGCTTGCTGTGCGTGACAGCCTTAGTATACTAGGCATGGATATTCGCTGTGATCTCAATCTCAGGGATCACATAGGGACGGTCATCTCCTCGACTTCACGTAGACTTGGTATCCTGAATAGAGTGCGTCGGTTTTTCACACCTGATCTTTTGTATCTATTGTATAAGGCTCAAGTCAGGCTTTGTATGGAATACTGTTCGCATCTCTGGGATGGGTCTGCCCAGTACTTGCTTGATGCCCTGGATAGGTTGCAGCGGTGGGCTGTCCGCATAGTGAATGATCCAGACGTTTCTGAACATCTTAAATCGCTCCAATTGCGTAGAGATGTTGCCTCATTAAGTGTTTTCTACCGTCTGTATTATGGCGAGTGTTCTGAAGAGTTGTTTAATCTTGTTCCACCCTCTCCTTTCCTGAATAGAACCACTCGCGCGGGTTTGCGATGTCACAGCTATACGGTATCTCACATCCCGGCTAGGACTAAGAGGTTCTCTACCTCCTTCTTTTGCCGTGTCGTTGGGCTGTGGAATGGTCTTACGGCGAGCGTGTTCCCACCATCCTATGATATGGGATCCTTTAAGCGTAACGTGAAGAGATATTTGTGCGGGCCGGCATGATCGCTGCGACTACCGATGGGTTTTTTCTTACCTTTCGATAGTCGTTGGCGTTTTTTTGGACTGCACCATGCTTACCATCAGGTTTGGTGCTGTCAATGTGCCGTGTCAGTGTAAAAAAAAAAAAGCACTACATTAAACGTCGCACTGAATACTTAATTTCACCCAGATCGCTTTATTTAGCTTTCTGGAGACAGCTAGTGTCCCGGGTTTGACCCTGCGGCAGGTCTGCACGGATACTCCAGCCATCTCGTACATTGCAGAGTTCACGAGCCGCTGCAGCGACACTTCTAGACGTCGCTTGCTATTCTTCAACAGATGCCGCCACTTGTGGTTGCAGTTATGCAGTACCCACGCCATAAGATAGCAATACGAACGGTGCTCCATCTACTGGACAATAGGTCGCTACTTCATTACATTACTAATTAAACTAAATGATGAGTCACACCTTCGATGTCCAGGAGCACAACTTACTATACGTTTGATATTTATTTTACATTAGTTATGTCCGCGACTCTGTTCGCGTGGAAGCAGTACTTTGCTATGATAATAATTATTTCCTGCTTTGTCTGATACATCGTCAGCAGCGATCATTTCACATTTTATTAAATGTATAATATTAATATATATCAGCTATATATCAGCTGAACAATTATTTTATACTATTTTTTTATTTTATTTTATTTTTTTATAATAAATGAACGACGTGTTTTCTTAAACCAACATTTAATTTTTATTTTTCAATTTTATTTATAAACCGATTGAAATAAAATTAAGACTAAATGTTAAATGTACCTTTCCACAAAACATAAATGAAGACGGCATCCAAATTGTGTTAGCCATTTATGAGATCAGCGAACACAAACGCGCAAAAATATGTGTATTGTGATTGGTTTACGATGTCGACACATTTTTACTAACCTACATCGCGCGAGCTAAGTTTTTCTGTAAAGCGGTATACATAGAGGCTCTCAATTGATTTTTAATCTAAATAATATTATATAGATCGCTGAGGAACGGATTTATTATATCATATTATATATATATATATATATATATATATATATATATATATATATATATCATTACATATGAGCGGCATTTGATACGTACCGAGTGCCACAAGGAAGCGGACAAGCAGTCGGAGGCCAGCGAGTGCGCCGGCGACGCGTCGCCGCGGCCCGACAGCTGCTCCTGCGCACGCGGACACGCTGCGTCAGGCGCCTGCGCACTGAGCAATGCTAGCAGCAACACTTGTATACAACATTATATAAGACATCCAACGAGATACATAACAAATGCGACTGTATTTAAAAAACTTGACTACTTGCACAGAAGGAAAGATAAATGACAATACTTAATGCAAACACGGACAGGAACGGTTTGCAGGTTCTGGAAGCTGTGGTGGTGGCCCAGTAGATAACGGACAGGTTTCTATGCGCGGAGACGCGAATGCTCGTAGGTTCGAATCTCGGCACCCACCACCGGGCTTCTCCTGATTACGTACAAATTTAGGCACCACATGCTCACAGAATCTAACAAAAGTGTCGTATGTACTAGTGCTGTGAGAACGGCGACCAACTGCGCCGCTGGTCACGGTGGGCACGGCATACTAGCGCACAGTGGATACAGCCACTAATGTATCTCTGCTCACCTCAAAAGTGATACAACGTTAAGATATATTAGTATTAATAATCAAACAAAGAATAGCCTATTCCACAATCCTCTCGAATATCCTTTTTTTTTTAATTGCAAAATGTTATCATTAATTATATGATTTGTGGTGGTAGGGTAATTGCCCGAACTGAATCGTGACCACAGAACACGAGCGTCAGACCGTCATAGTGGCTCGCTTCGACCTGACGCGATTCCATCGTGGGACTCATCTTCACCTTCTAGCGAGTGTGGTTAAGGTCAGGCGACCGCCTGTGAAATATATAAAACACATTTTACAAGACTGCTTTATATGTTGATGGCACTTTCGAGTGTGGTCAAGTCGTACCGCACCTGCAATATACTATTTCTCTTCTTCTCGATGTCGAGCGCACTCTTCTCCGCCGCGAGCTGCAGCTCCGCATTCTCGGCGCGCTCCCGCAGCCGGCTCACGCTGGCTTCATGTTCGCTCCTTAGTTTCTCCAATTCGCAGCTCGTACTGCAACGAAACTAATTTATATTAAAATGCAACATGCCGAGGCGACTAGGGGCTAGGGCTAGGGCTGACGCTCAGTTTCAAGACTCTATACGTAACTGACGATTCATTTATTGGTATTATCGAAACCTGATCTTTTGTATCTACTGTATAAGGCCCAGGTCAAGCCTTGTATGGAATACTGTTCACATCTCTGGGATGGGTCTGCCCAGTACTTGCTTGATGCCCTGGATAGGTTGCAGCGAAGGGCTGTCCGCATTGTGAACGATCCAGGCGTTTCTGAACATCTTGAATAGCTCCAATTGCGTAGAGATGTTGCCTCATTAAGTGTTTTCTACCGTCTGTATTATGGCGAGTGTTCTGAAGAGTAGTTTAACCTTGTTCCACCCTCTCCTTTCCTGAATAGATCCACGCGCGCGGGTTTGCGGTGTCACAGCTATACGGTATCTCACATCCAGGCTAGGACTAAGAGGTTCTCTAACTCCTTCTTTTGCCGTGTCGTTGGGCTGTGGAATGGTCTTCCGGCGAGCGTGTTCCCACCATCCTATGATATAGGCTCCTTTGAGCGTAACGTGAAGAGATATTTGTGCGGGCCGGCATGATCGCTCCGACTACCGATGGGTTTTTTCTTACCTTTCGACAGTCGTTGGCGTTTTTTTGGACTGCACCATGCTTACCATCAGGTTTTGGTGCAGTCACTGTGCCGTGTCAGTGTAAAAAAAAAACCATACATAAAATATAATACATTAAGTACAAAGTTGCAAATGTCTTTCTTTTTTATTCAAAATTACATTAAATATTTTACTTAGACAGAGAGTAGTGTTAATGAATAATGGAAACAATTTTTTTGCAATTGTAGTTAAATATTTAATCTTTTACCCGTCAAGCAATGTCTCGAGTTCCGCGATCCTGTCGAGTTGCTGCTGGCACTGGCCGGTGAGAGTGCGCAGGCTGCTCTGCGAGTCCTGCAGCAGGCTCTCCGCTGTTGCGAGCCGCTCCTGTAGCGCCTGGCTCTCCTCTCGGCTCACCCTCTCGCGCTCCACCGCCTTCGTCAGGGATCTCTCCAGTTCCGCTGCGTACAAGTGGAACTCCTTACATTGTCAATAGACAAGCAGACGAGATTTGAGAGAACAATTTGAGAATGCGTCACATTTACATATATTTTAAGAGAACAACGATATAACGTTGAAATTAATCGAGCTGGACAACCAGACGCCGCGGAAGTGGAGCGAAAGAGATCGATATATACACGAAACTCATAACATTAGCACAAATGACATTTCTATTAGATGCCATGCGGGTTTCCTCACGATGTTTCCTTCACCGGTGAGCACGTGCTGTCTAAGTCCGTACTTAATCTGGAAATACCCAGATGTACGAGCCGGGATTCGAACCTAAACAATCCACTTTGCTGCGTATAGACACCGGTCCCTTAGCCACTAGGCCACAATAGCCATTAATAAAAATATTGACTAAAAATGATATCTTTTTCAAATCAAGATGACAGCTAATGCAACGGGGGAATACAGTAGCTTATCATTATTTTTGAAATATTCGATTCTACCATACTTATAGTACCACTTATTTCGGTGTAATTTATCGACACGATGTCACAACAACACATAAATTCCTAAGCTCTATACTTAACTCGCGTGATGATCACACTACTGTGAGTTTCTACAGGTGATTCAAAGTGCTACGGCTGCGTCAACGTGACCCTGGGGTGGCGTATACTATGGCGAGTAAGGCTAATGAAAGTTTTATGCACTTAATACAACGTAAGGATATTTACAGTTCAATGCACGATATCTAGGTTACGCGCGCTAAAACTAATAAATGGAATTCAAGTAAAGACTGTCTTTAATTCACAAGCCTTCCACAAGCGACAGAGCGGCAGGCGCGTCGTACCTATCCGTGCGGCTCGCGAGCGCAGCGCGGCCGCGTGGCCCGCCTCCCGCTCGAGGGCGGAGCGCTGCAGCTGCGCCACCTGCGCCAGCACGGCCGCGACTCCACCTTCGGCCACGCCCACTGACTCCTCCGCAGCTGCACCGCGCCCTGCCTCCATGGCCGCCAGCGCCTCGCGTGCCTCCCGCGCTTCGACTCGCAGGCTCTCCAATCGCGACACCCACCGCCTCTCCTCTGCACATACAAAATAATACATCACTTTTAGGAGTGCCAAACAGTATGCAAAAGAAAACTTTTCCACCCAGTTCCTCTCTCCCTATTGTCCTTCCTAATTCTCTTGTTAATGTAATCTCTCGCAACGAAACTCGAATGTATATTTAAAGTCCTTATCTAACACAAGAGTGTTTATATTGTATTAGAAGTAGTGCGACGTTATGAGGAAATAATGAATTACAACAATATCTAGTCTTTATTTTATTTTTACTGGCTCAACAAAGTGACTACACCGCACCTAATGGAAAGCATAGTGTAGCCCAATAACAGCAACGATCGCTAAGCGACGAAAATCCGTCGATAGTCACCACCTAGAAAGGGCCCACACATACCACGACGGAAGTTCTTTAGGTATATAATCGACTGGACATACACAAGATGATCCCGAAACGCGACAGGTCGAAGCGAGTCACTATAACGGTTTTTATAATTGTGTATTGTGGCCACGACCTAGTTCGAGCAATCGCTTTTTAAAAGTTTTACGGCTTGCGTATTTTTTATGCACTATTTTATTGTTTTTAATTTTACATTCCAAGAAATCTGATAACACCTTACCATTGACCATATCAGCTCTCAACCGCTGCAACTCCTCTCTCAGCCTTGTGCATTCTGCCTCCGCTAGCCTTTTGTCTTCCTCCAGTTGGGGCCGTGTGGTTTTCAGTCGCTGCAACTCTGCCGTGTTCTTTTGAGACTCCATCAGTTCCTTCCTGGCCGCCTCCAGCGATGTGCGAGTGCTCTCCAACCGTTGATTGCTGTCGTCCAGAGCGCTTTTTGTCTGTAATTAGCCTTTCTCTTTAGTTTGGCCGTTGATTAGTCCTTAGAATCGATTGTGAATCACCCTGCGAGGAGGAAAGGGGTCCCTGGAAGGCAGTAAATGCTTGCATTGCAATCGCAGTAATAACTAGCGATACATTAGATATCTCCAAGTGATCGAATACGACTTTCGCGAACATATTAAGCTATGCGATTGAATAGTGGTTCTACGAGCCAATATTTCGAGTGGCTTTTGCAACTGGACTACACAACTCTCTGAGATTGGATTTGACGACTGACCTTTTGACTGCTGAACTTCGGAATGTTTAAGCGACTAGGTTTCCGGAACCTTTGTCGAGTAGGCATCGGAGCCATTCGACGGTTGCGTTTCGAGATATTTCAGTGACTGCGTGATAATATTGTACACTCTTTTCGATGACTAAACCGATTGTTCATCAACACCGCCGTCTTATCACCCCGCGCTCGTAGCAATGTATAATTTTAAGTAGGTGCATTGTTTTAAGTTATGTGATTTTCTTTTTTTATTATTTAATTTCTTATTAGTTTGATAAGATGTAAAGCGCCCTTCACGAGAATCAGCGCCGCAGACTTCCTCTGTTGGATTAAACTGCCGGAACCAATTTCGTCATGTTTATATGTTTTTGTGTTTTCTTCTTTTCTGTATGTTATTTATATTTCTGTGTTTTTAATTTTTATTAGAGGCGTAATAAATGTATTTCATTTCATTTTGTAATGTTTGAATAATAACTTAGTTAAGGCCAAAGTGTATGATGTAAATCTCATCCTAAGATCTATGCCATGATACTGATATTATATGACTGCATCGCACATTCAACAGTACTTATAGACATGTTAATTAAATTGCTGATAACACTCTGCCAGTATGAGTAATTCGATACCACCAGATATAATATTTTAATTAATAAATTGTATGCCTACAATAAGTAAAGTCAGGAAAACAAAATCCGGCCAGTACGCTTGAGGGAATCGGCTGCCCGGACGAGAGGAAGGTCGCGCGCAGTGTCGGGCGAGCCGCCCGTAAGTTTTATAGAAGTGAGCTCTTTACACCCATTTCCCCCAAAGAAGGAGCTTAAATAGGCTAGTGGTTTTCCGGAAAAGTTTGGAAGGACACCCCGGTACATTTTAGTCAGTAGGAGTCTGACACACCGGACTCGTCACCCTTATAGCGGCTCTGATGTTCCTATGCAGAATTATCCCCCGAGTTACCAAAAAAAAAAAAGCTATACACAATACGCTGACAAAAAAAGTGCAGTGTGTGTTGCTAGTCGATAAATGTTCTGTAGAATTATTTAACCTTGTTCCGCCCTCTCCCTTCCACAACAGAGCCACGCGCGCGGTTTACGGAGTCATTCTCACGTCTATACGGTAACTCACATCCCAGCTAAGACTAAGAACTTCTCTAACTCTTACTTTAGCCGTGACATTGAGCTGTGGAGTGGTCTTCTGGCGAGCATATTTCCACAGTCCTATGATATGGGTACTTTTAAACGAAGCGTGAAGGGGTCTTTGTGCAGGCCGGCATGATCACTGCGACTACCGATAGGTTTTTGTATTCATTTGATAGTCGTTGTTTTTTGGACTTCGCCAATCTAACCATCAGGCGTGCTGCGGTCACTGTGCCGAGTCAAGATAAAAATATGTCACTCTGCTCATCATTAAAAAGATATAGCAATTCGAGATAAAAAAAGAATAGAATAGCGATTCCCTCTTCATCACAATGAGGTGTTGCAAGAGCCGACCGAGGCATACAGCATGCCGCATTGCACGCAGATTGTCCAGCCGCCAGCCCCCATTGAAGATTGTGTGCTAGGTGACATGCCCAAACCCCTTCCCATGAATTCCACAAATATACGGGAAAAAGGGGAGGGGAGGTCTTTGCCCTGCAGTGGAATGAAACTGGCTAGTAATAATTGAGAAATAAGGGATTTATTGTACCTCACCTCAGCAAGTTCTGCCTCCAACTTTTTGTTAGCAGTGGTGAGTCTGTAAACAGCCTCTATCTGATTAACCTCCAATTCTTCTTTCACAGCCATTGATCTCTTTACTCTTTCCAACTCTGCTGTCTGTTCAGCTATTTTATCTCTGAAATATTCATAACAAATTATTAAATATCTAAGAAGTTCCACTCTTACCCTTAATGTTTTGTGAACTCTGGAACAGCCTTTTAAGGGACCTGTTTCGTGAACCCTATATATTTATATACCTAGAGACATTACACTCTAGTACACGCGGGACAACATGACGATGGCGACTGTCAAAGGACTTTTGTCCCTTAGTGCTTGTTGCTGTTCTTGGACCACACAGCATTTTCAATTGGTCGCAGGATAATTACATTATCGAGTCAGTATTTACAAAAATCGTCAAAATCATAGGAACCAATGACGACAAAAAAAAATCGATGATGATGATGGAATGATCGACGTAAAGTCGTCTACCGCGCAGTCTTTCACCGGTTGCACAAAGGAGTGTTCTCAAGAGGTACATTATATAATTATACCAGCCCACTTTCATCAAATAACCATTAGACGCCGTGTCTGTATGTGGTGGACAATCCTAATAACTGCATGAAAAGATTCATTTCTACATTCATCATGCTAACAGCTAAGGTGTGGAATATGCTTCCAACAACCATATTTCCACATTCTTATAACATGGGAGCCTTTAAGAGAAGGGTCATCTTCACCTCACACCTGATGTGATTGAAGTCAAGCGCCTGCCATTATAATACTAAAAAAAACAAATGAAATGGGTTATTCTTATCAAGTAACATAAATTACTGACAGTGTTAATGACAAAATCTATTAAATTAATAGATGAAGTAAAGCTGCATAAATCAGGTATCAAATAATTTTAAGATCATTAATTCATTTGGGTTTGGCAACCACATATATCCTTTATTTTTAATATTCAAAATTTTAAAACTACATTACAAATGTTCTGAGGAACTCACCTTAAACTTTTGATAACCTGTTCATTATCTTTCTCCTTCCCTCTCAATTTCTTTATGATATTGGAATGCTGCAACTGCTGTTTTGCTAATTTCTCCCCTTCATCTTGTAGCTGGGCTATAACATCATCTTTCTCCTTTAACATATTTTCAAATTCTGAAGAAATTTTTCGAGATGATTCCGTCTTTAAATTGTCCAGTTTTTTCCTCAAATTGTCCTAAAACATTAAATGACACACATACACAAAACAATCTGAAATTAGCATTATGATTTCTTAGTCAGAAAGAGATTAAAAATAAAAAAAATATAATAAATAAGTATGGATGGATAGATGGATAAATGGATTTATTTTATATTTTATAATGTGTGTTTATATTCTAATTTATTGATTAAATTTTAATAATTATCAATGCAAATTGACTGTCATACTGCTGTAGATAACTAGATATATTCATTTGAAAACAAAAAAATTATTAATTTGTTTGCAAAAGCAACAAATTAATTATTCATTATTATTTAAAACTGTTCTCACAGAAGTAAAGGAATGTGTCTACAGCTGGGCGTAAATTAACTAAATAAACAAAGTCTAAATAAAAATCATCTTTCAATTGTTTTTAATAAGAATATTAATCAAACATCTATCTAAATATGTGAATATAAAAACTAACCTTCTCTCTAATTGCTTGTTGAAATTTTTTCTCTAAAGCAGACATTCGTTGAGTGTATTCTTCAGTAATTGTATTGATATCACTGTTATCATGCTTTGCTATCAAGCTCTCAACTTGGGTCTTCAAATCAGCATTACTTTCCGCAAGTTCTGCATTACTTCTACTGACCTCCATCAGCCTGTTCTCTCTTGCTTCTAACACTTCTGCCATTTCAAACAATCTTCTCATGAGTTTTTCATTCTCTGATGTGTGACTATCATCACTAGCATTACTTTGCACTGATACTTCTGAAGGTTCCCTATTGTGTCCCCTTATTTTCGTTATCAAGGACTTTCCTAGTAATAAATCTACTAAATTGGGTGATATTGTTCCATCAAATTTGGTATTTTTGAAGGCATATTTGGCAGGACTATTTCTAAGGCCATGACCATTATCTCCATTAGGGCTAGGTATTATTTCAATATCAGATGAAGTAGCAGTTTCTAATTCATCCCCGGATGTGTGTCCAGATGTTCCATCTGAACCGACTTTAACTAAGTCACTCTTGCTGTCTGAACTTGTTGGAGATGTCCGTTCTTTAATACTGCTGTCTTTTTGTGAGGATCCACTTCTCTGGGAATTATTACATTGTTGCTTTTCTACATTGATGAAGTCTTCAGCCTGCTTAGATTTTGATACATTTACATTGTAAAATGATGAGGAATCACTCAATTTATCAATTAATATGTCCTCAGGTTCCTCTTTTTTTTGTTCTTCTATAACATTTTCAAGACTAACACTCTCATTATCAGCATTAAGGGTCCGGTCAGACCAAGACCCATCATTTGATGAATTTTCACTGATGTGGACCTTCTGCTGCAACACAGCCTGATCCAAACTTATAAATTCCTTTTCCACAAACTTTCTACTATCTTTCTTGGGAAATGGGCTCACATGTTTATCATCTGTATCTAGCACCGTGGGAGCTGTGCACTCTGATATGGAATTGTAAGAAATTGTATCCTCATCATCATCAGCTACTAAACTTACACTGTCTGCTGTGTC
This sequence comes from Automeris io, assembly GCA_036320925.1. Classification (NCBI taxonomy): domain Eukaryota; kingdom Metazoa; phylum Arthropoda; class Insecta; order Lepidoptera; family Saturniidae; genus Automeris; species Automeris io. The sequence goes on from JAUDJH010000011.1 coordinate 16,212,986, forward strand.
AGGCTTCTCAGTATGATCTCCAAGAGGGGTAGATTTCTTGTCACTAACATCCAGAGTAATATTTGAAGAGTCACTGCTACATTTTTCACTTGCACAGCTATCGAAGCCTAAACACTCAATTGAGCTAGGACTTATCAAGCTATCTGGTAAAATTTCTACAGATTCTGAATTAGGTTTTTGACCAGTACTACTGCTAGACATGGAATGCACGGACGTCTCTGAATCCGGAGTTGTTTTTAAACTCTGTGACAACACTTCCACAGAATCAGAACTATTTCTACTAGAGACCAAAGAGAGTGCATTAGATCGAGAAGACCCTCGCCTTTCCTCAACTTTTGCTTCTTCACTTTTAGTTTTAAGCTCTGCACCTTCATTATCAGACATTACCAGTTGACTTTTGGAGAATAGATCATCTTGACTCCCAAACTTAGGATCGGCTATTAAATTCATGGATTTTGCTTTTGGTGGCCGCACTATGGTACTATCAGTTTTTGGTTGCTCGAAAAAGGAACCAGCGAAAGATCCCCACAACGCCTGTGGGTTAGATTTTGAGGGGCTCTCTGTGACGACAGGCTGCTCTTTAATTGCAGTATTTTTTGAATCCACGCTTGTAGTTAAGCCCCAAGAGGTAAAGTAATCAGGTTCGTTTTGCGTAGCACTACCTGGGAGACTTTTGGTCGTGTTAGAAGATGAGGGATTCTCTTCTTCATCATCAGCACTTTCATCCTGTATATCCAAGGCTTTATCAATTGTTTTTTGAGCTTCTTTTAAGGCAGACTTAGCGAGACTCGTCAGTCCCGATGTATCGAACCAATTCATTGTGTCGGTTCATTAGACAACATTACACATATCACGGCAAAATCGCAATATCGAATTAACATAGATAAGAATGTGTACCGTAAGTAATATGAGACTTATTCATAATTAATCACTGCAATGTAAGGTGACGTTTCCATTTTGTTTGTGTACTTTTTGATCTGTGATGCCAGCTTCTACCAAAAGTTTCACCTCAAAATCCATAAAAAAATTATATTGTTGGGTGAAAGGCTATTTGGTTTAAGCGACATTTTTTGGTGATATAGTAATATATATATATATATATATATATATATATATATATATATATTTTGGTATCGGTAAAAAAACGCTGATTCCAAAAATATATATATTACTATATAACCAAAAAATGTCCCTTAAACCAAATAGCCTTTCACCCGACGATATGAAACTGAAACTTGTTTATCTTAATACTTTAATAACTCTAAAGGGTAAAATTAATCACTGTTGGAATAGGCCCTTTGCTAAGAAAAAATATAAGGTTTATCAAGAGTAAGCTTATAACATTATCATTTTATTAAACTACTTCAACTTCATTGTGGTTAATCAATCTGATATATTCATGAAGTTATGTATTTTTGACTATATTTGTTTTTTGTATTTGATTGAGTTAACCCACATAGAAAAAAATCTTGTTATATTTAAGGACCCTACATTTAGGGGGTAAATTTTCTAAGTTGACATCACACTTTCTGACTACTGTACAATGTCAAATGAGATTAAAACAAAAAAATATATTCATTTTTCTGGTTCCATTATAACCGAAATTAACAAGTTTTATTTTGATAGAAATAATTAATAAATAGACTTGAATTCCTAATCGTATTATATCATTTATTAAATAAAAAGTGTATCACATGATTTCTATAGTACATTTGAATCAATTTAGTAATTTCAATCCACAGTTCACAGCTCCAGTGGCGCAATTGGTTAGCGCACGGTACTTATAAGACAGTGTACGTGTGAGTAATGCCGGGGTTGTGAGTTCGAGCCTCACCTGGAGCATAGCTTTTTTTCACCGGCATTTTAAGATTTTTTTCACGTTTAACTATAAACATAATGGATGGCAATTAAATCATACATTAAAGAAAACATCAATTATTTTCCTTGTGTTTTTTACAGCTACACTCGAAGTAAATTTTTTAGGCCCCAATTTATTACTCATTGTAAAAAAAAAACATATACCGATGTTTCCGCTTAGATTATTTATGATTTTCAGAAGCCGTCCCAATAATCTTTCTCTTTTATACTTGTGCGTGTAGAAAGAACCACGGTATAAAAACAAGTATAATTTAAGAGAATGAGTTGTTAATTCCAGAGTTTATTTTCGTGTGTTGTATCTAGATAAACCTATTTTGGCTAATAAAAAAGCCTTAGAAACTACGAATATGAAAAAAAAAAGTTAAGCATAAGTCAAATTATACAGCGTGTACTGCTACTAGCTTTATCTCTTTCGCACGCGTATATTTTTTATAGCGCTATTTCAATTTTGTTCTGTGTAATTTTCATATGTAATGTGTATTTCTCGTTTTTTCCGTTTCTATTTAAGTTACAAATAAATAAACCTAGATAATCATCACGACTCATGATCGAAGCTCAGCTTAAAATAAATATAAACACAAAAAAAAGTTTATTTACTCGCACGTTAAAATATTTACACAAATACTTATCACATTAAAAACAAATATTATAATTTATTATATATACTTAAACGGGGCTCATGCGTGAAGAATTTCACTTTGAATTACGGCTTGATGGTTCGACCTGGTTAGACAGGTCATGGTCACCCCTTCGCCGGGCGCCGATGAAGTGGCCACTGCTGTCCCTTTAGCCCTGGCAGACGGGTAGGAGGAACACCCCGGGGGTTTTAGTCGGTGCAAGTCCGACACACCGGGGTCCTGGCTTAGGTGGAGTGATCGAAAGGACATCACGAGGGTTTTTAGACTGTAGGAGGCTGACACAGCGTCGAGTAGCTGCACTCACAGAGGCCCTGATGATCCTATGCAGGATTTTGGCTCGGGTTACAAAAAAAAAGCAGAAAGTTCCTTCCTCTACCCTTTTTTGTTCTTGATAATTTGAATACACACGACACTACACTCACAGTATCAGCATGAAAGAAAACTAGGAGCACTTTTTACATCGCCTTGTAAGCATGTTGATACCAGGGATGTTACGGAGCTTCGACTCCGACTCCGATAAGTCGGAACTTCCGATTGTTATTACACCTTCGTTTCCGAAACTTTTTAATCGGAGGTATTAATCGGAAGTCACCACACCACTGTTGTAGTCAATTTATTTGATTTCTTTTTATATTTTGTTGAAACATAATATCAATTAATCAAACAACCAATGCTACTTAATTTAAAGAAGAAAGTTTTAAAACTTTGGATTAAAAAATATTATTAAAGTTATTAAATTTAAAACTAAATGTACATATAAATTTATTACTAAAAAGTTTTTTTTTTATTTTACATTAATTAAAATAAAATAGAAATTAACACAAAAACAACCCTGGAGCAAATTTGATTTAATTTGTTCATTGTTAATGGGAAAATAATAATAATAATAATAATAATTTTATTGGATCAAAAATTTTACATTGTATAGTTAAATTTACGTTGACGCCTGCACTAGTCGTGAGACTGTGTCGCAGACGTCAGCGCCCACCATTACAGAGAATACAAATTATTAGAAAAATATACAAAAATATACAGACGTGTTGTGTATAGGTGTGTTATGTGTAGAAAAGGGTGAGTAAAGAGTGTTGTGTGTGAGTGCAGATTATATATAAGCATTTAAAAGATTTTCAGTTTGTATATAATCGAGCTGCAACAAGTAATCCTTGACTTTGATTTTTAGTTCATAAAGGGAAAGGGGATATATATTGAGAATTACATTTAGTTTGTTGTAAAATCGAGCGCTTAAAATTTTGAAGTGTCTAGAGGCGACCGAGGTGCGGTGAAATTCAGTTTTACAGACAGTAAGCCCTAGACGTTTATTTAGAATGCCTAATTCCAATGATTGAGTGTCATGCCTAAAAACAATAGTTTGGAGCACAAAGAGCTGTCTCACAGTCATGATTTTATTCTCATTATACAGTAGTGTTGTTGGGTACAAGAACGGTTTTTTAAACATGACTTTAAGAACAGCTCTCTGTGCTCGTTCCAGTTGGATTAGATGACTAGTACAGGCACCACCCCAAGCTGTGATGCAATACGAGATAATTGACTGCGCGAGAGCAAAATAGACCATTCTTACAACATCATCAGCAGCAACATTTCTGAGTTTTTTAAAAACATAAATAAGTTTTCTAATGCGTGATGTAACAGAGACAATTTGAGTTTTCCAATTTAGAGTATTATCAATTAATATACCTAGGTATTTTATACAAGTACTTCTTGAAAGTGGGAGACATGAACATTTATTAATATGCGGGTGGCTACAAGAGTGAGCAATCACAGAAAAATTGTCTGAAGTTGGCAGGTATCTGATTGAGGAAGCAAAGGTGACATATTTTGTCTTCTCAACGTTTAATGTGAGAAGATTAGAAGATAGCCATGTTGTAACAACAGAAAGAGCTGATTCTGCTAGCAATTTTGTTTCATGCCAAGTCTGTCCTCGAATTATTAGAGCAGTATCATCTGCATAAGTGTAAATATTACAATTTGGGATATCGAGCTCACAAAGATCATTTATGTACAAGAGAAATAGAGTTGGACCTAGAATACTTCCTTGAGGAACTCCGCAGGTCAACATTTCATCTTTGCTATTGAAACCACTTATAGTAACAGTCTGTTTTCGGTCAGTAAGATAGTTCTTAAAGATGTCATAAACCAAGCCGCGTATGCCATGGTTTTCCATTTTATTTAATAATATTGGAATAGAGACGGTGTCAAATGCCTTACAAATATCAAGAAAGATACCGATTGTTTTATATCCTTTATCAATATTATCTACAATGGTGTTTGACAAACCTAAGACAGCATGTTCTGTAGAAATGCCTTTACGAAATCCATACTGATTTTTTGATATGCAAGAGTTTTTATTTAGAAAACTAATAAGACGATTATTAAGAATTTTCTCTAGGACTTTAGAAAGAGCAGTTAAAATTGAAATAGGTCTGTAGTTAGACACATTGTCTTTATCGCCACTTTTGTAAACAGGGTGAACGATAGCCTTTTTAAAGGCATTCGGAAATATGCCAGAGGAAAAACATCGGTTAAAAATGAGTTTAAGTGGCTGGAGAAGAATCTTTCTTGAGGCTTTAAGAACGGTGGTAGGAATGTTATCCCAGCCAACAGCACTATGACTACGAAGACTCATAATGATACTATCCAATTCCTGTTCATCCGTGTCTAATAGAACCATAGAGTAGGGGGTATTTCTAGCTTTGGTCAGAAAATTGCGAGTTGGATTATTTCTCCGAACGTCTTCAGATAGTCTAGATCCTATATTTGCGAAATAGTTATTAATTATATTTATTGAATCATATGGAGACATATGTGAACATAGAAGATTAACAGAGGAATTTGGGACTTGTTGAATGTTTGTAATTCGTTTTATAGTATCCCAAGTGGTTTTAGCATCACCTTTGGCTTTGCGGAGTTCATTAATCTCATAGTCATTTTTAAGTTTTTTTAGCAATTTATTACAAAAGTTTCTATAGCGAGAATAAGTAATTCTAAGAACGATGTTATCCGGAGAGAAATGTTAATAAGAAACAGCAATTTTTATTTTCATTGTCTGTGGATGTGTAAATTAATTATTTTCTAATTAAAAAGGTTTACTGAATAATGTTTTTATATGTCCCATAATAAAACTACTTTCTTCTGCCGTCTCTTGTTACTGGCATTGCCTCCGACTCCGGTTCCGACTTCGATAAATCAAATTTTAAAACTCCCACTCCGACTTCGGTTCCGGTAAAAGTGCCTCCGTTACATCCCTAGTTGATACTGTCGCGTGGCATAACTATTTAAATTATCAAAAACAAGAGGGTAAACGAAGTAACTTCTCGCCTTTAACGAAACCTGTGCGACGCTTCAGTCCGCTCGTGACTGTGGCCTGTGTAACCTGCGTCAAAACTTCGAGTCATAATTAAAAGTAAGTTTCGTAGCGCATAAGACCGGTCGAAGTATTTATAATGAATACAAAATGCTAAGTATAAAATGTGTTATTATAATAATTCATTTAATTATAGGTAATTCATAATACTTAAATATAAACTGCTATAAAACTGCACCTAATAGGTGCTGCACCTTTTAGGTGCAATTTACATCATAAATTAATATTGTTTATTTAACATTAAAAGTGTTTTTCGTTAGATTATACAAATTTTACAAAGTAAAAATAATTTCTCTTGACCTCGCTCCAGTATAGGGTGTTGAATACTACGGGATACTATTAAACCAAACAGGATGGAACATATCGATTGTTAAAAATGAAAATTATACTTCAAGGCAATGAAGGTTCTATCAAAATCAGGTCAGTGGTTCCTGTTATATTTCAATAACGAAATCTTTTAATTCTACGATTTTTTACTCTCCAACTTTGTAAGGTAATTAATTACAAGATAGATGTAAGGTAGCTACAATTAATTTTACTCTCTTCAGTCATTACATGGTATCAAGTACGGTCGGTCCTGTTTGATTGAGGTCTTCAATGCTACACAGGGTGTAACTAATGTCCTGTCTGACCCGCAAAGGTGTCACAATAAAATTACCAAAATATATCAGACAATTATATTATTCACGCATAATAAAAGCCTATTGTCTTATTTATGATTATTATATTATTAGCCTTGTATTGTAAGATTGAAGGAATTGAATTATTTTACATGCGATCTATGCTCCAATTACTTACAGAAGTCATCGCGTAGATTAATCAAACGATGATCTCTATAACGTAACGGGCTATTAGCATGATTCTTTGCTTTCCCCTTTTACTTGGTTCATGAGCTATACACGCTGCCATTATTGCAACGTAAGTTTCCCTATTAAATTCATTATTTTTTTTACTGTTTTACTAAAAAGGACAAAGTAAATAAAATCTAATACCTTTAAAGATTAACGCCTTGACAGGCAAGGCCAGACAAGATTTTTATTACACACTGTATGTCTCTGAACAGCTGTTTCAGAATCCAAACAAGTCATTGGTATTGTCGTTATGTTTATATGACTCCGCTGTTGCTGGACGTGGGCGGCGCCGGCTGAGCGAACATGAAGGCCGGCGCGTTCTGGAACAGCTGCCTCTTCATGAACTCCGTCGTGGCGGACTTGAGGTTCTCCTTGGCCCCGAACTTGCACTTGATGTACCCGTAGAGGTTCGCGCCGTTCAGGGTCAAAGCGATCAGCACCAACAGCTGCAACAAAAGCGCCGTCAATACACAGCCTTATTTTATAGGCGGGGGAGGTTTTTTTATCCTGACTCGGCACAGTGACCACACCACGCTACTATCAATAGCCGTGGTGCAGTCAAAATAACGACAACGACTGTCAACGTAAAAGAAAACCCACTGATAGTCGCAGCGATCATGCCGGCCTGCATAAACATCTCTTCACGCTTCTTTTATAGGACCCCCGTATCATAGGACGGTGGTATTTTAGAATATAATCACTTGTACCTTGTACCGAATAAAGATGTAAATAGCTATATTCCCTAACTAATCATAAAGAAAGATTGATGAACAAATAAGAATTTAGAGGTCCTTAAAAAATATGAACGACGTAGCGCGTGTGGCGCACGGCTGACTACAATTACTGGGTCGTATTCCCTTCTTCGCACTGTGTCCTGGCTTAGGACAAGCCAAATACCTACTCATTCATAATAATAATCATAATAAGTAATTTTTATTCATTCATTCATGTGTGTAATTGGTCTATTATATATGTTGACCATAATTTACTTTGTTTCAAATGAAATATTAAGATAACACTATTTTTCCGTATCTGTAATTTGAATCGAATGCTTAATACCCTCCTTGAATACCTCCCATAAAATTACCGTGTACTTCTAACTAGCTGACCCAGTGAATTGCGTACCGATTATTAGTCAATGAATGCCATATTAACCTTTAAGCGCAACACACACAGCGAGGCTCGTTGGGCGTGGGTCGGGACGGGAGTTCCTCGTATTCATATGGAAGACTACACATTGAAAGAGTGCGCGGGTCGGTCGCAGAGCGAGTGATGCAATGAATATAATAATCTATCATATATATACAAGGAATTAGCAGACCCATGCCCGCTCACTGTGTGGGTTGTGCTTTAGCTAAACATACTATCGCTCTGCCACCCTTTCCCGCCCAACTCTACCCTCCCTATTAAAGAGCCAAGTGGCTGTGATGGTGTAGTGGATTTATAGACCGGTACGCATGCACACCATCGCTATTGGTCGTAGATTCAAATCCTGGCACATAACTCTGGGTTATTGGTATTAGAGGGCTTAATGCCCTCAAAAAAAATACGAGGTTGCGATCAAATCAATTGCAAATAACTTATTAAAAGATGATGTACCGCCGATGTAATGAGTCAATTAAAAATAAAACAGATAAGATTTAATGTACATTAAAAGGCAATTTAGACTTTAGATTATCTGTGTCATGAGATCCTAATCTAAAGTAACGTTAATATTTATCGCTATACTTATGCCTATAATGTGTACGTCTCGGGCACGGATGTTGGGGAGGGGGTAAAGGCGGGGCCTATGTCCGGGCGGCAGACAAGCGTACCCACTGAATGACATATCCAATAAAGCAGGCCGACCTCTCCATAAAATTTTTTGTGAACAGTAAAAGCATTAGGCTGTGACGTTTTAAAAATTAACTCAAGAAGGTAATAAGGTATCGTGGCTACGTCTTAATTAATGTAAAGTCAAGAGTTCTATTTATGAATATTTCTCTTCCTATGCGATAAATGATTATCACAAAGTTGTTGGACACAAAATCTCAAAAAATTATGCTATAACCATTTTTATTGGATTAATACATATAATTGAGAAATAAAGGTAAAAGGACTGGCGGGAGGAGAGAATGCCAGATAGTAGTCCTTACTTCGTCTTAAAAAATTTGAAGATCCCTGCGGTTCAGTACATATTCCTTGCAGCTAGTTATCTAGTTTATCCAGTTTTTTAAATTATAAACAGGCTCACGCTTGACCTCAATCAGACTTGATTGAAAGAAATGATGAGGCCAACAAGACATTCTTGTTAGATGTCATGTTCCCTCTCAATATTTTCCTTCACCGCTGAGCGTCACTAAGGCTGACGTAGACGCAACTTTAAGTTTGCTTACACTTTACTAAAATATTACAAATTATATTACTCAATGAATGTCAAAGGATTTGGTAAGTCACCTATTTTGTTAACATGGACTTGACTCTAGGAATACTATGGCTATACTCAAGTTCCTTTATATGGTTTTTTTTATATTAAGAACGGATTTACACACCACATGCTCACCGGTGAATGGAAACATCGTTAGAAAACCCGCATAGCGTCTAATAGTAATGTCATGTGTACTAGTGCTGTGAGAGCGGCGATCAGCTGCGCTACTGGTCGCGTTGGGCACGACATATAAAGTGGCAAAGTGGGTCCAGCCACTAATGTATCTCTGCTCACCCCGTTAAGGGTATAGAGGAACGTTATATTATTATTATTTATTATATAATTTCGTCCCACTGCAGGGCAAGTCTTCCTTCCCTTATTCCAGTATATCTGCGGAATTCATGGGAAGGGGTTTGGACATGTCACCCAGCACACAATGTCTGGTGTGAGTTGGCGGATGCACTCTATGTGCAGAGGAGGCGCACGCAGCAGCAACCTGCGCGCAATGCGGCACGCTGTGTACCTCAGTCGGCTCTCACGACTCCTCACTGTGTTGAAGAAGGAGACACTATTCCTCCGGTAAGCCCCGCTGGTAAATCATCATCTAAATATATATAACTCAAAGGTGACTGACTGACTGACTGACATAGTGATCTACCAACGCACAGTCGAAACCACTGGACGGATCGGGCTGAAATTTGGCATGCAGGTAGATGTTATGACGAAGGCATCCGCTAAGAAAGGATTTTGATGAATTCCACCGCCAAGGAGATAAAATAGGGGATGAAAGTTTGTATAAATCTTCTCAGATTTTCGACTATAATATAATATAATAGCTTGATAGTTTTAGCGCCTAATGAGAGATTAGACCCTAATTTTTTACACACGCTAAACAAAAGTAAAGCCACAAAAACTATATCTAATTAATTATAATACTTCTTAACGCGAGCGAAGGCGCGGGCAACAGCTAGTTTATTATAAATTATAAAACTAAATGAAAATAATTACCATCCATTTAAATTTGAGCCCGAAGAGGCAGATGATGAACATAGTGGACCATATCAGCGGGCACATGATAAGACCCATCCAGAAGAGTCTGCTCTCGTTCTGGTTAATCCGATTCTGGAACTCAATTGACATCCTTGTAAGGCTTGAGGAATAATTGGGGAACAGTATAACATTACCTACAGTATGTAAGCAGGTTCGTTAGTAATAAAGGATCTCATTAAACCGTGTCTAAAGCTGCGTGTCGTATCCTAAAATTTGGGGCTCGGTTGCATTTATATGCCAAGGCGTCATTTTGTTTTAGGTATATATTCTTATAATAGTATCACTGTTACGTTTGTAGTCGATTTGTTTATTATATGTAATAGCTTATTTAGTATTGCAGCGCATGTTTGCCCTCTTAGCGGCGTGCCTGCACTGACGTGTGGTTGGGGACTTTTCTCGACCGTTGCGTTTGCGCGTCTCTTGATATCACGCCACCTTCAAGGACCAATGAGAAAGCAGCGTCGCGCCTCTAGTAACATCACCCGAATTCAAAACCAATTAGACCTATCGGGCACGGACGTTGCTTAGCAACCAAATGAGTCCTTTTGTATTGTTAAATTTTAAGTAGGTATATTATATTTTATTTTTTATTAATTATCTTGATAAGATGTAACAAGACCGAGTCCCTTCACGTAAACCAGCGCCTCAGCCTTTTTTTTTTTTTTGTTATCCCGGTGGAAATCCCTACGGACCGTCAGGGGAAGTGGTGAGGGCCACTTCCCCCGGTGTGTCGGACCTGCCCCGACTAAAACCACCGGGGTGCCAGCACTGCCCTCTCTTCGCCTTCGCCGAGCCTGGGAATCCGAATACTTCCGACGGCTCGGCGAGCGCCTCAGCCTTCCTCTCCAGCATAAGCTGCCGGAGTCCATTTCGCCATGTTTATATGTTTCTCTCTTTTGTATTTCCTTCTTTTCGCAATTTTTCATTTTCATTTTGAGGCGACATAAATGTATTTCATTTCCGATGTTTGAGACTGCGAGGGTCGGTCAAGCTCGCGACCGTACGGCTCACATCTGACGACTTGGCATAAAAATGCGTACAAATCGATACATCGCGGCCTAGCAACTGGTGCCGAGTTGCGACTGTTATAATCCGATGGCTATCTTAAAGTATAGCCACTCAAACGCAATGGATATATAGTTATCTAAAAACAGGAATAATTCCAAGGGCCTGAGGTATTCTTCACATATGTATAGCAAGGTTTCATATTGTATGCTGGCTCGATAGAGTGACTACAATGCACCTGATGGAAAGCAGATCGAGTCCAAGAACGACAACGAACGCCAAGAGGCGAAAATCCATTGACAGTCGTCATCTATAGGTTAGCCCAGATATACAACGACTGAAGGTCTCTAGGTACATTACACAACTGTATATTTGAAAACTGATCCCGAAACGCGACAGTCCGAAGCGAATCACCATAACGGTCTTTAGACTTGTGTACAGAGATCATGTTCCAGTTCGAGCATTCACAAAGCTACTTCTAAAAACTTTATTCTTTGATGAACTGAATTTATTTCACCCTATTATTATGGATATTTTTTGTAAGTTCAAGAGCTGGTAATACTTTTAAAATTTATATGTTCACTGATTTTATTATACATACCTGTCTAGCTTCAAAGACCCAGTGAGACTTGCCATTGTCATCAACATAGTTCCACCATCGCAAGCCGACTAGCAGACGGCCTATAAAACACCAAGCAACATTAATCTTATGCACAATATAAGGTTTACGTTATAGTCAAAATAGTGACTTGCTTCCGTCTGTCGTGTTTCGGGATCAGTTTGCATATATCCAGTTGTTCATAATACTAGAGACCTTACGTCGTAGTATGGGTGAGCCGACATAGCTATGGCGACTGTGAAAGAATTTTCGTCTCTTGATAGTCGCTGCCGCTCTCGGACTACACTGTACACAAGCAAGCAAACTTCCACAAAAAAAATAAAAATAAACAAAACTCAATATAAGAGAAATCTAACTATTTACATAAAGTACATATAAAAATTAATACAAAAATAAAATACATTTTTTCTCTTAGTAAACTTTTAAAGGAGCCAAATGAACAAGACTTAATGTTATCATCACAGAAGAACAAGAACATTATCACAAATGTACATGCCCAAATATGCCTAGCATGCGTCAGGTGTGGTGTTACCAAAGTGTCAAGTCTGTATAAAAATAAGGCTCAATACTAGGGAGGTCTATGACTAGAGTAATCTAATGATTATAATTTACATACCGCTGATGTTTTTAACAGTCCAAAAATCAGCAGACAGGAGCAGGATCACGAGCACAAAGCTGGCTATGAATGAACTGGAGAACCAACCGCACAAGATGTACACCACAATGGCAGCCGAGCGGAAGATCAGATGAAAGAACACTATGTAAGGGTGGCTGGAATTCAATTAAATATAAAATAACCATACGTGAACCTATTTAAAAAATTGCCTGGACAAATACTATTTGAACCACAAAAGGAAATAATTTAATAAAGTGAAATAGCAGGATACAGGCACTTATCAGTTGTTTCAACTGCCAGACTGGTAATAAAGAAAACACACAAGTGCTTGTCACGTTTCAGGGTTAATTTGTATATATTCAATTGTTCAAATAACTAGAAACCTTCCTTTGTAATATTTGTGGAACAACATAGCAAAAGTGACTGTTAATGGATTTTCGTCCAATGGCAGTTGTTGCCATTTTTGTATTACATTGTATTTTCCATCAGATGCAATGTAGTCACTTTATTGAGCCAGCATAAAAAAAAGATTTTATACAAGAAATATTTTTAAAACAGATTTTTGCCACTAACTAAACCATTGTTCAAGTTAAAACCCTAGTCGAATAAGACCATGTAAGATCCAAAAATATCTTATCACTGAAATATATGCCTAGAGACATACAGCATTTAGGGAACTCAATTAAACACGACCTTACTTGAGAGCAAGTAAGGATGGAAGAGATTAAAATTATTTACAGCTATGCTATATATCTTATAACTACCTGACATATATTACACCTACACCCTTATCTAAGCACATTTTTTTTAAATTCAAAGCCATCAGTACCATCAGCATTAGTCTTTTGACTAACTTGGGTCTCTCCACTCATGGCTCGGTCAAGGGAATACATGGTAATTGGAAGTTCTGAAGGAGCTGAACCTTCACCTATTTCATTATTTGGCTCAGTGATTATATCAATAGCATACCATTTGTGCTAACATTATCTTTATGGATTTGACCCATATGCTTACAGGTGGGTATTTTTATAAGGACTAAATAATGCTAAACTATGGCGAGTATCTACCCTTTCCCTATTCTCCCTGGTGACAATTTTACCTTATCCCCATAGTTCTTAACTATCACCTTCTCACCCAACACAATGTACCATCCTCTGCCACGGTCATATTGTAACCATTTTTGTTGTTTCACTTTCACTTTATCTTCCACCATATTTGAGAAAGTTTCATAATTTCAGCAGTCAATCCAAGGTCTTGTTTCACTATTTTATTGTCTAATTCAAAACTTTGGACATTTTATTTGCAAGAGCAACTTCCATGTATTTGTAAAAAATTTGATTGTACAACTAAATAACAATCAATATACAACATTATTCTAGGTTCACATAATTGTGGCTGTGGTGGCATAGTAGATAAGGGACCAGTATCTATGTATATCAATTCAAATGGTCATTGGTTTGAATCTCCGCACATACAGATTAATTTTCCAGGTTAAGTATGAGACTAGGCACCACATGCTCACCGGTGAAGGAAAACATCTTAAAGAAGCCCGAGTTGCACTGTTGGTCACGTTGGGCACGACATATAAGCATAAAGTGGATACTGTCAGCAATATATCTTTGCTTACAATAGAGCATAACAATTTTCTATTATTTCTATTTCTTTAAACACAAAAATAAACTCACACAAACTGTTTGTTGGCGTTGTCTTCTTCACCGAAGGCGAGTGTATCGTCATCAAGCAAGGGGACCTGCGGTACACCTGGCTGTAAGTAGCGCAGGAACGAAACTACATAAGGGCAAGCCGTGCAAAGCATTCATACTTGTTACTGCTATATTCAACAAGTAGCACATCTAACTTACTTTGTTATGTAACAAAATTATTGATTAATATTTCTATCAAGTTTTTTTAGATATATAAAGTCAATTCAAATAAGCTTGCTATCAAACAATTTTCAACATCAATGTAAAAAAAAAAAAACTTGGTCAATGACCCCTAATTTGGAAAACAGAATCTACTTACAAGAGCCACCAAGAAACTCTGATAGTTGCTTATTTAAACATAATGAGGTATAAATACATTGGATACTAATGTTTACAATCATAAAACTTAGCTATAATATATTATTATTATCAAATAATAGGCAAGCAGCTGTTAGCTGATGTGCCTATATCTCCACTGTTGTGATCAACTATCACATATTGTTTAACACTGGATTTACCATACATTAAAATCTGGTTAGGAGGAGAGCCATTTATCTAATCTAATTTTGAAACTATTGGTTGACGGTGGGTCAACAATGTCCTAAGGCAATTTATTCCAAATTTGCAATATTCTGGTAATGAGTGACCACTAACAAACCAACCCAATTACCATGTTGCTGAATATTGGCAATCATTATTCGGTAATATAATTAAGATTTACTTTGACCTTTGAAATATTTATTAAAAATGGAATAGATATATCATTTTAACTTTAAAAATCTGTATGGTAAAATTAATAATTTTCTATATGAAAATAGTGACATTGCCATACAGCCACATTTCATATTATAATCCTTTTGTCATTTTACAAAATATTTGTACTTATGTTGATTATAATGTTTTATTTCAACTATAATGTAAATGAATAATTTTAATAGTTATCCACTAATATTTTCTTTACACTATTTCTACTAATATTAGCTCTGTGATAATTAACTAGATACACTAACTTCTTGGTAATGAAATAACAATTGCAATGTTTGAATTACTATTAAAAAATACTGAATCGGAGTTAAGTTATCATAAAATTAGAGCTTATTTAGCAATCTTTTATTTGAAAGCAACGCCAAGAATTTGAAATATTTTCCTATTGAACTTAAAAGCAAATAATGCATATTTATATGTACTTATTAGTAAATGCAAAATATGTGAAGTTAATTATATTAACATAAAATCAATTTTATTTCTAAATTGTAACAAGTCAAGGAAAGGTTTTTTTTAATTTACTTACTGTAGCTGAATTCATAGCTGGATTATTCATAACAGTTTATTATAAAACTCGCTTCCTTTACTCGTATTATTATTTTTATCGGTGTAAGTATATTTTCTTTTATAATATATTTCATGGAATATTGAAATAGGATGTATCAGAGTTTAGAATTAAGAACAAAATAGCGAAAACACCCATTAATCAACCACATTAACACTTTTGACAGATGACGTTGTCATTAATTTTTTTCATTATATTCTCCCCCTTTGTGGGGAAGGCAAAGGCATTTACTCCATACAGCCATGTCTGAGGTAAATTATCTATAAATCTTATTGAATTTCTATAAAGTGTTCCTGCCACACTTCAATATCTCTGTCATAGTTTTAATTCAATGTAATCCATCTTCATTTGTTGTCGAAGGCGGGCGTGGATTATCGGGTAGGAGCCGGTATTTCAGTAAAATATGGGCGGTAGTTTGATAATCACTTCTAATAGTCCAGGAATCAATCAGAACAATAGTAAAAGCATCTATAATTAGCTAGATTTCGTTGGATTTACTTAATGTCCACCGAGCACGAACTGATCCTTAAAGTAGTCAGTTCGAAGCAAATCACTATGCCAGTCTTTGCACAAGTGTACTATGGTCACGATCCAATTCCGGCAATTAACCTACCAACTCAAGCGGCTGAAAGCACAAGAAATGGTCCTGAACGTAGTCAGGGCGAAGCGAGTTACTATGAGTTGGTAGGTTTATTGGCTGAACAGTGTCGTGACTCGTGACCACATTACACAACTGCGAAGACCCTTATAATGATTATGATTCGATCAACGAGACGGATATTCGGGATCAGCTAGTTCGAAATAAGATAACTTGAAAAATAAAAGAGTATTTCAATCGGTCTCTCTCTCAGCCAGAACTCAAAAGTAATCATTAAAATAATCATGATTAATTGAATGTTTACTGTAATCAAGATTAATGATTACTCATGTAATCTTGCTTAAAAGTAATCAGATTACAAGTAATCGTGATTACATACATCATGATTACTTGTAATCTGTTTAAAAGTAATCATGATTAGGCCCATCTATGCAAGAGACTCATTACTCCGCTAGCGTCTCGTTAAAAAACCATTGATTCCTCTTCGCACACGGTTGGCCGAGCATTTCACCGTTGCCCAAGCCCACAACACAAACTCAGACAACAATTGAATATTCAGCCGACCGCCACAACAAGAAAACAATAATTATTCAACGAGAGTACGGAAGAGATGCAACCACTACGGCTTGACGTTTTGCCGCCAATCCGTTGTCATTCTTTTTTTTTCGTTAGGGTAGCATTCGATCATGAATTATTATTTGGTATGTTTGAATTAATTTTATATTTTCGATTTGCTCATCGAAGAAAGTTTACAATTTAAGAGATATATTTTATTGGCTTTTTATTTATCTCTATATGTGTATGGATATGTGCTTTAGATGGTAATAAATGTAATAATAATAATAATATAAAGGCGGTAGAAAAATTTACGATTTTTACTATGTTTTGTATAAAATAAATCATCTGTCTTTAGATATATTAATTCAGGCTAAATAAAACTATTTATATCTGTGTCAAATAGAATTTAAATTTTAGCTGAATGGCTATGTTTCCATAGCCATGAAACCATTTAAAAAGTAAAAAGTAACTAACTCAGCAATCTGTCATAATTTTGCAGAAGGGCTCATGAAGGGCTGTTTACAAATTCGCGATACTTTTGTTTACCTTTTCGTTGTGTTTGTACAGTAGAATAGCGAGTGTGTTTCCGCGTATCGTACGATGAGTACTGCCGATGATCCGGCTGTGTCGCGCGTGTGTTTGTGATCCTTAATTCTAGTGACAGATCTGAGATTTGCGTAACGAAGTTACTATGGGAGCCAAGGCGAGCACAGCGAACGGAGGACAGAGTCCTCGGGCCAGAACATTCTCCACCAGCTCAAGTTCCGATGTGGTGTCGGGCAACGCAGGGTTTAGTCTCCTGCGAGCGATACCCGGGATCCAGATAGCGAACGACCGACAGCGTGCAAGATCGCTGTCTTCAGTGCCGGACTTGCATGCATCTCATGAGGCGATTGCTATACCAGCGAACTCGCAAAGTTACGAGGTCTCAGCAGCAGCGAGTCCGGATACAGATTCGAGTTCTAATGAGGATGCAGGGCCGGTCGCTGGAACATCGCTGGCGCTTGGCAGGGTGTATGCGGCGCACTCGTTGCCTTCTCATATTTGGTCTATAAACGGTAAGTACCTTTGTACTCATTATAAATATTTTATCAGATCGTAGGTGCCAATAAACTTAGATTCGACTTAGAGTTGGCTCAACAATGCGAGCTGGTTACACAGACCATAGTCACAAGTTCATTAAAGCGTCGCTGTTATAATGTGTAAGTACCTTTGAATTTTCATGTAATATTGGTAATATATTAATTATAACAACTATATTTAACATACACACAAATGTCACAAAAAATAAGCACACTTAGATATATAGTTGAGGAAAATGAGCTGGTTTGAAACTGAAGGCACAGAAATTATTTATATAAACAATATGAATTATGATGGCCTAATAGTGTAATGGTTGTGATCTTGCTTGCAATGCTTAAGGTCCTGGGTTAAAATGTCAGTTGTGGCTAACTTTTGTGTTTTGAATATATTTAGTTTGTAGCAAGTCATGAATCTGTATACATGTTTATATATATATTGTTTATATATATTTACTCTGTCTAGTTTTTATAATAATAAAAGTGTATAAACAAATATTATTTGTATTTTAAAGTGAACATAGCTTTTTCATAGCAAGTGTCAATTATTTAGGCTCAAATTATATCAAAAATAAGAATTAAGAAGAAATTAGTAATTCCAAATCAGGGTAATAAAAGAATAAACCATTCAAACCCATTATGTTTTTTTTTTGTTATTGTTAGTGGTTATTTTACAAACTACATTCAGGTAAAACTAATATGTTATAGATAAATGAAACATGTGAATAATTGTATTTGTTCTACACTAAATAAATAATAAGACATTATCTTCATCTAAAAACATTATAGTGTTTAATGTTACTAAGATAATCTAAATATAGAAATAATTGCTTATTCCTTTCACATATGTATATAAATATATCACATATATTTATCAAAAGTATTTTACTAAATATAGATGTTTCCTAAAATAATATGATGTTTGATGAGAAAAATATGCAGAATTGAAGAGAGTACACGAAGGGATTAATTAATGTTAAGGATGTGAAAGTGTTTTGCAAGAACAGAAAAGTGGTGTTTCATTCTCTCTGTCTTCCTCAATAGGGTTTCAACTTGATGATAGATGTTTTATAAAATTATTCATTCTTAGTGATCACTCACTCCTTATAAATTTTCAGGCTATAAAGACTATTTTGATACTGTTCTACCTATGGACCTTTTTAGTGGCTAAAATATCCTGGATTATTGATTTGCTTATCACTATAGCCCACTCTCTTCATAATATAAACTAAGTACATCAAAAATAATGATATACTTAACTGCTTGCCTGATAATAATAAATAAATAAATAATAATAAATAAATTTGCTATGCTTATTGCCTTATGTCTCCCTTGATTCTATTGTCTTAGCCCTTTTCAATTTAGTGTCCTATACTGTAAGTAACCAGAAGTACCTAGAGGGTACAATATTGACTTAATTATGGATTTTATAAAACAACAATATTTACTCTGTTGTTTACAGCATTACAAACATTTTTGTCCTGAACTCAGTGATCATGGAGTGCAAAAATAAATTACAGTGATGTAAAAAGTCTAAAAAATGTCTCCAAAACATGTTTTTCTTAGTAGGGGCAATTTCTAATATCAGTACTAATCAGGCTATTGTACAGCTAACACCCACAGTTGGTTTCTCTCAGCAGGTGAGGAACATTGAGAAATTTTTTATCAGTAGGAGTCTTTTACATTCCTAGCTATAGCCGTCATGGTAAGCAAGATGTATTAAGTAGGATTTCACCATTTACTCCTGCTATTCTGCCTAATCCTGCTATCCTGCTAACCTGATGTTCTGATACTATTTCTTTCTAATATTTAAAAGATATTATTCAAGTGGTTGTCAAGTTTCACTGCTGCAATGAATATATTAAATTAAGTATTATTATTGTATTATTTTTTATGTCAACTATCATCATGATTACACAATGTTTAATGATAAGTAGTTTACTATGTGAGGATTTCCTCTATAACAGAGGTACCCAAATAATTTTACTCATACACCTGTTTAAACATTTTACTGTTTTCCATCCCCTGTTGCTAAATATTTACTGTAACTCTAAACTTGTCAAAAAATATGAACCTCGGAAAATAATTTAGCTGAAAAATCTGAACATAAAAAGCTTCAAAAGGCTTTTTTTTTTAAGTCTCAATACAACCATTGTCATCGAAGTACATATTGACTGTCAAAAATCACTGAAGAAATTTTAAAATTTGTGCAGTATAATGGTAAGTCGGAGCGCAATCTCAGAGCGTGAGGTTGTACGCCCGCACATATAATAACCAAATTAAGATTGGCACAGGGGAGGCTAGTACTATAGGCATTGCTGCTGCCCGTACGCATTTTGTAACGGGTTTATATTATCTGTGTGCCCTTAAAATCCTTTTTGTTCCCTCCATTTTTTGTATAGTATTTTATCTGCCTTCATTGATATGTAACGCCAAGCCAACATTTTCGCTCCTTACTTGTGAACTGGAATTTTTTCACGCGACGATTTTTCCTTGGAGCCTTAGGGATCCACCAGGACCACTTTGGGAATCACTGATGCAGTCTGTTGTTGACAGTGTCAAAAATATTTTTATCCTGATATATATGACTATGGAGTGCAAATAATAAATTATAGTAGTGAGAAATGCTTACACTTGGTATGCGGGCAACGTATTTTTACGTTTTTTGCAGTCTCTGATTAGAGCGCGGTTCACGTAAAAATACGTATTTATGTGATTTGTGGTGGAAACGCCCGCGTGCACGTATAGTTCGGCAGCGAAGTATGCCCGCATGCCAAGTGTTAATAAAATATAATAATAATTAGGAATGTTTTATGCTTAAAAAGAGTGAAAATGTGTCCCAAGAAATCGATCGCTAAGCATAGTTTAATCGACTATTGCTAATCGGTGCGTTTACAAGCGCAGTCCCACACCGATGCAGCCTTGAGTTTCATTCGGCGTTTCTTCTCAATGTAGTCGCTTCCGAAACGCTTGTAGATCTCCGTTAGGTATTCTCCATTGCTGGCTGCCCCAATTGAGGTTCGTGCCGACAGGGGTGCCCTTGTATTGCCACCCAACCCATAACTCACTGGCCGAGCACCTTCAGTGAGGGTAAAGTTGTAAAGGCCCGCCCAGGCCAATAAGAATTCGTCACGTGGAAACCGAATATATCCCTCGCTCTTACGACGCTTGTAAAGTTATAATTTATACTCAGTTTCATTAAAAATATGACCTGCTTTATAAATAAAGGGATTTTGTATATAGTTTTGTTTCACAATGGGGAGATAAATGTCCAGTCTTGCGTGAGCTTCTTGGGGGTATTCAAATAAAATTTTAACAAATGAAATATAACTTTATTCCTATATACCTACTTTCAAGCAATTTTGAATTATCAAAAAAGATAAATAAATCTACCGCCGATTCGAACAGGATCTACCGAGAAGAGCCGACAAGAAACTTTGGTAGTTGCTCTGCACACCGTAATGAGGTACAAATATTATATAATACACAAGGAATGAATGGGCCGTGGGAAAAGTTGTATACATTTTTTTTTTGTTAACCCGGGGGAATCCTCATAGGATCGTCAGGGGGTGGTGAGGGCCGCCCCCCGATATGCCGGACTTTTACCGACTAAAACCCCCGGGTGCTCCTTCAGTCGCGTCTGCACCAGTCCTCGGGTGCACCGAGTACTTCCAAAGGGAAAAGTGGTATACATTAGGAGCTCGTACTTTTATCATTTAATCTAACCTAACCGTCCTATGATATTGGATTATTTAAACGAAGTGTGAAGAGTTATTTGTATAGACCGGCATGATCGCTATGGCTATCGATTGTTTTTATTTACTGTTGATAGTAGCAGTCATTTTTTGGACAGCACCGTGCTTATCATCTGTCGTGGTGTGGCCACTATGCTGGGTCAGAATAAAAGAAATAATTATTGATGACTGAATATTTAGTTATTTAGATTTGTAATTTCAATGATGATAACTCCTAAGATGTTTTAGGCATTGTATTGTATAGGCGACTGTCGAGCCCCGTGTAAGAACCATTTTTTTTTAAGCCGGTGACTAGGTAATTCAAATTTATGTTAGTTTTGTATTGGTGATCGTTTTTTTGAAATATTTTTATAGAAACGTTGGAGATTGTATCATTATGCAAGCCATCATTCCCATGACTAGATGTGATTGTCGATTGATCGGCCGCGGACCGAGGCGCGACCGACGCGGTTCCCGAACGTTTGCCGTGGCTATAATAAATCGCGGGCGTGTTTCCCTCCTTCCGGGGTGCGCCCACGCGGGCGGCGTGCTCCTCTCCAGGCCAGTCTCGCGCCGGCTGCCGTTCCGTCCGCACAGCGATGTACCGCCGCCGGTACCGCGCCACCCTGGGCCTGGGCCTCGGTTCGTCCCTCTCCTCGACGTTCTCCACGACGCTGTCCATACGCACCACGACGACAACGGCCGCGCCAGACACCGTCAGGTCAGACGCCCGGGCGACCGCAGCTAAGCTCAAGTCCAAGTACGAGAGTGCCGGCACGGCGCAAGGTGCGTTCCACGCTGATAAAGGAGTTGATAAGGCAGTGATGCCAGCTTAGGCGCGTACTCCGGAATTTAAGGGTTTTAATGTGGATAGGGAAATTTTGGAAAAAATTGTAATTTAAGTAAAAATCAAGAGGAAATGTCGTACACAGTATGATTAAATTATCGAAGATTATGATATTTTTTTTATACCGGCTCGACAGAGTGACTACATCGCACCTGATAGTAAGTGTGCAGTTCGAGAACGGCAACAATCGCCACGGAACAATAATCCGTTGGCAGTCGCCGTCGCTGTGTTGGCCCACATATACGATGACAGATAGTGTCTAGGTATATCGACGGGATATACACAAACTGTTCACGCAATGCGCCAGGCCGAAGTTAATTACTATGACGGTCTTAACACTTGCGTACTGTGGTCACAATCCAGTTCGGGCAATCGCCTCATCAAATTAAAATATTACACTGTTCCATAGGACGGTGTAATCAATGTCATGATATGGGGTCCTTTAAGCGGAGCGTGAAGAGATATTTGTGCAGGCCGGCATGATCGCTGCGACTATCGATAAGTTTTTCTTTTTTTTTGTTGATAGTCGTTGTTTTTGGACAGAACCATGCATATCATCAGGCGTGGTGTGGTCCCTGTGCCGTGTCAGCTTAAAAAAGCTTTTATTTTCTTTCTGGCTTTTGTATCTTCTTTATGTAGTAATTTATTATTTTTATGTTTCGCTTATTATATAAAAATGAAATAAATAAAATAGTTTGGGGTTCGACGTTGCTCGCACCCGTACGCCTTCACTGTAATCCTACACGAGCTGTTGCGAGTAGGTAGGGCTTCGGCACCTAATATGCAAAGTCCGTCACAGTGACCTCATTTCAGTGTCAACTCGTGTATTCTCCGTGTGTTCTTCAGCCCCTTTTTCACCGACTTTGAAGAGGACGGCCTGTATTCTACTGTATATATTTTTTTATGTATGTTCATCGATAAACTCCGCTGTTTGTGGAGTGATTTGGATAATTATTTTTAAGATATTGAGTTTATCATAAAATTAGTCCTGTTTTATAATGATGCAGTTCAGGCGAAGTTCTCGGATATAAAGACCATTGAATTGATAACAGTAAAATTTAAATTTTTCACTCTACGTTTACGTCTTGATCTTGTTGATTATTGTTTTGTTCAAAAGGATATACATCAAGGTTGCTTGAGATTTCTTATGGTACAGGTGTGATGAAGGCCTTCCTTAATACAGCAAATATATCGTGCGTGGGTTCATTTCAACATTTCAATCCGGATTTTTCTCTATTTAGATACAGGTGGTGCAGCTTGTGCTAAGTTTTAAGAAGGTTGCCTAAATTTCTTTTAAGAGTTCCCTGGTCTTGAGGGGTTTCAGCGATTATGATTTCCAGCGTTGATATAGATAATATTATACATATAGAAGATAGATAGAAGTACTTTATAATAATAATAAAATCGTCGCGCTATATCCCTTTCGGGGTCAGCAGAGTGGGATTAGTGGCTATATTCACATTGTGTTTATATATCAATTCTATTAGATGCCATGTGGGTTTCTTGCCCCGGTGAGCAGGTGATGCCAAAATACGTACTTTACATGTTGCGATAAAACGGTATAATTCCATTCCATAGTTTTACGGTGACTTCTATTTCAGCTAGGACTAGGAAGTTCTTTAATTCTTACCTTTGTCGGGTCATTGGATCGTGGAAAGGATTTCCGGCGCGCGTGTTCCCTTCATTCTACGATATCGGGTTCTTTAAGCGAAGCGCGTAGAGATATTTGTGTAGGCCGGCATGATCGCGGCGACTATTTGAAAGTGGTTGTCTCAACAGTCTTATTCGGGTTTTAAAAGAAACGTTTATTGAGAAAAAGGGAAAATCTTTATATAACCAGAGATGGGCAAAATGTAATCTGATTAATGACGAATGATTACAAAATCTAGTCATAATTTTAATTTTCTTGCTCTGTAATCATGATTAAATCCATTTCAAACATTAAGAAATCATAAATGTGTATACAATCTGGGATTTTGTAGTGTTTAAAACATAAATAAGCAAAATGCAGTCATATTAATGGTAATAAATGTAAAATATAATCGTTAATCAATTTCCTTAATCTGATTACATTTTGCCCATCTATGTATATAACAAATGTAATAATAAACAAGAAACAAATTTATATAGAACAATGAAAGAACAGTACACAATATCACATCATGCATCCTGTCTGCTGTCATCTTAAAGAGCGCTCGGTTCAGCGCGCGCTGGTCTGCTGGGCGACGCTGCACGCGCCATCCAGAGCTGATTTTCAGTCGACGCTCAATTGGACTGATTGCGCGGACGCCGTGCTGCTAATACAATATCAGAACAGTTCAATATAATAAACCGGTATCGATTGGATTGGATTGCGCTGTACTTTCCATCAGACACGATGTAGTCACTGTGCATAAACAGAATTTAAAAAAACACACACACATTGCTGCTGAGTAAATATATTCTAAGTTGTCACAATATTAAAATGTTGGTTGATTAAAATCGATCCAGTGTGTTTCCACACGTGGTGTATATTGTAAACAGTTGGCGAAAAACACTACTCGGAAACATTATTCCAACGCATTCGGTGAAATTACATTCAAAAATCCTTGAAGAAATGGCTAATTTATTGTACGATAATTTTATTTTAACCACAATCGCTTCGAGGTTGGAATTCCATCGAAATAATGTGTGCATTTACTTGCTTTATCGAAGAAACGTTGTAAATTCGAACTCTGAGCGGTCACGCGTTGCGTTCAATATGTTAAAATAAGGATCTAAAAAACTCGGACTGAATTCGGATGTTGCTTTACGCATTGCCGGAATGAATACGTCAAAATGGCGATCTAGAAAACCCACGCAATTCGGAGACAATAAATAAAATGAAATAAATGAATATATAAAGAAGAGAAGAAAAGCATTTATTTGGCACAAAACACAACATACAACATAGAAGAATAGGCTAATCAAGATAAAAAACAACAAAAGTAAATACCCTGTGCTGTGATGCGCCAAAGGGAAGTCAACTCAGCAAATGCTAAGTGACCAGCCGAGCCACCCAGCGCTGTCTGTTCCCTGACATCTATACACTGTGTCAACGCTCAGAAAACAGCTAGGAAAGGAACAATAGAGTATAGAATAGAGACGATTTCAATGTGTCATAGCATAAGATATGCACCTACATACACGTAAATGAATGAAATTAAAAATATTACTGCTTGGAGTCTACTTAATGGGTTCTCTGAGCTTTACCATTTCCCCTGCCACCCCCTCTTCGTCTCGCTTCTCGGATAGAATTTGATCCGATTCGGACGCAATGCGCGACCGTTACTGCAAATAGTACGATGGCTATTTATGTTCCTCAATACTCTGATCCGAATCAGAGAATAACAGATGACGGGTAGAATCAGATGATGGATGTAGTGCGTAACCTATAGTAAAAATAGTTCAAAACCTACTGCGGAACGTATTTTCACGTATTCGCAGCGGATACAATGCTTGCCTTATGCCGACTCGGCATACTGACATCCTGCCTAAGTCCAAAAAATTACTAAGACTATCAGCAGGAAAGAAAAATCTATCGATAGTCGCAGTGATCATGCCGGCCTGCACAAATATTTCTTCATGCTTCGTTTGAAAGACCTAATATCTAAGGACGGTAGGAACATGCTCGCCGGAAGACATACCACAGCCCAACGACTCTGCTGCAGTAAGAGTTAGAGAACTTCTTAGTCCTAGCCGGGATGTGAGTTATCTTTAAGTTGTGACTTTGTAAACTTGAGCGCGCAGTTCTTTTATGGAAAGGAGAAGGTGGAACAAGGTCAAAAACTCTTCAGGACACTCACCATGATACAGACGGTTAAAATGCTCAGTGAGGCAATATCTCTGCAGACCTGGAGCGTTTCAAGATACCTAGTAATGTCTGGATAATTCACAATGCGGACAGTCCTCTGCTGCAACCTATCCAGGGCGTCATCGAGTAAGCACTGAGCAGATCTGTCCCAGAGATGCGAACAGTGTTCCGTGCAGACATCCTGATAGATTGTTTTGTCGTGTCGTGCACTGTACAGTGTCGTGTCGTGCGATCTTACCCTAAATATTAATTAAACTGTCCGACTATAAATTTAGTGAGTTTATGATTCACTTGAAGTGCTGTTACTAGATCAAATCGCGCAGTGCTTGCGTCAAACGCTAACAGAAATCATTAATTAAAATGTATGATTAGAATTGCCATTTTGAATGTTATGTTAGAAATATGTTGATTTTATTTAAGACATGCGGATATTTCCGGGTGGAGATGACTTTGTTGAAAATCTTAAATTAATTTGTTATTTTATTATTTCTTTTTGTTGCGATCGGCTGCGCTACAAGTCACGTTGGGCACGACTAGTGATGAAAATGCCCGGGAATTTGCCCAAAGTGCCTAAAACTTGTATGGGGAATATTCCCGGGAATTTACGAAATGTTCGCGGAAGTGCTGGGAACTTTGGGAAAATTCCCGGGCATTTTCATCACTAGGCACGACATATAAGCGCAAAGTGGATACGCTTGTACGTCGTGCTCTACGTGACCAGTAGCGCAGCCGATCGCTGTTCCCACAGCACTAGTAAGTAGTAGGGATTCACAGGTTCTGGCTCACCGCCTTTGGCTCTATCATCGGTTCTAGCTCACTGATCGGCGGCAACACTAAAAAAAAAAAAAAAGTTTTCAGGGTCGCTGAATCGAATGCAAGTATTTAAAATTGCGTAGCTTTAACCGTTTCAGAGATAGCATAACATTAACTAGGCCATAATAATACAAAAGCAATGGGGTACAGTTAACAATGGATCATCCGAGCAAGGGTCGCCTATTGTTCGCTCGAACGCTATTGTTTGAATCGAGTTACGGTCGGGGGGTCTCAGGTACTTTTTCTATGTATAATAAAAAAGCCGTCTACATTCCTTCATTAGTCATATTCATTTATTTTAAAACAGTAATTAAACAAATTCCATAATAACATATCATTGTACATGGTATCGATGTCAAATTGATTAATAAAGTAATTCATTGTACAGTTGTGCAACTTGTAGTACAAATACATTAAACAGTATTGACCACATACTGAAGTCCAATTGTTTTGCAATATTTTTTTATTGAAACTCCATCGGCGGCTATTTCTCTTTAAGAATGCATAGTGATATCCAGAAGGTGGTCGTCCATAGGAGTCGAAAAATTCACCAAAACCATTTTTGTCTATATGTAGTGCAACCCAATGTGATCCAGGTTTTGTATCGGGGTCCAAATTACTAATTAAATAAGTAGGAGTTTCCATGTATATCGGTAATCTATTTGCAGCATACACATTATACCGCAAACTTGGATGTATTTCGTTCAAATATTTCTGTAGTTCTATTGTATTCATATTTATTTAAAAATACAACTTTCCAACCCCAGAGATCGCAAACATGTGTGCGATTGTAATTACAGTAACTTATTATATATCGAAAGGGTGATTATTAAAAATAATACAAAGTAAGTTCATTTTAATTAATTTATTCAAAAATGTACACACAAACAGATACATACAAATATTACAAAGTTAATATTTTTACAATATATATATATTCAACTATTATAATCGACGGATACATTGCGGTTTTTATCTATTTCAATAACATTATCAAATTCGGCGTAAACAATACAGTTAATAGTTTGTACAAGCGTTGACTCAAATCGAACTTCTAATCTTACAGTGCCATGTCTTATAAGATTCCAATGACCTGAAGAGTTGGCTGATAAATCCGGAGTTAAATCAAAAGCTAACAAACAGTAACCGTTCGAATATTGTTCTCTCGAAATTCCATTCCCTTCATTTAAAAAATGTATACCCGTACCCGAAAATAATGTATGATAAGCCGTGGTGAAAATATGGTTTTCAAACGAAGGTTGTAAAGCTTTCGAAGGTATTTGTTGACCATCAATATATAAACAAAATGTGTTAATGTTGTAATTTTCGAAATTAAATGGATTTTTAGTGAGATTACCGTTAAATGCCCCGTTATCAACAAACCCAATAATACATCTTTTTGGGACTTGCCCCAAAAAAATGTTGTCAAGTGTTTTGCCTTGAATCCCAGATGGTATAGTTAAAACTTTCACTTCAGCTCGAGTGACGGGATATTTTGCTGTAGAAAAAGCCAATGCTTTTTGATGTGCAAGTAAAACAGTTGGATTGATTCGTGCTTTACGAACGATAAGTGTTGCATCTGTAATGCATACTTTAAACTTTGAATCACTTGAAGGGGCCATTAAGTTAAATGTTTCTCTAGAGCGAACTAATTTAACTGACATTTCTACACCATTGATCAAGAACTTTTCTTGGTTAAATATATCGCCATGTAAGTGTCCAATCATTTCAATTTCTTGACTTTCAGAAGCTAATTTTTGTCTTTTAACAAATCCTCCATTTTCCTCGCCGGTTTCATTCATTTTGTTGGCTGTATCTTCATACCAAAGGCCACACGTAAGATGAGATTCTTTAGCTGGTTTAGCATAATTCAACAAAGTTTCCATGTAGGCACGATACGCATATGTATTATTTGGAGGTGATATAAGTTTTTGATTTAAATAGACATCAAGTTGACTGAAGATTGAATGCAACCAATTATTAACCGGAGCCACTACCGTTGAGGCAGCTACCTTAGAGGAATCTTGATGCAATATCCTGGCTTTTATATGAATCAAAGTATGAGACAGATCTATATAATCTTCACCAGTTCCTGGTACTTGAAATTCGAGGGGCCCATCATCAGCTAGAGATGATATAGGTTTATAATGTATCCATATTCCATTTTCTATACTAGTTTGTGTTGAGGGTAATGCAAATAAATCTAACTCTGATTTAATGCACTCACATGATTTGTTATGTAGAAATGACATTTTATGAAAATATGTCTTTGATTTTAGTATGACTTGACTTTGATTTTTTGATACCTTTCACCTTGACATTCGGTGCTGAAATGAGAGAATTCAAACGGTTCCTCTTTTTTATATATCCTGAACCGGACATGTTAATTCGATTAATTTTATCTTGAGCTTTTTTGTGTAAATTTGAGCTGGCCTCTTTCAATCTAGTTCTTATTGAATCTTCCATGGGGCGTGCATTAACCATATCCGATAATAGACCCACACCGGCATTTAAAGCCTCTTTACCCACTACTTTAGCACCACTAGAGAGCAATGGTAAAACAGATCTAAATAAGCCTCCTAAAAAACTACCAATTCCATGTCCACGCTGATACGGTGCTCCTCGATAAATCACACCAATACCGTGACCAGCTTGATGTGAATAATAGTGCTCATAAGGACAAATCTCATTATATTCTTTGGAATACATTATAGTTTCATAAAGTGGAGTTTAATACACAATGTCCCAAACTGGAATGGTATTTTTTGTCCTGTGCCTGATCTTATATTTATTTCAATCGTGTCAAACTCCCTGCGCATAACAGGTATGTAGTGAGGTGGTGAGAAAACATGCATTTTATTAGCTCCATATATGTATTTTGAAGGGTCTAGTGGTATTATTCTTAATAATTGTGTCATCACATCCCCAACAATTTGCGGTTCAATAATATCACTATAAACAAATAACTGGGATGGTAGCCCTAGATGTAAATTCGCTGAACATTTTCCAAAACCACCCCTGTGTGCTAAGTTTCTAGTTGGTTCAAATCCTAGTTGAAGACTTAAGCTAGGTGCTAACGTAACTGATCTTATTGATTCATCCATTACAGTTACAGATACAAACTTTGAAATTTCATCATATCGAAATATAACTTTATCATCAATGCTGTTTAATGCTGTTAAAATTTGATTAATATCATCATAGTTGGTGGCTGGTATATAATGTTTGTAGTATATTAGTGAAGGTTTATCCTCATGGGGCATTACAGCCCATTTTGTTATATAAACAATATTTTCATGTTCCTGAACTGTAAACATCGTGCATGGATATTGAAATTCAACGACACCAACAGACCATCTACCTTCAAGTATAATAGGTTTCGGTAATTTGGTTGAAAACTGGGTTGTCGTATTTTCTGGGAAGTATTCCATGGAGCTATTACTCAACAATGTTAAATAAAAACTTTCCTTCATCATATTTTCTTTAAACTAGAAGCCAATATCCAACTATTAAATTTATCTGGATAACCTTTCCACTTGACCAACACTTGCTTTCTGTTACCGGAATAGCGGGAACCGATAATTTTATCTATTTTATAACTTGAAGTAGGATCATAAGATATTTTTTGTAACTCTTTCTCATAAAAAGTTCCTGTTATTGGTTCATTTTGTAAATCTTTTAATGTGTATACTACCCACGGTGATCTATCTATTATAGAAGATATAATAAAAATTTCATCACTCCAATTGGATTCATATCCCTTTTGAAAGATATGTTTGTGTTTGGTGATTCTTACATAGTCACCAATATGAAATTTTGGAAGTGGAATATTTGTAGGTTGACTAACTTTTTCTCTGTCATACAAATTATTCCAAACAGTCATTATATTATCAAAATTTACATCGCAAGGACACATCTTAATACTAGAATGATAGCTATGGTTATATGCGTATATTAAGTTCTGTAGGATATCTATATACCTATGGGTATTTTTGTGAGTGAAATAACGCCACATTCTCATTTTTAGTGTCCTTTGGAATCTTTCTACAATGCTGGCTTTAATATCAGGGTTATTTGTTGTATAATAATTTATATTTTTACTCTTTAAATAACCCTTTACATCTTTTGAAAGGAATTCACTTCCTTTATCAGATTGTATATGTGTTGGTGTGGTATTAGCTTCACTAAAAATACTATCAAAACATGATTTAACTGTTTCAGAATTTTTATTTTTCATAGGTCTAGCATAAGCATATTTAGTAAACACATCAATAACACAAAGTATATAATTAAATCCGTCATTATGTGTAGAATAAGATCTCATATCACTTAAGTCTACCTGCCAAAGTTCATTTAGGTTGGACAAAATATATTTGTTTCGAGGAAATTTCCTATGTACTGGTTTATGCAACGTGTATGTTTCTTGTAACCGTAGCCACTTTTTAACGTCTTCCTTAGTCATTTTACCTTTCATAGCTTTCGACAATTTTTCAATACTACTGTAACCAGCAGGATGTGATGGATCATAATAAATCTTAGTTATCTCTAGTATGGGGTCCATTTTTCCCAACTATTTTTTTTTCTTATAGGTTTTTTTATCTTTTCTAGATTGTTTTTTTTATCATTAAACTCTTCATCTGTAGATACTTGGTCAATATCCTTTAATTGAAGCCGGTGTATGTATTCACTTCTAGCTGGATTCCCAACGTAAGTCAACGGTACTTTAATATCCTTCAATGCTGTTGCAAACTTTTCCCAACCTATTGGATCACTTTTTTTTAACGGTCTAATTGCATCATTTAACAAATCTACTATATTACTTCCAAGAATTTTTTCGTTATCTATAATGACTGTACCATCATCATTCCAATGAATTTTATTTGTACTTAGAGTTAGCAATTCCAATAAAGACCCACCTTTCTTTACATAGGTTTTTGGTATTAAACTAAGAATTTGATCTTTCGTGTAAGGAAGTTTTTCATAAGATATAGTACTCTCCTGATTTTTATCTTCAGTGTTTGGTGGCAGAGCTGTAACTAAACTTTTGTCGTCGGTATAATTACTTTTATTAGATGTATTTACATCTTAAGACTAGTATACAAATACAGCAGTGTACAGCAACATATTTACAAATATTATATTCATAAACTAATCGAAATACATACATATTTTAGTTAACATTAAGGTACTTAATTAGAACATTGAATAGAAATATATATTAAAATTATATTAACAAAGAAATATTTACATACAGATTTTTCTATAATCTATTTTAATTTGTAATGACCCCACGCCAGTGTATCCATATTATTGGGTAGAATATAACGCTTTGTGTCGTTATAAGACAAACATCTTTTGTTTATTTGCTGGGTGAAAATTGTGTGTTTAATTGATTTGAATCTGTACATGTTGCAAAATTGGATATTTTTAGTGAAGAGACAAGTCTTATAATTTTCCATGGTCATTTTTTTTGTAACACATTTATTAACACCCTTTGCTTTTGCTGTCAATTTATTTTCGACGTCAAATGCATACATTTTAGATCTTAGACCTACAAACTCTTTTAAAATTTTTCCATTATTTTCATCTTTGAAAAATCCTAGTTTCTTTTTATTGATTTTTGGATAACCATATGTATTATCTGATGGATAATCGGATGTATCAAATCGATAAACGAGGTCGGTTTTAATATCATTGTAAAAGTTGTCTGTAAAAATCTGATATATTAAACTATCTGTGTCAGTATACAATAATTTTAATTTATTATCAAACTTCCTCATCATGTAGTTGTAGTGAAAGTCATACATAAGAGTTTTTGAAATATCCAATATACAAAATCCTAAATAAATGGGTTTATTATGAACCAACTTTGTTTTTCGCAATTGTACTGCAACTAAGTTTTCTGCAAAAATCGATAAACTGTGAAATTCCGGTTTTGCAATCAAATCTTGTACACCTAGAGTTTTACCGTTATTTTCCCAATGCGTTAACAATTTCACATTAACCCTTTTTTCAATGTTTTCCATAGTTTTCCCAAACACGGAATTATTCATTAATTTATAAAAATCCTTTTCAAAATCCGAGACTGCCTCTATTCTACGTTTTGTATTTAAATCAATGTATTTTTGCAGCCATGAGCTCTGTCTAAATTTTAGTATTCTATGAACTTTTGTTATTTTCATTCCCATATTCAGACACTGTTTAAGATTTCTATAATGAATTTTATATCTGATCTTATTATAAAGATTTGGTATTAATTTGGTTTCTTTAGAATCACTACTTATACATATTTTCTCAGGGCAAAGTGGAAAATCAGAGTGTAAATCGTGAAGTTCAACTGGGTACTCTAAATCTACTTCTAAAATAAAACCGAATTCAGACGTGTCGGGTATATCAAAACTTGTATTTGGACTGACCCATTCAAATCCTCCTTCAGGTAAATATTGAGACATAGCCCAACCGTAAAGGTTATTTGCATCGAAATAAGCAAGATATGATGTAGGTTTATTTTCATCATAATTATCTAAAAATTTATTATTAGCTTTAGCATAACGATTGCTGCATTGTGATACTCCCCCTCTAATACCTGCCTTGATGAAAGCAATTTTATCAAAGTCTGTTAATAATTCTAACTCTATTTTTGTATATTTTAACATAGCATCCCAGCTCAAGCCCGGTGCTGTATAATAATGAGCAGGATCTAATCCATAAGTTGTTATACAAATATTTCTAAAGTTTTCGAATACATCAGTTAACAATATAACATCTGTTTTCAGATATAAGTTAGAGTAATCCAGCATATTTTGACAACCAAAATGTTGCCAAACATTCTGTGCATGATTATATTCATCATTAGATACATTTGAATCAGTTAATGAACTGTAAAATTGATTTTTAGTGGGAATAGATGTTAATTTTAAACAGTCGTATGATGTCATAAATTCATAAGGATAAATACCTTTTCTCCTAACATACCTGAAATCTTCATTTCTTGGAAAACTATTTTTTAAAGTAATAAATTGTTCATCGTTGAGATTTTTAGCTAATTGCTCAAGACTACATGGTAAAAATTTTAGGGAATCAAGAAATCTTAAATTCAAAATTTGGCTATTTATTATTAATGTTTTAGAAAAAGATATGTATCTTTCTTTGTTTTGGGGAATGACATCCACATCACCCTCTACAAAGTTTAATGCATGAACAATGAAATGTGCATCATAGTGGCTGAGATTATGTAGGAATACTGGAACATGACGTGGTATCCTAAATTTGCTTATACAAACATCGTGTGCAACACCTCTAAAATTACCTGTATACCAATCAAAATATGAAATCTTTTTATCATCAGAAAATTCTATTTCACATACACAACAGAGTTTAGAATTCGCAATTTCCTTTTCATTTTCTGCAGTCAATGGTTTGGGGCATTTTTGAAAACTATTTTTCTTACTTATTATTTTTAAATCATCATATAAACGATTCATAAATATCTGTACACAATCTGGACCGCTATACGTTACATATTTTGACAAACTATTATCATATGAACATTTAATATAATATCCAAAACTATAAACTTCATGTTTGTGAACATTTTTAGTATACGGTTTATTTGGATCGTTAGAACACGTTTTTATTGGATTTAAAAAGGCTTCAAAATCTGCATATATAACGAAGGGTATCTTTAACTTTTTATGAAAATTTTCAAATTTTAATTGAGTATTTGACACTAGTTGTCCAAACCAATTTTTATATCTTTTATCTATATTTGGTAGTTCTACAGTAATATGTGAACAATCATATTGTTGATGGTTATTCAACCTTTCCTTTGTGGGGAAATGCAATAAACATCCATCGCATATATAAACCACATGATTTTGATTTGAAATTTGTTTACTGACCAATCTTGATAAGTTTTTAATATAACAATAGTGGTAAGTCCTTTCTCTATTTATGAGTAATAAATTAATGTGACTATTTCTACGACATTTTGTTAAATATAGTGGACCCACTACACTATGCCTTTTCATTTCTTTATTAAATTCTAAACCGAATACATTGATACTAATATTATTTAATTTTTCAACTTTTGATATATCATTTAATTTAACGGGAAAAGATACACCATTAAATTTTAGTTTATTTACATGCATGCTATAGGACGATACTCGATTTGCGTTCTTACTCACTGGATATAATGCCGAAAGTAATGCCCATTGAAAACATAAATTGTCAGAGTTTTTTACGTTTATCACAGCTTTTTTATTACTAATATCTTTAGGTAAATCAATATATGACGTACCACGTAGCGGATTAAATTTATTAATATTCATGTCTAAGCAATTAATTTGTTTAAGACTCCACCCACTGTCTTTTTGTTCAAAAGCACTTATTTTATTTGTTATAGCATCACATAATGAAGAAAAGAAAATATTTAAGTCATCACCTCGAAAAATTATATAATTACATGTTTGAAAATCAAATGAATTTAGAATATCTTTAGTTTGTTGTATAAAATCTGCGTGTAGTATAAAATTTACTTTAAAAGCAGTATGTTTCTGCATAGATTCTTCAATCAAAAATAGCACATCATCTTTTATAGAACTTAAAAACAATTCCGGCGTTTCAAAATCTAACATAGATGATAAATCAGATTTATTTTTAATTTTATATGTAATTATTCTATTTCCAAAGGCTGTTTCAGCAATTGATACATTTTTAAGAGATGTGTGAGAAGTTAAAACATTATTATTATGAATTTTGCTTTTCAAATGATTGGTAAAGTATTTTCTAGTTATCAAAATTTTACACGTGTTACATTGCACCTTGTCGACATCGAGGTCTGCTGATATCCCGATCGATGATAATGAAGTTGATGGCCTATCTTCATATCTAGTCTTTTTCTTATTATTGTCATCATCCTTCGTACTACAAAGTTTCTTAGACCCCATCCCGATTTGATATGATTGTTTTGATTGTCTAAAACAAAGAAGAAACATATTTATAGAAGAAGAACAAAACAATTCTGTAAATTTTGAGATAATTTAAGAAGGCATACTCACGCTATGTTTTCCTCAACTACTGCACAAATATTGTACAATTCTTCATCATATGTGGAGTCTTTCAATCCACTCTCTGGAACTATTCCCCACAAATTATACATTCCATATTAGATTTGCGTTGAAGAAAGGTACAGATATAATTTTAGATTATGTTTCAATAAAATGGAAATATATGACACGAACTTATTTAAAGAAAGTACTAATAAAAATTTGTATTTACAAAAATAGTTTTTTTATATTCTAGCTATAAAATACACATGATTATTATATTCAGAAACTATAAGTAAATAATATATACACGAATATTAATTGAATGGAATGCGTTTATTACTTATTACTAAAGTGAGATTTTTTACAATTTTCAGTCTTAGAAATTTCTTTAGTTATTTCGTAAACAATGTTTCTAACGTTTGCAGAATTTTTGTGTTTATCATTTGTGTAATATTTAACTCTAAAATCTGCGTGCTTCCAATGTTCTGTGGAGGGTATTTTTGCAATCTTTTTCATGTCATATATTTCTATTTTAATAAGTTTACTTGAGCTGGAACCATCATCAACGTTTGTTGATAAACAGACGGTATTACCTTCTTCATCGATTCGAGATACAGTGGATGAAAGTTTTTTTCGTTTTATTATAGGACCTTCAAAGAATTCATCTAAATTCTTGGTAATAATATTTTGCTCCCTCTTTTTCTTTAGTTTTGATTGTAAATTACTAAGTAAATCCTGACTACCTTCATCCGATAGAGGATAGTAGTAATTTTTAAAAGTATTTTCTTCATCAATAATTTCCAGTGAGTTCTGTAAAAATATTTTATAAATTTAAATCTGAATTGATGGATGTTCGTAGTGTAGCGATGGTTTTTTAGTGTATATAAGTGTGGTATAAAGTAATAACAAAATTACTTACATTCATTGTTGTATGAATCTATGTCACTAATACTTTGTAAATTAAATTTATACTTGTATTTCACTTCACTTAGAAATACACGAAATATAACAAACTAAATGTTCACTATAGAAATGACAGTTTCACAATGTAACTTAAACAGTTCCAACCCTATATATATATAGAAAATATCGCTCCTACACCATGACTCATGGGTCCAATGCACAAAAGGTTTGTGATAATGAATTCCGGCTTCGATATGAACAAAAGATATGAACAAAAGATATGAATAGGTTTATAACATTTTGTAAGGTGTCTTTGTTAGTCATCTTTCCATTAACTATTGTTAAAAATATTTTGACTCATTGTTTAGAAATTTTTGAAATACTTTGGAACTTTTTTCTGTTATCAGACAATGAAACAAGTTGTAACATGAAACTGTTAGAAATGTTTGAGTCATAACTAACAAATTTTGGAATGCATTCGTCAAAACGATAAGAAGATATGACGATTATATAGATCTGTCTCATACTTTGATTCATATAAAAGCCAGGATATTGCATCAAGATTCCTCTAAGGTAGCTGCCTCAACGGTAGTGGCTCCGGTTAATAATTGGTTGCATTCAATCTTCAGTCAACTTGATGTCTATTTAAATCAAAAACTTATATCACCTCCAAATAATACATATGCGTATCGTGCCTACATGGAAACTTTGTTGAATTATGCTAAACCAGCTAAAGAATCTCATCTTACGTGTGGCCTTTGGTATGAAGATACAGCCAACAAAATGAATGAAACCGGCGAGGAAAATGGAGGATTTGTTAAAAGACAAAAATTAGCTTCTGAAAGTCAAGAAATTGAAATGATTGGACACTTACATGGCGATATATTTAACCAAGAAAAGTTCTTGATCAATGGTGTAGAAATGTCAGTTAAATTAGTTCGCTCTAGAGAAACATTTAACTTAATGGCCCCTTCAAGTGATTCAAAGTTTAAAGTATGCATTACAGATGCAACACTTATCGTTCGTAAAGCACGAATCAATCCAACTGTTTTACTTGCACATCAAAAAGCATTGGCTTTTTCTACAGCAAAATATCCCGTCACTCGAGCTGAAGTGAAAGTTTTAACTATACCATCTGGGATTCAAGGCAAAACACTTGACAACATTTTTTTGGGGCAAGTCCCAAAAAGATGTATTATTGGGTTTGTTGATAACGGGGCATTTAACGGTAATCTCACTAAAAATCCATTTAATTTCGAAAATTACAACATTAACACATTTTGTTTATATATTGATGGTCAACAAATACCTTCGAAAGCTTTACAACCTTCGTTTGAAAACCATATTTTCACCACGGCTTATCATACATTATTTTCGGGTACGGGTATACATTTTTTAAATGAAGGGAATGGAATTTCGAGAGAACAATATTCGAACGGTTACTGTTTGTTAGCTTTTGATTTAACTCCGGATTTATCAGCCAACTCTTCAGGTCATTGGAATCTTATAAGACATGGCACTGTAAGATTAGAAGTTCGATTTGAGTCAACGCTTGTACAAACTATTAACTGTATTGTTTACGCCGAATTTGATAATGTTATTGAAATAGATAAAAACCGCAATGTATCCGTCGATTATAATAGTTGAATATATATATATTGTAAAAATATTAACTTTGTAATATTTGTATGTATCTGTTTGTGTGTACATTTTTGAATAAATTAATTAAAATGAACTTACTTTGTATTATTTTTAATAATCACCCTTTCGATATATAATAAGTTACTGTAATTACAATCGCACACATGTTTGCGATCTCTGGGGTTGGAAAGTTGTATTTTTAAATAAATATGAATACAATAGAACTACAGAAATATTTGAACGAAATACATCCAAGTTTGCGGTATAATGTGTATGCTGCAAATAGATTACCGATATACATGGAAACTCCTACTTATTTAATTAGTAATTTGGACCCCGATACAAAACCTGGATCACATTGGGTTGCACTACATATAGACAAAAATGGTTTTGGTGAATTTTTCGACTCCTATGGACGACCACCTTCTGGATATCACTATGCATTCTTAAAGAGAAATAGCCGCCGATGGAGTTTCAATAAAAAAATATTGCAAAAGAATTGGACTTCAGTATGTGGTCAATACTGTTTAATGTATTTGTACTACAAGTTGCACAACTGTACAATGAATTACTTTATTAATCAATTTGACATCGATACCATGTACAATGATATGTTATTATGGAATTTGTTTAATTACTGTTTTAAAATAAATGAATATGACTAATGAAGGAATGTAGACGGCTTTTTTATTATACATAGAAAAAGTACCTGAGACCCCCCGACCGTAACTCGATTCAAACAATAGCGTTCGAGCGAACAATAGGCGACCCTTGCTCGGATGATCCATTGTTAACTGTACCCCATTGCTTTTGTATTATTATGGCCTAGTTAATGTTATGCTATCTCTGAAACGGTTAAAGCTACGCAATTTTAAATACTTGCATTCGATTCAGCGACCCTGAAAACCTTTTTTTTTTTTTTTTTTTTTTTTTTTTTTTTTTTTTTTTTTTAGTGTTGCCGCCGATCAGTGAGCTAGAACCGATGATAGAGCCAAAGGCGGTGAGCCAGAACCTGTGAATCCCTACTACTCTAGTACACGCGAGTTTCCTCACGATGCTTTTCTTCACCGGTGACCATGTGGTGGTTAAATCTGTATTTATTTTGAAAAAAAAAAAAACAGAGTGTGTAGATGAAGGAAAAGAGATTATTTTACAAGTTGGTTTCGTTATCTGTCGAATTAGACGTGATGTACGATAGTTAAAGTACACTATATCTTTCCCGAGTTAATAAACTCTCTCTCTCTCTCTCATGTTCCCCAATGCGGTCGACTTATTGAAATAAATCAGCGAATCTTAAACAGAATAATCATTCGTCTAGAGTTTTGAGCTATTTTTATCTTCCTTTGCGTGATAATAAATTAGTAACGAATTTAAATTGTTTACTTTTCTATAGATAATACTCTGGAGAGTGTGTGGCTGAATTGTACAATTTAATAGCCCCCTCTCCCTTTCACCATATATTGACTGCGTGCCGTCCGGGGTTCCACTCTTATAAGGTTTACGTATCAGCTGCTCGCACGAGGCGATTTGTCTCCTCTTTTCTGCTGCGAATCGCCAACGAGTGGAATTCGCCTCCTGCATCTGATTTCCCAACATCATACGAGCACGCTTCTTCATCGACCTCATCATCATTTTCCATCACGTGAAATTGAGGTCAAGCACAAGCCTCTCTGTAATAAAAAAACAAAAACATCCAATTGCAAACACGCTTAACAAAGTTAAAGATGGTTTTAGTCTCTATAATCTCATTTGTTTGGCAAAGCAGCAAAATTAATAATTACTTAGTGTTTATTTAATGATATCTCTGTGATTTGGTAGCGGGTTTTTATATCTGAAGCTCGTAAATAAATTGGCTCCTACCTAGCACAGCACAGTGACTATAGTACACCTGATGATAAGTACGACAGCGACAGTAAAATAAACCTAATGATAGTCGCAGCGATCATGCTGGACTGCACAAGCTTCACACTACGTTTAAAGGACCCAATATCATAAGAGGGTGGGAACACACTCGCTGAAAGAGCATTTCACAGCTCAACAACTCTGAAAAAGTAAGGTCTTAGTCCAAGCCGGGATGCGAGTTACCGCGTAGCTGCAACTCCGTAAACCCACGCGCG
Organism: Automeris io; assembly: GCA_036320925.1. Classification (NCBI taxonomy): domain Eukaryota; kingdom Metazoa; phylum Arthropoda; class Insecta; order Lepidoptera; family Saturniidae; genus Automeris; species Automeris io. Next base: position 16,253,640 of record JAUDJH010000011.1, read on the forward strand.
CAACACCTTTTGACTTAGGGCAAGGAATTATAAATCCTATACACGCTAGATGCATGCAAACCCAAAACAAATCGATAATTGTCTTCTTCTACAAAATTACTTAATTGTCACCCATGTTGGCTATCCAATCATATAAAATAAAATAAAAATAATATTGGCAGCATGATAGAAAAACTTCTTATTTTGCGTTCGATCATAGGCGACCTTAACCACGTTCCATCATGTGGGCTAGCAGACCGTTTAGCAACTTTAAAAAAATCAAGACATATGGTTACATCATTGGATTATCGGGTATAGGAGCAAACGCTCTAATAAATATACCAAACGGGTAACGAGGTGATGAAAATAGTTAATATCGGTTAGTACTGTGCTAATATGAGGAATCATTAGCGAGAGTAAATTGCTCTGAGTGATGGTTTGTATAGAAATAGAAATGGTAGCTCGCGCCGCCATCTGGCGGGTGTTTTACACCAGTTAAGGCTCAGACAGAGTCTAATGACGCCTCTAAACACACAATATATCATTTACAGCTCATTTCGAGTTGAAATTGTGTTAAAATTCGGTTTTGTATGCTAATTACCACCACTTAACTATGATTTATCTTATACATACGTGCGAAAATTTTAAAGTACCAGTATGTTTGTTACTTTATAACTCCAGAACCGCAGAACCGATTAGGTCCTGAGTTAAATTATAATCTGGTATTACATATAGGCTACCTTTATCCCTTCGTATTACCATATTACCTAGAACAAACTTGTCTACCCAGGCAATGCTGTGTCAACACAGCTAGTTTGTCTTGGACAGGTTTCATAAATGCTTTCGTTTGTTGTTCCCTTGTTATAATCATCTAGTGTTTGGCTAATATTTACTCGTTTATGCTTATATTTCATTTCCAAATTAAATATAATCAAATCGATTCAAAATGCTGGATTGATTGTGGTTGATGATCCATTACTCTTAAAGAAAACAGCTGGGGAGAAAACCATAAACTAGATCTGATCGAAGAAAATGGTGGCCTTTTCCACACTTTCTGTAATTGCCCGTAACATAAATGTATTATCAAATCGTTCCACTCTTGATTCTTCCATTTCAACATTAGCAGTCAGTTCTTGAACTGCATTGTGGTTATATGGTAGTCATATCTTGTAATCAGAATCAGAAAGAATGCTTCTTCTAGTTCGCTATAACAAAAGTTATTAAACATCTTATACAATATATCATAATTATTTGTAAAGCCAAAGTTGCACTACATTTTAAACTCGTTTTAAAAATAAATTTAATTTTATAATAACGTCGACAATTATGTGGTAGGATGGAATTTGCTACTTTTTAAAGATAACGTCGTGCATTTATAACTTTGTTACTGTTGTATCACTGGTCAAATATCACTAAGCATTTTTGCGTTGTAATAAATAACCTTAATTAAAACAAAGTTTAATTATATTGAAAATAAGATTCAAGTTCCCTTAAACATATCATTCTTTCAGTATTATCTCTTTCGCCACGCGTAGTTTTGTCACAGTGCGATTTCTAACATGCAACGTGATTTTTAACAGAATGCATCTCTAATATAAAGAAGATAGATCATCGTTAGTCAAATTTAATTTATTGCCTAGGACTGAGGCATTGGTAGGCGTTAGTGATACATCCCAATTTCAAATGTTTGCTTTAAAGTTTCTACGCCTTAACGTAGAACATTTTCGCACAAACGACCTACTGACTTGGCCTACATTCGGCTTTAAATAGTGCTCGCGCGTAACTCCCTCCGACAAGCAATTGTATATTGGCAACTCGTCCATTCGGGACCACCTTGTGGCATAGTTATTGGGGATACGGGAAATGAGATATTTGATACGACACTGGCTAGATCGTCTGATAATAGTTTTGATGAATGACTGGTAAATTAATACTTTGAATTTTATATTAATACATAGTTTATCTTTACTTCTACGACTCGAAGGACGAAAGACCAATTAAAAAAAAACAATAGATTATTTTTATTCATGATGAAAATGAGAATGTGAGTGGAAATACGAGCAGATGCAGACCGAGGCTTATTCGTATAGATCAAATGAAGAGGGTTCTAACCTTCATCAGAACCCTGTTTGTTGTACGCACTTCGGCGTTTACTGGAGGGAGAGCTCATAGATGGGCAAAATGTAATTTGATACATTATTTATTATTAATGAAAAACGATTACATTTAGCGTTTTTCATATTAATACGACTGCATGTTGCTCATCTGTGTTTTAAATACTACGGAATCCTCAATTGCATACACATTTATGACTCCTTAATGTTTTGCAGGGATTCAATCAGGATAACAGACTAAGAAAATTAAAATTACGACTACGTTTTGTAATCATTAATCAGATTAGATTATGCCCATCTCTGACTGAGCTCAAACGTATTCGGAATCTGAAGGATTCAATGAATGTTGAAAATGTTAAAGAAATTTGCATAAACAGAGACAGCAGTGTTATACTACTTTCTGTTCTTCCAATTAGAAATTAGCATGATGAAGAATAGATAGAAAATAAAACATGTTTCTCTTGTGTGTCACGTGCCTGTGATTTTAAAGAATGAGTTTAGCTATGTATCTTTTAATATGTATTGATCTTATTTTGCTTTATTCTATATTTTTGACATTCGTCTAATTACAATGAGTTTTTTCTTATCTGATGATAATTGTAGAACCTTCACCTCAGATCGTTTCGGTTCCCGTTTGGAGCAGGGCCAGTCGTGTGTTTATCGGGTTCCGATCGGTCTGTGAACTCGCCAGTCGGCACTGCTGCTCCTGTTTTGGCAGGGATCATAAACGCGTTGCATTTAGACGATGGCGTAGTCGGCTTGCGTAATATACAGCTCGAGTTCATTGCTCTCGAACCTTACAATGATGTCTAATTATCACGAAATGCTACAATCTCGATAAACAATACAGCAGTCTTCCAAAGGATCACTGTCTCTTCTAGCCTGTTTCCATCAGGCAATAAGCAGTGGAACTCCTTTACAGCTGAGTTGAGAAGCTTCCATTTAAGAAGGACGTCAAGGTATATCTTTAGGCTACCATGAGCGCAGGGACTTCAGATGAATCCAATAAATACCTAAATCAAGGAAAAATTATTTGGTAACCGTAGGACAATCTTTCACCGGGCTTCTTCCCATCTTCAAGTGCTATCAAACTGTTCAACTAAGGTTTATAAACATTTAAACAATTTGACTCCATGGCGATGAATATGGACGGACTCTTCATAGTTATTATAGGTTATGGACTTCCATGGATTTGCCACCAGGTTTAGCTATCTCTATTTTATTTGTAGTAGCAACTGACTGTGTTAGAAAAATATCACATTAAGAGCACCGCTATTAGAAATATAAGGTCGAAATGTTTGCAAGAATTCGTCACGATGATGCGCGTTTTATTTTTTAATTGTTTTCGGATATGCCTTATTAGATAGATTAATGGGAAACACAAAAGTATAAAATAGGTAAGACTGTTCAACGGCTTCCCCAAAAGAAGGAAACCCTATTTCAAGCAATTTATCAGAACAGCAAAGTAATCTCTTGGGCGACACCATTTTAAAATATTAGGCTTGAATATTACTAGACATTTATCTTAGGAATCTGTTCCTCTTAGGTCCCGAATATATAAAGGAACTTGATAAACATCAGTCCGTCACTGTTTCAAAAATTAATCGCCATAATGAAACTGATGAGAATTTAGTTATTAGTATAAATATATGCTCCAAGGAATAATTAATACATTAGAATGGCCAGAAACGACATCCGCGATTCCTAATGAGTACATTATTGAAGATATATTACAGGTTGATTGATGCAGTTATTTTAAAGTAGACGAAACGAGTGTTGTTGGTGCCACGTCGATATTTTTAAGTATCCGGTTTTTTGCCGACCTGTTCTGTGCTTACATACGTGTGACCTGATGTTCTATCTGTAAGCTGCATCGTGTTTTTGTATGTCTTTTCGCAGGCTCTGTATAGCCAGAAAGTCTGAAATTTCACATCCATTTCATTTATCTTTCTGCACGAAATATTCTTTAATCTCATCTTGTCATTTTGCTGATCTGAAGGGCTTTTGGTATTACTTTCCATTAGAATTCTTTAGAAGGTCATCGAAATATAAATAGCTTTAGGCTTTTAATATATTACTTATTATAGAGAATAACGGAGTCATAGTGATGTGTGAATTAGTTTTATTGCAATATATTGGTTTTTATTGCATTTACTAAGATATCGTGTTTTTATACCTATTTTCAGTAAAAACTAAATGAAAAACAAGTGAACACACTTATGATTGGGATTAAATTTAGCGCATTGAAGTCATAAGTAAATCAGCGGTGACTTTTACGAGGTCATTCTAGCACAGCGCAGTGTCATTGCCAAGGAAACAGTCATTGCCGTTATTAATCTTCCGAAAAATCTTTTGAATCAAACATTCTGGCATCGTCTCGGGATCCGGAAATAAACTGCAGAGCGATTGTTTTATTGTTTCTTCAGCATGTTGAGAACAGTGTGGGAGCTAGGTTAACTTTGATTCCATATCCTTAAATCTTTAATAACATACGAATACCATGTCCAAAAGTTTTGTAAAGTTTGTAGATATCATCATTTAACGACGTAAGTAAGCATTCAATTGATTATTCTTTAGCTTATTATATTAAATTATTTTATATTAAATGGAAATACTCAAATTAAAAGTTCGATAATCTTTGCTTAAACTGAATTTGACTTTGGTCTGACATTTATACGATAAAACTGTCTGAATAATTAACGAAGCGCTCCATTACTGCGTTGAATAGTTAACGAGACAAATATCTTTACTTTCGCTCTGAATGATTAGGTGTTCATCCTTTACTTGAGTTAACCTCATGAACCGTACAGGTATCGGCGCTGGCGTATCGAAATCCTATCGACTAAAACCACCGAGGTGTTTCTGCTGATCATTTGCCGGGGCCAAAAATACGGCCAGGCCAACTTCTTCGGCTCTCGGCGACCCTTGGCCTTCTCCAGGCTTCACCTACTATTATGCGGGGGATGGTGTATAAGGCCATCCCTCACTCGCCGCTAATCTAATATCATTGGCGTGGTGTTGAGAAGATATTACACACCGCTCTCGCCTTGATATATTAGACGGCACACTCCCTCAAATGCGCTGCCCTAGCCGCCATTTCCGATGCCGAAAGCCCTTCTTTATCCGATTCTACGTGAGCAGTGGATAGGATTTTCGAGGCTGGCGATTGCCTTCCAATCCCGTTCCGCCGTCATTTTCACCCTAATTATATCCTCGTTATAACAGAGGACCGCCTACCATGCTCGGTCACTGCCGACCATCGTGTTAACGAGTGTCGGCAGCGACAAATCACCACCCACCACCCTGAGAAGGTCAGCCTTCTCCGGAGTTGACTTGATGCTTGAACCCTTAATATCTTTAAAAAAACAAATATATATGTTAATTTAGACTTTATCTGTTTAGACGATATCTGTTTGAGGATATTTATTTTCTTTATAAAGTACCAGGCAGAGATGGGTAAAATGTAATCTGATTAATGATGGTAATGGCGATATTAATCTGGTTGCTCTGTAATCATAATTAAATTCTTTGAAAACATGAAGGAGCAATTGAAGATTCCGCAGTGTTTAAAACATAGATAAACAAAATGCAGTCACATTAAGAGCGAAAAACGCAAAATGTAATCGTAATCGTTTTTCATTAATCTGATTACATTTTGCCCATCTATGGTAACAGGTAAATCTTCTTAAGTCGTACCATAATCCTCTGTTCTTTAAACAGTTAACTTTGTTTAATGCTCTTCAACGTTCAAATTTACTTGTAAATCAATTTCAGGATGCGTGAAAGGAATTACCTTAAGTGCTCTTTTTAAAAGTTGTTGTATTATTTTGGAATTGCTGCTTTTGTATTCTGATTCTTTCAGTATATACTCTATTGAATACTTATTCCATCACATCTATTGTACCTTACTGACTACGAGTATTGAAGAACTGTGGATTATTTTGAAGCCTCGTCTTGGAATTGACCGTAAAAGATTGTAAATCAGTTTTATAAAAATAATTTTCTATTAAACCATCGATGATGGCATCATTTGCATCTATTATATATTAGATTTCTCATGTCCTGTACTAAAAGCTAATAAATTAGACCGATCTAGCAGGCATATTTTTACTAAGTGTATACGAAAGTATAGATTTGCGTCAAATAATAATTTGTTGTTTGGCATTGTCCCAAAGTCTAGAAGGCGGCGGGTATCGGTGTGCGTCGACTCTATTATTGCTTTTATACGAGACCTTATAGGATAACACGACGTGGTAAATCATGATTCGTTTCGTGCACAAGATGCCGATGTCCGCAGTGCGTATAAAGTACTATTTCTCATCAGCCTGGTAGGAACAGAGTGGGCCAAAAGTTGTCTTGAAAATTGTTATGGCCTAAGGGAAATGGGCTGTGTAGTAATGATGCGAATCAAGAAAAGAGGGTTCTGTTCAAATAAATATCAATTTTTTATAACCATTCTGTGTTGTTCCATTAGGCCTTTTAAGAGATTAGTAAAGCAAAAAAGTTCAGTTAGACCTTGTCACTACTATTTATTTATATGCTAAATGGATGCTGTTCTTAAAAACTTTGGTCGTCTAAATAATGGCTGACGCTTTTCTTGTTGAAGTCAAAAACATTTTTATTTTGATTTTTAAAAGGAATTTAATGGGATAAGCACTTTATCTAAATATAGGATATATATACCCTAGAATATTAAAAATATTCACATTATAGTATAACGCATGTTTTTCTTTAAAACACTCTTAAAACATTTGAGATGAAGAACAAAATTCTTTGCGAAAATTCGAAGATAATAACATCGTAAAATACTCGGGTTACATTGTTTGTATATTGCTTGTTTACCGTACCGAGAATTGGATTCGGGCCCCGTGAGAAACAAGCGAATAGCGATAGCCGACGAATGTGTTAATTGTTTTTTTTTTATTATTTTTATGGAAACTTAATTGCCTTATGTATCTTCTTATATTATTTTGTTGATTTTACATTGCGTATAGTTGCCCTAAATGAAGAATACAATGAAAATAGCTTTATTTATTACGCCTTTAATAACACTAAAAGGATTCATTTATTTAATTCTGTCTTTATCTTTTTATTTATTTGTACTTATGTCACTCTTTATTTGTTTATCCACCACTAGTTGAATAATTCATTTTTTATTTCTTACTTATGTGTATGGTTATTCATACTCATTATCGTATTAATTCGCAGCCCGATTCTGCTTACTGGTGGCTATAGGCCTCTCTCATGTTACGGCACTATCCAGGATCTCGTGCCAAGTTCATCTAGTTACGGCTTGCAACTTTGGCTATCATGTCGACCACGTATCTTATAGACGGATCTTATTTCTATTTTTTTTATTCTGACATGGCGCAGTGACCACACCACACCTGATGGTAAGCATGGTGAAGTCCAAAAACGACAACAAATAAAAACCATCGATAGTCGTAGCATCATGCCGGCCTGCAAAAATATATCTTCACGCTCCGCTTTAAACACCCAATATCATATGGCGATGGTTAAACGCTCGCCGAAAGCCCATTCCACAGCCCAACAACTTGGCAAAAATAAGAGTTGAGAACTTCTTAGTCCTAGCCGAGATGTAAGTTATCGTAAAGCTGTGACTCCGTAGACCCGTATGCGTGGTTCTGCTATAGAAAAAAGAGAGTAGAACAAGGTTAAATAGCTCTTCGGAACGCTCGGCATGATACAGACGGTAGAACACGCTCAGTGAGGCGACATCTCTGCGCGACTGGAGCGGTTCAAGGCGCTCAGACGCGTCTGGATCGTTCACAATGCGCACAGCCCTGCGCTGCAACCTGTCCAGGGCGGCGAGTGAGTACTGGGCAGTACCGTCCCAGAGATGCGAACAGTATTCCATGCAGGATACCAAGTCTACATGAAGTCGTGGAGATGATATTCCCTATATGATCCCCAAGGTTGAGATCACAGCGAATATTGATACCTAAGATACTTAGGCTGTCGCGCACAGCAAGCGGTACATTCTGGAGACAAGGAAGGGGGAAATTTATTTCTTTATGTATTTATTATTTTTAAAATAGCAGTTACCAGAGTTTCTTGCCTTGTTTCTCAGTAGACTCTCTTTCCTTCGGATGATTTAAGTCTTCTTAATAATGTTGTTACCTTTGAATTCCGCTACGACGTCAGCTGTCAATGGATTCTCGTTCCTTAATAGTCGTTACCATTAGACTACGCTGTACTTTCCATTAGATGCGCTATAGTCAGACGAATAATTTTGGTTCTTATTAATATTAATATACAACAGGCGACTCTAAGGTATGTTGTGGATGTCTTAATAAAAACTGTACATTGCTGGCGAGAAGTATTGAGCTTTTTTTTTCAAGTATGACGGTGATCCGGCGTCATGGTATATAGTTTCTCATGGGCCGCCCTGACCTTGGCATTCAACGTCCGTTCGCGACCTTGACCTCCTACAAGGGGGACCTTGTCCACTTCTAGCTTAAACCGGACACTAATTGATCGTTGCTAATTTGCATATTGGTACTGAGTATTGATTGAAAATATCAATATTTTTTTTTTACCGTCCATTTTTATTATTGTGCCGGTTCATTAAGGAAGTAATATTATAGTATAATAATTAAAGTCACAAACATGATGTTTATTATGGATTTTATTAATGTAGTATTAAACTGTGCTTGAATGGGTGTCAGTAGAAAATTTATTATACCCTTTGTATGCGAATCCAATTCATATTTAGACGTTTTTTTTTATGTTATGTAAAATTAGGCAATTTCGTTTAGTTTTTACTTTAAAGTTGCTAAATGCGTATCGTTAAGGACAAGGTACCGAAAAATCGTTTTTCCGTGTCGTTTAAATCTAATAACGCTGCGATGTCTCAGTTTGTCCTCAACGACTAGTTATATTATTATTATTATCAAATAATAGGTTAGTAGCTATTAGCTGATGTGCCTATGTCTCAGCTGGTGTGTTCAACTGTCCCATATTGTTCTGTACTGTGTTTGAAGATACAGTAAACTCTGATTGAGAGGAGAATCATCTATCCAGTCTAGTTTTCAAATTATTGGTTGATGGTGGGTCAGCAATGTTCTGAAACATGCAATATTATGTTATTGTGTGAATGGTAACCAATATTAGTTTTCGCGTTCAAAGGAATCAACAGCACACCGTTCATACAACGAGCACGGAGACTGTTAACTTGAAAAATATTGAGATAAGCTTTCATTTATAATAACAGTATTTAAACGCGGTACAAATACTTATTAAGGATAATATATGTTTTGTAATACGTTCAGGTAAATTTTTGAGGATTTAGTAAACCTTATAAAACCGGAGTATTTTACTAGAAATTGGTAAGATTGGCAGTGATTTTTTCATCAATAATATTGCACGCTACCGCTTTGAAGAAGTTTGTGTAACATTATATCGTTTACCCACGTGCCGAGCAGTTGACGCGAGTCGAGCTAGCAACAGAACACAGCGTTCGCAGACGGCCTTGCGGGAATTGGGCTAAACGACTATTTTTGATGCACCGCCATTTTCCGGAGACAGGACTGCATTTCGCAACGCCTCTTGCATAAGCGTACGATATATCATAACTAGAAGTGTCCCCTCTCTTTTGAATATCATTTCTATAATATTTATTTCAATCTTTTCATAAATAACAATGTTATGACAGTTTAAACGGTATTTATATCATTTGTACAAAGATTTCAGCTTGAAGTAATTATTACATAACAAATGCACTACTTCCACGGGGACGAAGCCGCGGGCACAGCTTGTCCTTCTATATATTTCTAAATTCCCTGGATAAATCCGCCGGCACAAGTCAGTCTTCCAATATCACGCTAAAATAACTCTTCCACTGTCAACGACGTCGTACACCGAAGGCCATGTCCGCACGTCGCGTGAACTGTCTCTCAGTGACAGATTTACGTGCAAATTTCTCACCGAGACGTTAATCATTGCTTCCTAACGCCTTTAGTCTTCCCGTTGCACGCTGCATCTCGCCTGATATTTCGCACTCGTTGCTTGCTTTTCAGTTTTCTATAAACTATACTCTGGAGAGTGTGGGGCTGATTTCTACAATTTAATTAGCCCCTTCATCTGCTATATAAATTGACAATACGTCCTGTAGGCTTGCATTCTTATGTGGTTGACACTTCAGCTGCTTGCACGAGGCGATTCGCTCCCTCTTATGAACATGGGAATCTTCAAATAACGAGTGAAGCCTTGTCGGTAATTAAAAATACTCTTCTAATGTACGCAGATTTATTTACGTATTTTTTTCTCTCCGTTGGATAACGGAGGTACAACAACCTACCAATAAAATAAAAGTGCAAAGAAAACGGAGGTATGTATGAATAAACCAAATTGTACGAAAAAGATAACAATGATGGAGTACGCGGGTTCTTGACTGGAAACCGCGAATCGGCAGCCGTAGCGCGGGGGGCCTCCCGGCAAGTGGGAACAGGATTGGATGTAAAGAGCCGAAGACCAGACTCAATGGCGCTTGTTAGGAGAGGCTTATGTTCAGCAGTGCACTAGAGCGGGCTGATGATGATGACGAAAAAGGTTATTTTAATTAAGTTTTTCTCACTTGACTTTCTTCTTCTTTCTTCACTTGACTTTGTTAAAAATTGAGGTGCCTTGCAGTTTTTTTATAGCTATCAAGTTTTTTTGACATTGTTTACCTAATATTTCCGCATCTGTCCACAAACCTGTTTGATTGACGCTCTTGAAAAGTTTGTATTTTAGAATTATGTCTTTTTCCGCGAATAATTTCTTAAAGGTTATTACTGGCTATTACTTAAATACAGATGCGCTTAGAATAATGTTAACAAATAAACTCAATTTACAAATGCATTTCCACAAACATAAAAACCTAATAACAAACTACAATGAACATATTTGTGTATCTTTTTTTTTGTGACCCGGTGGAAGTCCCTTATGCACCGTCACGCCGCCGTAGTGGTGGCGCCCCGGTGTGCTGGTCTCTTAGCGACTAAAATCACCGGGATGTTCCTTCTACCCGTCTACCAGGGCCAAGGGAACGGCTTTGACAGCTTCCTCAGCACGACGTTGGGCCTTTTGCAGGTCTCCTCTCTTCTGCATTCACGAGGGGTGATGCAAAACCCTCTCCCCGCTCACTTCATTGTCCTGGAGCGGTGCGCCGGAACACATACCGCACCGCTCACGCCTGGATATATTGGGCGACGCATTTCTTCAAATGGGCCGACTTTTTGTGTGCTACAATTTAATTAAATATAATAATTATTATTTACCACAGTACATAATTAATTTTCCTTATTTACTTATTTATAATTGTCGACATTTAAAAGGATATCGTATGATGGGTATTGATTTTAAATTATATTTTACTAGCTGATCCGGCAAACGTTGTTTTGAAATTAAGTGATGTCAAAGACAATTTTGTTTCGTAATTAAATACTCTTAATCAACAACACATTTATTTGGATAAAGGTTTATATTATTACGTTGATACAATTCTTAACAAATAATGCATTAATTTCGACCAAATTTTATTACTATAAAAACGGTTCTAGTGACTAATCTTAAAAGATAGACATATACTGTCGCGTACATTTTTTAGATCATTTCAAGGGAAATAATTCTTTTATACATATATTTTTCGTATCTTGAACCGTTTTCGCGGCACACGCAATGGAAGCCCTCAAGGATGAATAATTTTCCCCGTTTTTTTTACATTTTCCATTATTTCTTCGCTCCTAATAGTTGCATCGTTATATTATATAGCCTAAAGCCTTCCTCGATAAATGGTCTATTCAACACAAAAATAATTTTTCAATTCGAACCAGTAGTTCCTGAGATTAGCGCGTTCAAACAAACAAACAAACTCTTCAGCTTTATAATATTAGTATAGATCAAGGTGTAAACATTTTTCAACTTGAGGAAACACAATAGTGTATTTGTTCAATTCGCCTGAATTAAAGTCGTCTGCCTCGGAGTTGTTTACACGGTGCTAAGTGGAGACTGTACTCAAGAATTCCATTCTCTAATTCCATCAGCTCTATTTCACCACAAATTCACCAGGCGCCGTGTTGGATATTATCCGTATATGGTACCTATATCCGCACTAAAAAAATCGCTACTACATTTTTCATGCGAACAGCTAAGGAGTGGAATATGCTTTCATCAAGCATATTTCCACGATCTTATAACTTAGGACCATTTAAGAGAAGAGTAAATAGGCATTTCTTGGGCGAACGTGGCCCATCGTCGTACTCATATTGCATCTTCCACACCATGCGTGATTGAAGTCAAGTGTCTCCATCATACAAAAAGTTTATATTTATATAAATATACAAATACAGTGAAATCATGAGATCTGAACTATAATATTTATTTAATTTACAATGTCATTTTCATAAGGTCGTCTAATGCGTAAATATGATAAAATTTATTGCGTTTTAAAGAAATTGATAAGACTTTTGTTTGTGACGTCATATAATCTGTTACATAATGAACTGTCAAGCGATTGGACCTCTTAGTTTTTTTGTTATCCTGAATTGGCATTGTAAACAAACCACGCCTGTGGTAAGCAGGGTGCAATCCAAAAAACTACAACGATTATAAACGGTACAGGACGAGGAAAAATAGAACGGTGGGGACACACGCGCGCCGGAACAATGTTCTACATCTCAACGACTCGGCAAAAGTAAGAATTAGATACTTCTTATTTCTAGTCAGGATTAGTGATGAAAATGCCCGGGAATTTTTCCAAAGTGCCCAAAACTTCCGAGAACATTTCGTAAATTCCCGGGAATATTCCCAAGGAAGTTTTTGGGCACTTTGGGTAAATTCCCGGGCATTTTCATCACTAGTCAGGATGGAAGTTACCGTATAGCCGTGACTTCCTAAACCCGCGCATGTGGTTCTTTTATGGAAGGGAGAGGGTGGAACAAGGTTAAATAACTCTTCAGAACACCCGTCGTGACACAGACAGTAGAAAACGGTTAGTGAGGCAATAGCTCTGCGCAACTGGAGCGGTTTAAGATGCTTAGTGACGTCTGGATCATTCACAATGCGGAGACAGCCCTGGACTGCAACGTATCCAGGGCGTCAGTTTTGCAGTGAGAAGTCAGATATCGGCTTAACAGCATTTGTTGATGCCATAGAAACTTGATACAGCTTAATTGAAGTTATTCTACTTGGAACAGCAGCATTGACAGCTTAGTGACGAGAGATTAGTCCTGTTCTCCCACAGGAAGGTGAACACGCGGCAAAAAGAGTACTCAGGAGTTTCTTAGTAGGAGTACGGCAGAACTCAGGCGTCGCCCTCACGCCGCCGGAAAGTCCTATGTAGGATTTTTTTTCCTGGTAAAAAAACTTGGAACACCTGCTTAAAGAGGCTGTTTATGTAACCCGTGGGAAAATTTCCATATAAATGTCAGTTCAGCCTTGAGAGCACCGACCCCGGGCGGCATCCTCTGCTAGCCGAGTCAGGATATTCTGTACTCCTCCTACGACCCGACGAGTGAGTGGCCTTGTAAAGGTGGCATGTCCCTGACAGTAAGGCCTTTTTACTTGCAGGATAATTTGCTTTTGGTTGGGAAAGGCCTTTTTAGCTTCACCTGGGGAAAGAGGCGAGCACTTAAGGTGCTCAACCAGTGAGTTATGGGTTGGGTGGCAACACAAGGGCACCCGGTTGCGTACTAACCCGGACTTGAACGACCAGCCAGGAAAAGAATCAAACAGTGATCTACTAGCGTTTTAGAAGCGACTACCTTGAGAAGAAACGCCGAAAGAAACTCAAGGCTACGTCGGAATGGGTATAGTAAGGCGTTGAGGGGCCTGCCTTTTGGTTTTCTATCGACTTTACTTGAAAAAGTTTCTGGAGAGAGTGTTTATTTTTGCCTAGTACTCATAGTTGAAACGCTAGCCTAAATATTATCTTCGATTTCAGTGATTTCATGACAGTTTTTTCTACTTTTACTATGCCTCGACATAGAAAATTAACGGGTTGGAGTGAGAGACAAAGAAGAAGGAATCTATATTCGCGGACACAATAATAGTAACCTTGGCAAAATCTGTGATTATTGAAATATAGTCTTTGGCCATAGAACCTCAATAGTGTTCATAATTATGGTCGAATTTCACCAATGGGCGACCACTAGTTATTATAAAACTGCCTAACATTCTATGCCTTTCATATAAATTAGGCGAATCAATAGACCTTGAATGTACGCTAAAAATACACTTTAATATCCATAAATCGTAACGGTCAGCTTATACATTATTATAAACATACGAAATGTTTATTCAGCATTAATTTTTGTGTAGTTATAAAACGTAAATATTAAGATTTCACGCGACGCGGTGACCTTGCGGCGGCGCGCAAGCCGTTTATTTTAACGGCAACGGCTAAACTGCGCGCGCCCAGTTAATATTCGCTCGATGTCTAAGTCGGGTATTTTTGTTATAAGCCTCGGCAATATTAACAAGCTACCGGGTTTTTAAATTGTACAATGAATAAAGAATCTATTCGTTTAAAATTCGTACTGTAACTTACAAAATAGATTAATATAAATAATATTTTGAACGCAAAATAAGTATGAATGAACTTTAACTGGGGTATGGTATGAGATCCTTTAAGCGTAGCGTGAAGAGATATTTGTGCAGGCCGGCATGATCGCTGCCACTACCGATGGTTATTTCTTAACTGTTGATGGTCGTTGGCGTTTTTTGGACTGCACCATGCTTACCAACAGGTGTGGTGCTGTCACTGTGTCGAGTCAGTTTAACCCATTAGCGCCTGAACGGACACTTCGAGACAAAAGTTCAGAGATTCACTGCACGATTAAATTGGTCGAAAAAAATTTTAGACCACTGTACCCTATGATTTCGAATAGACGGTCACTCTTTCGAATGGTGATGGTAACAAGTTCGTAAAATAAATTTGTTTATGCGAAAATTGCAAATAAAAAAAGAAACACTGTTTTTGTGAAAAGATATTTTCCAAAACGCATTTTTTTTCTCTTATGCATTTTTTACATGATTGATACCTATGAATATCGCGTCCATGGATCCTAAAAAAAATCATACTAAATGGCGTCCGAAACAATAAATTTTGGTTTTAATCTTTAGCTATTTTTTTCTCGAATTCTATTGGCTTTATGAAAAATTTCTTAAGAATAAAATTAGTCAAAGAATGCCCTCAAATTTTTAAATAACAAAAAATAGCATTTCGTGTTTACGCTTCTTCTTTTTTTTGCATTTAAAGGTCAATCACCGCCCTTGTTATAAATAGCTTTTAATGTTGTTCAAAGAAATGTACCTAAATCATTCTTCTTTGTGATATAAACACGGTATTAAATCAAGTTTCATTTATAGATTTGTTTTGTACTAGTGCCTATGAACCCGTCACGGCACGGCTGGAGTGCACCACGACGCTCCTCGAACGCTTTTTTCTAACTGTGACGTCAAAACGTCTGGTTCCGCATGTGGGATTATGCCAAACACATCTATCTCAATTATAAATGTGATGTTATGAATATAAATATACTGATACACTACCCCTGCACGTGGCTTTGAGCATTGCGTAGTTTAGTAAAATACGTTAAAATCAAATTTATATATTTTCGCATTTAAGGGTTTTTACAATTTATATATATTATCAGGTCTTATCGGTAGAAAAACATGTGTTCTTAGTAGTTTTAAAAGGATTGATTGTTTTGATTTTGTTCTTTCTTTTTGAATTAACAATAAAAAAACTACAATAAACCACTTTTATCTATGTCTCAGATGTATAGATGCTGCTACTTTTTTTTATCCTGTCTCGGCACAGTGACTGCACCTCGCCTGTTGGTAAGCATTGTACAGTCCAAAAAACCACAAAGATTATCACAGGTAAAGAAAAATGTCTCGGTAGTCGCAGCTATCAGGCATGAATGCATGAAACACTTATTTAATGTTTTATTTTGATTCTAGTTTGATTTAATAGCGTTTTAGTACCTCAATCAATAAATATTTATTTTCTCTATTTATTCTAAATGTTGAAAATTACGTTCAAAGAATAGTCACAAGGGACTTGGTAAAATGAGCAAAGTGTAGTATGATAATGTAAACGTATAACGTAATTGCGTTTGAATATAAAAATCTTTTGTCTTTAGTGACACGTGTCTACATTCGGACTTTTATAACTTTGTCGGAGCGACAAGCGAATACGTTTTACAATTCAAATGTGTTCAAGCTAGTTTCGCGCTTTCGGCCCGACTCGATGTTGACAACTGAACGTCTGATTTGATTTATATTTTATTCGATGTCGCGCCTCACTGCAAGGACACTTCGTTCGGTCTTTCGGTGATAAACATTTACACCTTGCGAGACTTTTGTAATACTTCATTATTTTACAAATTTGTACAAACGCTCTTTTTTATATTATTTTTAACGCGATCAATTGCGCTAATTGTTACGTTAAGACAACCCCTCATATATCTCTGCTCATCCTGAAAGTATAGCGTGATGATATGTTGTTTATTGTTATTTAATTTCTTAATCGGTGCCCACGTTATTAAAATAATCCAATGCAAACATTTCTTAGCTTCAGTCTGTAGTTTAATATCTACTATGATTTGTCAGTCAGTCAAGACAAGTGGATTTATATATATATATACTAGCTGTCCCGGCAGACCTTGTTCTGCCCTATTTCTCTAAAACAAAGTCACATTGCTTTTTTTAATGTTAATAGCTTCCCCGTCAGATTTTTTTTTAAATTTATTTATTTATTCACTACCATTGAACAGCACATACAAATATTTTACATACGGTACAATTATCAAGCTGTGCCAATTACACAATGGTAATATTTAAAAACTAACAAAGAAAATGAATAAAACAGTAAACTCTTAATTATTAGAAAAAGATGTTTGTGCGTTGTGCGTGTGTGTGTGTGTGTGTTTGTTGTGACAAGGTGAGTGTAGAAAGCTATATGTGATATGTATATGAATGCAGTGTGGCGTCTGTACCCTCCTATTGGCGTTTCAACTTTAGCAAAGTTAAAGCCGAGGCTATGAAGTTGTTTCTATTTTGGGAAAATATGTCAATACTGTGAAAGTCCTTATTGTAAGTATTAAGGCATCTGTGTATTACAGAGTTCTTTGCGTAATTGTGAAGTATTTTCGGCAAGGCGAACAAGTTTGGCTGTCTAGTAGTCTTGGTGTATATTTTAAAATTAATTCTCCTCAACAAATCTGGGCAGTCTATGTGATAATTTAAAAGGTCATATAAAAATTTCAAATCACAAAGAGTTCTTCTGTCTTTAAGAGATAATAACCCATACTCATCCAAATTTACGTTATACTCAATGTACTCTTTTTTAAATTTAAAACACAGATATTTTAGAAACTTTTTTTGAATGTGCTCTAGCAGACTTTTATATGTCACATAATCCGGGGACCAAATTGGAGAGGCATAATCGAGGTAGCTCCTAATGTATGAGTAATAAAGCAACAATAAAGAGTGGACACTATTGAATGGTTTAAATTGTTTGAAGGAACCTGGCTTTAATTATATGTATAAAAATTGACAAATATTGACATTAATATTTATACGTCACTCAATTGTTTTGCCTTCCCGGAACCCGTCCACTGACATTAAACTTTACGGTATGGTGTTAAAGTTCAAAATGACTTATAACGAATTTTTTGTATGAGAATACAGAAAAGTGTTAAATTAGACAGTTGCAGGGAATTTTTAAAATTTTTCTCTCCGTAATAACGTTCCTCAGACTTCATCAAACACAACAAAAAAGAAATCAGCCAAATCGGTTCAGCCGTTCTCGGGTTTCGCGCTTATCAAGACATTTTGCGATTTATTTTTATATTATAGATATGTATATACGTTGCGGACTGTTGTCAGTGGCACAATAACAGGAATGGCACCCAAGCGGGTGCTATTTACGTAGTGCGAACCCCTTTGTGCCAATGTTCATGGACTGCTTTGTCTTAGATGCGCTTCGAAATGAAACCAAGAACAGAACATTCTATTTCGAGAGCCTTCGAGTTAATTTTGGTTCGAGGACATTCGTGAACTCTCATATACTTTGGAGAAGGACGAGCGGAATGTCTCCAAACTTTTTGATTTTGTATCAGAGGTCCGTGGCACAAAATGAAAAGAACAACCCTTATAGGATGGTATAGGCTGCCTTGGTGGTGTGTAGGCTCAGAAAAGGTTAAGAGCTTGTGCGTTAGTTACCAGTAACTCTGTAATATTTTAGTCACATTGGTACAGTATAGTGAAGCCATTGTGGATTGTTAACACTAACAACGGTTAAGTCCATTTAAATTTTATTCCATGGATTTGTAAGTCTTTGTATTATTTATTTCACCCGGTTGACCTGGAATCAGTATGTTTTGGTATTCAAATATTCAATTCTACGCTGACATGAAGTTGATACGGATGCAAATAATTACGATTTGGCAGTCCGGGTTCATCGCACTGGAAACGCGCGTGATTATGTCGTCCTTGCTTGTGAATTTGCGTCTAAGGTGGCCCTTTGTTCGTCAATATATATTTATATCTATTTTACTGAACAAAATTCACAACTTCATATCAAAAAAATCTTAAACTAATCCGTTAAAAAAACAGCCAAAAATTATTTTCCTTATTAAGTCTTCAATATACAAGATGTAAGTCATTTTAGGGGTATTCTTATAATTAAAATCAATAATAATTTCAGTTTTATAAAATATGTGCGTATGTATATTTATGTATGGTTTTAGAAAAGACGTGCGTGTGCATTGTGTGTGTGTGTGTGTGATGTACTTAGTACATTTTAAATTGGTTCATTAAAAATAAATTTCAACTTTTTTTTAATTTTTAATGTTAGAGCGAAGCTTCTGCCTTTGGCAACTCTTGGGTGAAATTTTTGCCGAAGTCGAAGGTTAATTGAAACAACTGTTACGAAATTATTTCCAAATTTTTTTTCAACCGACTTCCACCAGTAGAGCATTCGATGTTTTAGTATGTAATTTGATAAGCAATTTTAGTAATTTCCAAAAATTATTTTTACACCGTTAACATAACCCTTTTATTCAGAGCCTCTTTAACCGCTCCAGTTGCGCAGAAATATTGCCTCACTAAGCGTTTTCTACCGTCTGTGTCACGACGGGTGTTCTGAAGAGTTATTTGGCCTTGTTCCACCCTCCCTTTCTTAATACAACCACGTGCGTGGGCTTACAGGGTCACATCCCCGCTTGGACTAAGTTTTCTAACTCTTACTTTAACTGTGTCGTTGGGCTGAGGAATAGTCTTCCGGCGTGCGTGTACCCACCGCGTCCTTTTTTTTTTTTGAAGCGGACTAACTACTGATTGCCGGGAAAGGCATTTTCAGCTCAACCGGGCTTAGGGGGCGAGCACAGAAGGTGCTCAGCCAGCGAAATTTTTGGGTTGGGTGGCAATGCAAGGGTACCCCTGTGGATACGAACCTCGACTTGGACCGCCAGCCAAATAAAGTACTAACCCTACGGGTGATCTATCAGCGTTTCGGAAGCGACTACCTTGAGAAGAAACGCCGAAAGAAAGTCAAGGCTGCGTCGGAGTAGAACTGCGCCTCGGTGCGAAAACGCACCGGTTAGCAGCAGTTGACTGAACTATCCTTCTTCGGCGACGCCGGTGTCGTGGAGTGAAAGTAGTGTGTGTGTGTACCTCACTGTTTGATCGGTCGGTGACCCACCGCGTCCTATGATATGGGGTCTTTTAAGCGTAGCGTAAAGAGATATTTGTGCAGATGGTCATAATCGCTGCGACTACCGATGGGTTTTCCTTAACTATCGATAGTCGATATCGTTTTTGGACTGCTCCATGTTTACTATCAGGCGTGGTGTGGTAATTGCGCCGTGTCAGGATATCAAAAATGACTTTTGTGAGGTGCCTTTAGAAGAAAAGACTATCAAATTGATTCGCTTCACCCTGTTGTCTTCGAGGTTAATTTGTATACCTCCGTGTTAATATATCTAGTGAACTTTTCTGGTGGTATATCTGGGCCGTTGTAACTATGGCGACTGTCAATGGATTTGTGGTCACTATCGTCCTTGAAATACATTGTGTCTTCGATCAACGCCGTACTCATTTTATCTAGACGTTAATAAAAATATAACGCCTGCGAAAAATCTTAGAGCAATTTACATTTGGCGATTGCAATTACAATATTATCAGGCGTTATGAAAATTTTAAATGCCATTAGCGTGTTCAAAACGTACTTTATATCAAAGAGTAGTTTCTTCTGACCTGGTTGTAATATTTGATGATTATTTATGTTCAAGGTAGCTTAAGGAAGTTTTCCTTTACACTTGTGGAATTAAGAAATACTTGCAAGGGGGATCTAGTACAAAACGAGTTACTATAAGTAAAGCAACACATTTTCACGAGCATATTTTCTATTCTGCCCGTGGTAGCCCAGTGACGAGGGACCGGTATCCATGCGCGGCTACGCGAATGGTTGCAGGTTCGAATCACATTACGTACCTTTGAATTTTTTCAGATTGCGTACAGTTTTGGGTATCACATGCTCACCGGTGAATGAAAACACCTGGCATCTAATAGAAGTGTCATGTGTCGGTGTACTGAAAACTGCGATCAGACATATAAGCGCAAAGTGGACACAGCCACTAATGTAATTCTGCTTACCCGGAAAGGGATATGTCGTGACGATATATTATTATTGCGAATTTAGTTGTACTAAAAATATATCCCCAATTATAATTTGAAGGTTTATAAACAACGAGAAAAGACTTTCAGGTAATTATTAAATTTGAAGATGGTAGGTAAATTTATTGCATTTCGAAGTAAAAATAGATAATGCTTTAATGGTAAGCACGCCACTGGATTTATCTTTAGGTATGAACAACTGTAGGTTCACATGCTAATCCCGAAATGCGACCGGCCGAAGCGAGTTACTATGACGGTGAACCAGGCCCAAATACTACGTTGGCGGCAGACGAGCACATCATCCCCCTCTGAATGATATTTAAATTTGCACCAACTTTTCTTTCAACATTGTAAAAGTTAACACAAAATATTCATAAGATTTCGTTACCACTCTTAAGTTATGCAAGTCAAAGTTCCTTTTTCATGGATATGTCGCTTTTTATACGATACATGATATTTACATTGTTCATAAATGAAAAGCACGGAATCTCTAAAAGATCTTACTATAAACATTTTTTTTCATATGATTAGTCCATATAATTTAGAAGCAGTAGTAAGCTCCTTACGGCAGATTTATTTTGCCCTGCCTTGAAAAATTTCAAGATCCTAGGCTGCGATGTATAATAACATGTTTTTTTTGCCTCCAAGCGCGTATATGCGGCTTCTGTATATTTTGTAATTCTATGTTTACGTCGCACACGCGATTTGTGGGTATTCTAAGAAGTATAATTGTAATTTGGCATGTTCTTGTTCCAGGTAAGTGCCCTACATTCGCCGTGGAACTTTTGCGCGCCAACTCGCCACCGGTGACACATCTGTTGACAGATGTACTTGGCGCTGTGACGTCATGAGTACATAGCAAGAGCCGGTACAGCTAGTTTTCAGAATATAGTATGTACGTACTCGCAATGTCACCTTACTAAATAGACAGATTATGTTTAATGTCACATATTTAGGTATTGCTGTGTTGCCGTGGTGACGCGAATGCTCACAAGTTTGAATCCCGGCACGGAAACATAAAACCCCATTTTCTATTTTAAGTACAGATTTAGGCACCGCTGGGTAGCTGGTGAAGGAAGCATCGTAAGGAAAACAGCATGGCTTCTAGAAGAATTGTCATGTGTTCTACGGCTTTGAGAACGGCGCTCAGCTGCGCCACTGGTCGCGTTGGGCACCATATATAAGCGCACAGTGGAGACAGCCTCTAATGTATCTCTACTCACCCTAAAAGGAATATAGCGGGACTGTGTATTATTATTTATATGCTTAGATTTTTTTTTTAAAGTGTCTATACCGCACCTGGTGGCAAGTAACATTGGGATTTAGTTTTTTGGAAGTCGAAGCTGCTCCCGTCCGTAGACTTTACCCTAGTTTCCCTACACGTGGCTCCTGGGTGGTGCTAAACGAGCAGCAGCGAGGTGGTAGGGCGTCGGTGCCCGTCTGGATCGCGGCCACAGTACATGGGCGTAAAGCCCGTCATAGTGACTGGTTTCAGCTTGTCGCGTTTCGGGATCAGCTTGTGTATATCCAGTAGCTCATATACCTAGAGACCTTCAGTCGTGGTATATGTGGGCCGACATGACGATGTAGATTATCAATGGATTTTCATCCTTTGATAGTCGCTTTCGTTTTTGGACTACACTGTACTTACCATCAGGTACTCTGTAGTCAGTCCGAGACCGGCAGCGGCTGCCAGTGATGATAATCTATTGACAGTCATCGTCACCATCCTGGCCCATGCAAATAACGACAGAAGCTTTCTAGGCCAATGGGCACGTCTCTTGTCTGTTGTTGATGGCCTACGCTACACTTTCCATCAGGTACGCTATACTCATTGTGCAGAGTCTGAAATGTTACTCCGGTAAACAGATTCGTAATATGTTTTTACAATAGAACTTAAGGCAAAATTCGTCGTAAAGTCTTGTCCGTGTTCAGGCTAATGTGTGCACGTAAAGGAAAATTTTGTTAAGGAAAATTTGTTGATAATGGCTCGGGTATGTTGAACTGAGTAGATAAGACTAAAGGCGGAATGTCAAGGGAACAGCAGCGTGCTACCTCGGCTGGCAGCGAGCAAACGACTGTTTTTTTTTTGTAATTCTGACTCTTCATAGAAATTACGTTGTGTCTGATGGAAACTGCAGTGCAATATAAAAACCGTGTACGACTATCGATAGACGACCGCCTGCTGGTAGTCGCCGCGATCATGCCGGCCTACACAGATGTCCCCTCACGTCTCGCTTAAAGAATCCAATATTGTAGGACGAGGGAACATGCTCGCCGGAAGACCGTTCCACAATCCGATGACCCGACAGAGCTATGAGTTATAGAACTTCTTAGTTTTAGCTGAAACAGAGCTGAATCTCCTCCCGAGGTGTCTCTTGACAGCTGCACTCGGTTTTGGAATTGCGCTTTGAATTAGATGCAGTGAAGTCACAATGCGGAGTCAGAATAACAAAATGGTTCCGGCATCGCCGCCTGCCGCCGCTTTATCCACTTAATAGAAATAAAATGATATTTATTTAATAATCTATTAGTTACACGTAGTCTATTTCATTTATTTTTAATTACACTTTTGCTCTTTTTTTTAGGTATACATATATTTTTACTATAATAGTATCTATCACTAATACATTTTCTAGTCGATTTATTTATTGTATGTAATAGTTTATTTTAGTATTACTTGTATTTATTATTTAAGCTATATGTATTTTGTTGTTTATCGATAATTCTTATAAGATGTAACGCGACCGGGGCCCTTCACGAAAATCAGCGTTGCAGACTTCCTCTGTGGCTTTAGGCTGATGAAGGGCCCATTTTCGCCATGTGTATATGTTTTGTATTTTCTTTTGTTTTTGTGTGTTGTTTGTATTGCTACATTTAATTTTGTTTTTTATTTCATTCATTTCGTCCACTTACCCAATTTAAATCGTTCTATGCGGAAAACAATACACAGGTACCAATTGTAATTTTGATTAATTATTATAGCAATTTATTTTTCTTGTTTCCGCTTGATTTAAGGTAGTATTTTATCAATAACTTTAGTCATGCTTCATAATTTTCCACGTAGAGTATTAAACTTATATTTAGACCACGTTCGCAGTCCTAGTGCCTTTGTTTTAGAATTTACAGTTACAGAAAAGATAAGGGAATCAGTATAAATAAATAAAAAAACCCCACACTGAATAGTAATTAAAAGCTTGCATAGTTAATAAAATTAATATATCCTAACGCCATATACCTTTCGCGATGAGTAGAGATATAATATGACCACTTTGTAGAGTTAGTATAAAAAGGGCAGTATGTTTGCTATCCCGTCAAACAGCTGTCAAATGTGTATGTATGATGGGAGCAAAACTTGTACGTGTGTGTGATACGGGTGCAGATCTCACGTAGAAGGGGCTTAACTTACTTTTTTACAATAGTAATAGTATATCGTCACGCTATATCCCTTTCAGGGTGAAATAGAGGTATATTAGTGGCCGTATCCACTGTGCGCTTGTCGTGTCCAACGTGACCAGTAGCGCAGCTGATTGCCGTTCTCACAGCACTAGTACACATTATTTTATTTCCCTTTGATTTTTTTTCTTTATCGCTGTTTTCTAGGTTTTGACATAACAAATGGATGCCAGCTGAAAATTAGCGCTGGTTGTCTAAGCTGGTCGCCCTGCAAATATGGAGCTGAGTTCTATTTGACACTCCATCACAGCACTGGGTATTTGCTTTTGATGTTGATTAACTTGTTCTTCTTCTTTGGTATAAGTTATGTCATGTGCCAATTTTATTTTGTGTCCTAACTCGGCACGGTGGTCTCAGAAGAAAAATCTCGGAAGATAAGTCCGACGATGGACGGCGTCCGCCCAATAAATGCCTATTTACTCTTCTCAAATGATCCCAACTTATAAGATCGTGGAAATACGCTCGCTGGGAGCATATTCCACTTCTTAGCTGTTCGCATGATGAATATAGAAGCAAATCTCTTCTTGCCGCAAGGAATGCTCACCACATAAGGATGGTATCCAACACGGCGTCTGGTAGTATTCTGATGATATGGAGCTGGTAGAATTAAATAACGTAGCCCTTGAGAAAACTTTCCACTATGCTACCGGTATAAGACTGCGAGGCAGGAGAATGAGATTAATGATTCCCCAATGCGAACAAACTGTTAGAGCTGATATTCAACAAAAATTTGTCTCAACAGATCTAGAATTATAGTTGACTGTAATAGCTTTCTTTTAGGCTGTTAACCGCACACGTCTGGTAGCCGTATCAGGTGCCAGCGAAG
This sequence comes from Automeris io, assembly GCA_036320925.1. NCBI lineage: Eukaryota > Metazoa > Arthropoda > Insecta > Lepidoptera > Saturniidae > Automeris > Automeris io. The sequence goes on from JAUDJH010000011.1 coordinate 16,278,702, forward strand.
CGCAGTGTGTGCACAGGCTCATTATCAGAGTGATTACAAACAATTATCGCACAACGCTCGCCTCTAGCCTCAGTTAGCAAACTATTAATTATATGCACTTTACGTGTGTTAGCAGCCATTAGCACGGCGCTATTGCGTCTAAACGGTGCGTTATTGTGACCACTCTATTGCCGAAGGAGAACGAAGGCCGATGACTCGATTGACGCAAACGGCTTTATTGGAAACCGGGTCCTAAGTTGAATGGATGTAGAGACCCGAGTAACTGCTATAAACAGAGTCAATGGTACACTGGTTGCTGTTCTAAAGAGCAAAATTATTAAGCAAACAGCACGAGTAGCAGTGCATAGAGTGGTTCTGGTGCCCGCCTCGTCGTACGGCAGTGGGGCTTGGGCATGCCAGAAGAAACATGAAAGTAGGATTAATGCTGTGGAAATGCGATAAAGTTACAAATCACTCACATAAAAACATTTAGCGGATTTGTATGCGTAGTAACGCTTGCGGATCGCATTAGGAAGGCAGAGATAAATACCCGAAATGGTTAGTTTGAAAGATAGTGTCATCGATAGCATGCACAAAAGGCTTGCCCTGATGGTTCGGACACGTGGAGAGGATGAATGATGAAAGGATGACGAAAAAGATACAACATGAGTGTGACTGGAAGCATAAGTGGAGGCCGACGGAGGCAGACCAAAAAAGAGAGTTCTGATGGAAGGTAATGTCAAAAGAAGGCGGGATCGGCGAGAGTGCATGAAGGGGGGGGACTAATGAAAGTTAAGGACGTTAAATATGTTTGCAAAAATACACAAAAGTAGCTTTTCATTCTCTCTTCTTATTATATACTAGTTGATCCGGCAAACTTTGTTTTGCTATATAAGGTTTGTTAATATCTTCTAAGATGTTCATTGAAATTAGGTGATGTCACAGATAATTTTGTTCACAATTAAATACTCTTAATCAACAACACATTTATTTGGATGAAGGTTAATATTATTACGTTGATACAACTCTTAACAAATAATGCATCAATTTCGACCAAATTTGATTACCATAAAAACGGTTCTAGTGAGTTAATCTTAAAAGATAGACATATACTGTCTCGGACATTTTTTTAGATCATTTCAAGAGGAATAATTCTTTCATACATATATTTTTCGTATCTTAAACCGTTTTCGCAGCGCACGCAATGATAGCCCTCAAGGACGAATAATTTTCCCCGTTTCTTTAACATTTTTCATCATTTCTTCGCTCCTAATAGTTGTATCGTGATGTTATATAGCTTAAAGCCTTCCTCGATAAATGGCCAACTCAACTCGAAAAGAATTTTTCAATTCGAACCAGTAGTTCCTGAGATTAGCGCGTTCAAACAAAAAAACTCTTCAGCTTTATAATATTAGTATAGATTTATTTTTCTAGTATTACAAAGAGCTGCAGACCTAGGCGTCCTTAATGTCAATTTAAACTTAATGCCTCTACGCGTTCTTTAGGGAGTAGGTTCTTGACAGTATACCATACGGACAACTAAATGCCCCTATAAAGGTCCGTTTGTTCTTTTGGGATACGGAACTCTAAAATAACAGCACGAATTAATAAGACTATGATTGCGGTCCGCAACCGCAAGCGAGATGTGTTTTGATCCAGCTCGGTTGACTGACACGTATTCGCATCGAACCTTGACCCACAAAAGGTTCAGCGACACCTGTATGAATCGCTCAATGAAATGGATGGGCCCTTTCTAGTGTTCTATTCTATCTCCTTCGGTATTATAAGGATTGACATATTTTTGGTATTAATGGCTGTGGTGGCCTGGTGGTTAATGGACCGGTTTCCATGTGCGGCATTGTGAATACTCGTAGGTTAGAATCCCGGTATGAGCCTCTGAGATTTTTCAGATTACGTACGAATTTACGCACCACGTACTCATGTGGCAGAAATGCCATGTGTACTAGTGCTGTGAGAACGGCGATCAGTTGCGTCACTGGTCACGTTGCGCGCGACATATCTCTTATCTTATGACTTGGGAGCCTTTAAAAGAAGAGTGAATAGGCATTTGTTGGGCGGACGCTGCCAATTATCGGACTCATCTTTACCTTCCACCAGGGGTGATTGAGCTCTAGCGTTCACCTGCAAATCATAAAAAGAAAAATGAAATCAGAGTGGTAGTTTAGCTACTTTTGAAATCCCTACCTTTCCAGCATATGAATACAATAATAAGAAACTCGAAAATAAAATACAAAGTGTTGCACCATATTAAAAACTACATAAATTACTGCAGTTTTTTAAATAACGGGACACACCAAGTACCTTAATTTTTTTTTAAGATATTGCCTTTTAAACTTTTTACGATGAAAAAATTTTGTTTGAAGCAGAGATGAGCAAAATGTAATCTGATTAATGATGAACGATTACAAAATGTAGAAGTAATTTTAATTTTCTTGCTCTGTAATCACGATTAATTCCATTTAAAACGTTAAGAAATCATAAATGTTTAAACAATCTGGGATTTTGTAGTGTTTAAAACATGAACAAAATGCAGTCATATTAATGGTAAAAAACGTAAAATGTAATCGTTAATCATTTTTATTAATCTGATCACATTTTGCCTATCTATGGTTTGAAGTGATACTATCTTGTGACCGGAGTAAAAATGAGATTATGAAGGTCTGTTAACATACTAGTTTTCGACATACCACCTTTTAAAACCCACAGGGGTGCCCTTGCGTTGCTCCTGACGCATAGCTCGCTGGCTGAGCACCTTAAACGCTCGCTCCTCTCGTTCAGTGATGTTATGGAAGGCCTTTCCTTCACAACAAAAACACCGTTAAGTGATCGATCAAACTGACAAGGGTTTCGTCTCGAGTCTAAATGCGGTATTGATATTCATGATGCTAAGCACCTAGGTGTCGCCGAGGAGTATATTTGCGTGGATGAAGGTTGCAACAATAACATTGATAAGGGAATTATGTTTTCATTGTTTGTACGAGACTCGGCGTTTCTTAATCTGTAAATTATCGCGACTTGTTGTTCTCTATGCGTATTGCGTTGTCGTTTTTTTTATTGTTTTTTGAAGGATATATGTTGTGTGTCCCGGACAGACCGTTTCAACTGTACCGGGCTCAGGGGGCGAGCTCAGTGACTGCAGATGATCGGTAACTATGGCGTTTTTATATACGCTACTCTAATTTTTACTTAAACAATGTCAAAGTACATGGTCACTGTCACTGATTTCTTTAACTTGTTCTGTACTCTGCGAATACTCAGGCTAAACTCAAGATCCTGTTACACAGGGTACTCTGTAGTCAACGTTCAAAGACGTTGGAACAGTAGTTCTTCTATAGTTAATTGAAAATAAAATTCTCTAATTATAGCGCGTTTAGAAGATACTCGGATACTTTTAAGAAATCCGGAACTATTTTGAATATGATTATTTCTAAAAATTCACAAAGTTTTAAGATATCGATTGTCTATTACTGTTGTAAGATAAATTACGAATATTAGAAAATTGGTTTCATAACTGGAATCACTTTATTAGTATAGTTATAAATAAAAGTTAGTGAATATCACTCATTCTAAAAGTTTGATATAGTTCTCAAGGCAATATCTTTAAAAAAAAAATGATACTTGGTATGCCCCGTTGTTTAAAAAAACTACAATATTTTATGTAAATTCTAATATGGTGCAACACTTTGTATTTTATTATCAAAGTTTATTATTTTATGAGTCATAAACGGAAAGGCGAGTGATTTCAAAAGTAGCCACACTACTGCACCGGTATGATTTTTTTATGATTTACAGGCGGACGTTTGACCTCAATCAAACCTGGTGGAAGGTGAAGATGTGTTCAACGATGGATAGCGACCGTGCAACAAATGCCTATTTACTCTTAAAGGCTCCCAAGTCATAAAATATGCTCGCTGGAAACATATTCCACTCTTTAGTCATTCACATGACGAACGTGCAAGCGAATCTCTATGTGCGGATGTTAGGAACGTCCTCCACATACAGATGGTATCAGACACGGCGTCTAGTGGATATATGATGAAATGAGGCCGATGGAATAAGAGAATGTAGCTCCTGAGGACATTCCACTGTGCAACCGATGAAAGGCTGCGAGGCAGGTGACTTTACGTCGACGCTCAATCTTCTGCATTTTATTCTTAAAGATATTTGACATATGTCATTAAAATGTTGTAAAGTATTTTTGATATGATTAAATGTTATTATAATAGCACCATTCGGTATATCCGTGACAGAACTACTCTATTTGAAAAATCCGCAGCATCAATATTCGAAATCGCGTATCCCAAACAAGGATAGTTTCTACAAATAGCTAGAAGTAGGTCAGCCGTGTTGTTATCGGTCAGCGTCGCGACGGGATCGGACTGATCGCTTGTGGCTAGTGTTGTCTATCTCGGATAAGAGAATCACCCTGAAATAATTTAAGTTGTCCCCAAAAAATCCTAAAATTATTTTATAGGTGCCTGAGCAATGTCTTCCTTGAATGGAGAACATTTCAAGAACATTGTGTGAAAATTTGAAATGAATCAGAGCAATATAAACGAATAGTGAACATTCTTCTAAGTAGATGTACTTGCAGGATCCGATATTCGCGTCTTTCTAGATAAATTATGGATAAAATGCTGAAAAAAGTTAAAATACTCTATAGAAATTCATCTGGTTCCAAATTATATCAACAATAAAAAAATCATACCTCCGTAAAAACGTAAAAGCAAAGACATTTTTAAAAGTAACGTGAATGTACTAATTCTATGCATATAAGCCGAGCGAAGCAGGAAACTAAAAATAAACTAAAGAAGGTGGTATTCGTCTTAAATAGGATCATAAAGGTGTTTTAGATATCGTGAATGATAGCAACGTTCTTTATGGACCTAGCAGCGATGATTCAGTGTGAGGCAAGCCGATAAAACTCCCTTGTAGACGTTTCATTTATATTTTTTTAGTGTTCAAACTTTTAAGCTTTTACCAACAATTCACGTTTTCAAAGTCGGTGCCCCTCATAACTTGAAAACTACTGCACTAATCATTTTGTAATTTTGAACAATATTTCTGTACATAATTTACGAGGTAACACTGGAGAGCTTTTTTAAATTTGTTGGAATTTTTTAAATTTACAATAACAAATTACCCGATTTTTTCTCGAAAATCATACCAGCCTGCATAAATATCTCTTAAAGGAACTCATATCATATTATTTAAAATTTCCTTAATACAGAGCTAAAGCGCATAAGTTGGCACCACCGGCTTGCGGCCACTCGCAAACGCCAGCCGCGTTCAGCCATCAGTCTCAATAGCGACTTCAACCGAGGAGCCAGTGCTCCGCCCCGCTCATCGCGCATGCGTACACGAATATACGAGATCTCTTCGAATCACCTGTAATTTTCGATTGCACCAAAGTCCAGTGATCTCAGTGCTGTGATAACTTTAACATGGGTCAGGCATTCGGCACGGCCAGCTCACATCACGAGGAGCGACACTACACGAGAAAGGAGATCGGTACGTCCGCCTGTTTTATAGTTTACGACGCTGCAACTTTCAGGAGTTGTGTAACGTAAACGAATGGCTAAGATTTGTAAACGCTACTTTGGTTTCCTGTAGATTTTGCTTAGTAAATAAAACCATCTTTAACTAACTTAGCTGTCACAAGGTTAAATTGTATTTTAGTGTTTACTGTGTTTTGTAAGCGATTTTCATCACGCTGTGAACATTTATACATAACATTGCATTTAAATTAAGTTATATTCTTTGAAGAAGTACTAAGAATCCGCAATAGCGTGGAATCTGTTGAGGTATTAAGTCACATCTGTGACCTTGTTAATTTAAAAAAATATTATTAGAACAAATAATGTTTATTACATTATTTAAATATCTACTATCAATATTTGATATATGTGTTTGTGGTGGATAAGGGGGATAGGTTGTGGGTTCGAATCCCGACACGTACTTCTGGATTTTTTCAGATTAAATACGGAGCTGGGCATCACATGATAACCGGTGTAGGAAAACTTGAGGAAACCTGCATGGCATCTAATAAACATGTCATGTGTGCTAGCGCTGTGAGAACGGCGATCAGCTGTTTTGGGCACGACATATAGACGCAAAGACCCTGTATATATATAGGGATATAGCATGACTATATATTAATATTTTGAGCCGAATAAAATCGTTTTATGTCGCTCGCGGATTCTAGTTCTAGAGGGTTTTAGATGACGTAGCCTCGGCCGCAATCTGTCGTAGTGTAAATGTAAAGCGTACGACTGTCACAATACAATGTGACCTTCGTCCAGGTAGACGGTTTAAGAAAGTAAACAATTACTGCCGGCAGGAAAAAATGTAATGTTTCTGAGAATAAATCACTCTTTTACAAGAATTGTACGTATTTTTAATCTCGTTGATATGTCTAATAATATAAAAATAATATATCGTTACGCTATATACCTTTCCGTGTGAGCAGAGATACATTTCGCGCTTACATATCGTGCCCGACGTGACCAGTGGCGCTGCTGATCGCCGTTCTCACAGCGCTAGTGCACATGACATTTCTATTAGATGGCAAGCGGGTTTCCTCGCGATTTCTTCCTCGTATATGGTGCCTAGAATCGTACTTCATTTGGGAACACCCAGCGCTACGTGCCGGGATTCGAAGCTACGAGTGTTCACGTTGCCGCGGATGGAAACCGGTCCGTTGTCCACTAGACCGCCACACCCATTTACATTTTTGTACATTTTAAATTTATATGGAACCCTATATGCGCGAACTCCACTCTTATTTGACGGCTTTTTTAAATAATGGCTTAAGTAAATAACTTTCTTTGTTAAGTTATCTCTGTCAGTAACGGCATTTGCCGGTATGTAACAGTACATTCAATTTGCTAAGTATGTGTCAGATGCAACCTTATTCAGTTGTGTTTATTGGTTTTTCTGTTGTTTTTATTTATCGTGAATGCACGAAACATTTGAACTGTATTGAGTTTTATAGCATGTAGACGTAACCCGGTACGCAGCTGTCGCCCTAAGGGTCGTTAGGGTGTTACGAGACGTGCGGGGTAAGAGGATGCGCGCGCGCACGGGACGCTTGGAAGTTAGTCGACTACCGAGACCCAAGGCGGGAGTGCGTGCGTGTACGTCGCAGTTCGGTGTGCCTTAAAGTGCAAATAAACTGTAAAACGCCAAATTCGTGTCTTTCTAAAACCACACGCACGACCACCGGTCATAGTTTATTATTTATTTATTATTCGAGTTCAGTCCCGCTGCAGGGCAAAGGCCTCTCTTCCTTTCGGCGATTCTCCTGAAAGCAGTCGCTTTCGAAACGCTGGTAGATCACCGTCAGGTTCATTCCCCGGCTGGACGCCCAAGTCGAGGTCCGTACCCACAAGAGTGTTTTTGCGTTACCGCCCATCCCATAAATTCGCTGGCTTATCACCCTAAATGCTCACTCCTCTCGCCCGGTGAAGGAAAGGCATCAAACCAAAAGCGTATCATGGTATCGAAAAAAAAGCTTCTCGTCCCTTTTCCACTATTTTATTATACTTGTGGAATCTATGAGTAGGATTCATGGACATGTGACCCAGCACGCTTGTCCAAAGCGGGTTGCCGTTCTGCAGGCTGGCGCACGCAGCAGCAATCTTTTTTTTTTTTTTTTGGTAACCCGGTGAAAAATCCTACATAGGACCATCGGGGCCACAGTGAGGGCAGCGACCCCGGTATGTCAGATTCCTACTGACTAAAAACCCCCGGAGTCTCCCTCTAATCACTCCACCCAGGCCTCCAAATTCGTCCAGTCGCCTGGGGAGACGCAGCAGCAATCTGCGTGCAACGCGGCATGATGTATTGTATAACTTAATCGGCTCTTAGGATACACCAGTGTGATGCTCCTCCTCCCTCGAGGTCTATTCTATTCTGCCGGCAAGGCCCACGGCTAATTGTATTTATAAAATATATGTTAAAGTTCTTACGTTGTACGTTAACTTAATTAATACATGACGAAAGCGAATTAATTATTTTTAACTGTTTCTGAAATAATTAAAATGGTTACTGTGCTGATTATTATAATAGGAACATTGAAATTAGTTATTTGTTTCGTTACATTACCATATTATTAGTTTAAAGGAATAATAAACAGTTTTATATTTAGTTGAAGTTTAAATTATCAAGCAAATTTAATAAAATAATAAATTAAAAATAAAACAGGATTTTGAGAGCGCAAGGAGATGAATTCGCTTCTTGCGTTTATTTTCCAGAATTTTATAACATGAGGATTATAATCTATCTCTCCATCTTTGGTCATATCATCACTTTTCATCAGGTAAAATGTCCGCACGGCCCACCCCGCCTTGTCTCGCGAAGCGCAAGCCCGCTGAATGTGCGGTGCGGCGCTGGAACGCACCATGTAGTCTACCGTAAATATTTTTATGTCCCCGTCCCATTACATTATAAAAGATTTGGACGAGATGGTTGGCGTTTATGCAAGCGCTAGCCATTCACGCATTAAATATATCCTGCGCAGTTGACTGTTTTCGATGTATATTCACCAGCGAGTTCACCTTCGCCGAAGGGGCTACAGCCCGCGCCTGCTTGATATGATTTGGAAACGTCGCCAAAGCCGAAGTCGGCCTAGACTTTCATCATCATTTGTATGTAAAACGACCGTTTTGCGTCGCACCGTGTGCCCCAGCTGTAAGACATTTTAAGCGAGTGCAAAATATTTACATTTCCAATCGACGCGCATTATTTGCGGGGAAGTGTGATAAGAAGGTGTTTTGTTTTGATGTGTAATCGTGAAATTACATGTCGTCATATGTTTGTGTAATGAACCATCTAGATTCTAGAATCCTGCCGTTATCACCTGCAAGCGGACACGTCTTATCACGGTTGCACTGTATTGTTTTCTTCGTAAGTAATGATAATATATCGTCACGCTATATCCCTTTCGGGGCTACCAGAGATACATTGGCTGTCACTTCTATGCAATTACACGTCGTGCTTAACGCGGCCAGAAGCGCAGTTGATCACCGTTCCCACAGCACTAGTGAGCATGACATTTCTATTAGATGCCAGGCGTATTTCCTCGCAATGCATTTCTTGACCAGTGAGCATATGCTGCCTTGATCCATTCGAAATCCAAGTCGTGATATTTTTATCGTCCACGGATATAAAAAACTGAAAAACAGCTTTGTTCGTAATATTTGCAATCAATCACTGGCTTGTACCTAATGATAGAGATAAATATTGATCGATTCACTCTGCCTGTGTCACGGTGGGGCGCGATGATAAGTATGCAAAGAGACGTATTGTGTTGAGCAGCGAACAGTCTAGAATAGTACGTTATCTTCCACTGTGTAGCGTAAAACCTTGTCTAATCTTGCGTAAGTCGTTGAATGGCGTGCTAAAGTTCCCTTGTCAAGTGTTATTACCATCTGAACAAATAAATATAATGCTCATGAGCAGGTCCGGATCCTGTCTGTCCGGGGGGCAAGGCGAGTACATCAGCTGATGTGTCAAGCACGTATATGGCAATCGAGCCCGCGTAAACTTGATTTAATTTAGTTTGTTCAAATCGCTCTAAATAATATGATTTTTAAAATTTGAGTGAAGACTAAGATACGTCAAAGTGCGTCTATAATTCTCAGCACAATCTCTCTGAACGTAATTTCTAACAACATTCATCCTTTGACTTTCTTCTCGAACGTGTTAGGTTATGTCTACTGCATAACAGACATAGCTCCGGATCTGCGGGGGAAGCGGGAGGGGGAGGGGCTTGGCAAGTGATTTTTGTTTTCAAACAAAAATATCCTGTGGGGTTTCCAGATTACGTACGGATTTAGTCACCACAAGTTCACCGGTGAAAAAACATCGTAAGGAAACCCGCATGGCATCTAGTATTTCTACTACACATGACATTTCTGTCATGTGCAGTAGTGCTGTGAGAATGGCGATCGGCTACGCTGCTGGTCATGTTGGCCAATACATATAAGCGAAAGGTGTAATGTATCTCTGCTCACCCCTAAAGGGATATAACGTAACGATATATTATTATTATTTTCTAACAAAGAGCTGAAGCTTCCTGAGACCATATTGTCATATCTCTTGTAGTTTACGATTTCTACACTCTTCTAATTAATAAAAAAAAAAACTCTGTACATATACATTTTTATATGCATATACACATCTATGTTTCGCGACAAACTGATCTGCCCGTCACAGCGCAGTTTGTCGATACCGGTACTCGAACCCGAGTTTATCGGCGGCACAACCAGGGTCACTACAAACTGTGCTATCGGCCCATCAAATTGTGCTTAAATTTTAGTATAGAGTATAATAAGTTACCACAGGCAAGAGAAAGTAACTTTCTATTTTATCTGTACACATATTGCGCAATAGGGGAGCGGGCAGAAACGCATTAAATCCGAATTAAATGTAAGTTTTTTTTATCGTATCTCGACATAGTGACCACACCGCGTCGGATGGTAAGCATGCAGTCCAAAAAAAAATAGGACTGCAACTATCAACAGCAAAATAAACCAATCGATAGTCGCAGTGATCATGCCGGCCTGCATAAATATCTCTCCACGCACAGCAAGTGGTTGTAATGGCCTTTTCAGGCGAGCAACAATTTGTTACGTCGAAAAAAAAACATTTTGGAATTATCACCATTGCAATTAATAAAAATAAGAAAACTAAATTGCTAGAAAAGGGATTATTTTTCCATCAATGGCTTTTTAAATGATTGAACTGCTTGGTCGTACTGTATACAGTTTTACTCACGGGACATTCATCCCTTTGAGTATTATATACTTGTATCCAGTAGCGTTCATTCCATATATGCATAAAAGCATTGCATGCCCTGACGATAAATAAGTCTAAAATAAATTTCTTAAAGTTAAACAAAAAAAGAACTATTTATTGTCATATCTATTCTATATTCACGTCATCTACACATCCTGTGAAAGTAATATAATATTTACTATTATAATATAATATTCAAATTGATTGCGCGAATTGTGCCTACCCTGTTCAAATATCCTATGCACGTCACTGCTTGTACCTCATTATGTTGTACATATTAGGGATGTAACGGAGGCAGTTTTATCGGAACCGAAGTCGGAGTCGGAGTTTTTAAATTTGATTTATCGGAGTCGGATTCGGAGTCGGAGGCAATGTCAGTCACAAGTGACGGCAGAATAAGTTTTATTAAGGGACAAATAAAAACATTATTCAGTGAACCTTTTTAATTAGAAAGTGATAAATTTACAAATACACAGACAATAAAAATTGCTGTTTCTTATTAACATTTTCATAGTACTGTGAGAAAGCGATTACCTGAGCTACTGGTCGCGTAGTCCACGACATTTAAGCGCAAAGTGGATAAAACCACTATTGTATGTCTGCTCACATAGCGTGAAGATATGTTATTTATTATATCTTAAATTTGTTCCCATTTATTATGGTGCAGGATTGATACTTGTCTTCGAAAGTATAAGCCAGAACTTTTGAATTGACAACAGCATAATCCATTTCCCTCTACATCTCCCTCGTGTGTAGACAGATGTTGAGAATCGGGACTGTTTCCAAGCGTATATCAGGTTTTTTTTTTGATAGCCCGGGGGATATTGTTGACGGACCTCAGGGAGCTTTTTGGTTATCGGACTTGCACCGACTAAAACCCCCGGGGTCACAGCGCTCTCGCCTGGATAAGTTGGGCGGCACGCTCCCTCAAGCGCATCGCCGGCGTATATCAAGTTGGGTCAACACCAACATAACCCAACACAACCCAACACAACACAACCTAACTTGGGCAAATAAAAGCTGTTGTTCACAAAGTGTTGGATATATCAGAAACCGTTATCCTCCAGTGAACATTGTCCAGTGAACAAATTAAAGCAAATTTGCTGCAGGGTTGTTTTTGTGTTAATTTCTATTTTACTTAATTTAATATAAATGTAAAATAAAAAACCTTTTAGCAATAAATTTAAATGTACATTTAGTTTTAAATTTAATAATTTAATCATATTTTTTTAATCTAAATTTTAAAAAATGTCTTCTACAAATTAAGTAGCACTGATTGTTTGATTAATTGATATTATGTTTCAACAACATATAAAGTAAAATCAAATGAATTGACTACAACAGTGGTGGTGACCTCCGATGAATACCTCCGATTAAAAAGTTTCGGAACCGAAGTCGGAACCGGAGGTGTAATAACAATCGGAACTTCCGACTTATCGGAGTCGGAGTCGAAGCTCCGTAACATCCCTGGTACATATCACCGACCAGGGTTTCTCGCCGCCTCTTCTTTGCGAGAACTGACGATTCTGTTTTCCAAACTGGTTGTAGATTCATTATCTTTCTACGATTCATGTGTGCTTGCAAGTAGGCCTATTTGAATATGACCGAGCTCAAAGTGATATCTGTTTACACCTTTAATATTGTGGTCGTAAAGATACGCCCCCGAGACGTAGATTGCATTGTTTGCGAGTATAGTTACGCTCTTTGTTACCGTGATGCCTTATCAGTTGTCTTATCGGTGGAGCTAATCACTGACAATAGAGTCGCGGTAATTACATCTGAATTCTGCAAATATGAAAATATGTGAAAACTTCTTAAAATATGGCCAAGCATGTGCTAAAACCCGTAGCAATGGGTTCCGTGTGATCTTTTGTTAAAACGCGCTTTTGATTAATAACGTATCATCACGATGTATACCTTTCAGAGCAAGCAGAGGTGTGTTAGTGGCTGTATCCACTTTGCCCATGTATATAGTGCTCAATGTGAGCAGTTACTGCAGTTGATCGCCGTTCTCAGAGCATTTACACATGCATTACTTAAATGCATAGAGATACGTTCTAAAAAACGATCCGTGGTACACGCTGCCCGCTGTACGCTTTTTGAGTTTATTATTTTTTGGAACCCGTAGTAAAATCTTGCATTGGACCATCAGGGCCGCCGCGAAGGCAACGACCCCGATGTGTCACACTCCTACTGACTATAAACCCTTGGGGTGTCCTTCAAATCGCTGCTTTCTGACATGGAGATCCGTATTCTCCAACGAGCCGGCAAGCGAACAACTTTTAAGGCTCCATCTCTTGGAGAGGTGGATATAAAGAACCTGCCTCTCAAAATCTTCGTAACAGGCGCTGTGCAATATACTTACGCACCGCCTTTGCCTCATCCTGGCAGCAGACACCCTCAAGTCTACAGCCCGGAAGGATGTACCGCTCAATGCGAAGGCGTTCCTCCTGCGACGGTATCCGCTCTGTTTGTCCGAATTGAGTCTAAACTATTTAGAATACGCTGTTATGTTGATGTAACACTTTGTAATGAGCTCCTAAATTCATAATTTCAGACTCGGATTAAAGGCATAACGAGATCGGTCCGAGTTTATTAGGTTCGTATTTTCACGGATTCCGGTTGGTTACAGTGCCTGGTCCCATAAGTGCTATTATAATTTTAAACCAGAGGTCCATTGTCCGTGACCTGTCGCATTATTTCAAGAATGTTTGCATTTTAAATTGCTCGAATGTGTAAAGTACATGTTATTCATTCAATAATATATTTCCACTGCGACGAAGCCTTGAGATTCTTACGATATTTCTTTCCATGGCTTCCGAAACGCTGAAGAAGCGTCTGCCACAATTTGAATCTTACCTTTACTTTGTCTAGACTCTCTGTGCTCTAAATTTGTCGAAAAGGAACGAAGCGTTGCGAAGATTGCCCGGTTAAAATTAATCATTCTAATAATAGTACGAAAAGCGTTTGTTTACCGCGTCGACCGCTCTGGTTGAGTTGAACCATAGCATTAAGAAATACACAAAAGCCACGGATACACACTCCAAAACTATATTAAACGAATCAAAACTCTTTGAGAAAAAAGGAACAACACAACAAACACATTAATATAAAACAATGAAAGGATAATTCACAATATCACAACATGTCCCCAGTCTCAAAGAGCGCTGGTCTTTTGTCCATTGTATTTGGTTACATAAAACAACCTAAAATTTCCAATTTTAGTCAATAAACTGAACAGTTATATTATACATTTTTTTTCCAATAACTAATAGACGTGTTGTTTAAACTGACATTTTTTTTTTAATTTATGAAGTGATTGAAATAAAATTAACACTAAATGTTAAAGGCAGCTTTTCACGACACTTTAGTGACTTTAGTCTAATATGAATCGGCACAAAGATGTACACAGACATGTGCATATTCATACATGAATCAATATGAAGAATGTATCAGAATCATGATTCTAATTTTTATTAATCTACATCGCGCAAGTTTAATTTTACTGGTCACTCGTATACATAAGAACATGTTCTTGCAAATCATCGTATTTACGGAATATCGCATTTATCGTATTTTAAATATAGTCGCATTCATAATGTATCCTGTTCATATATTATATAGTTTTATGTGTTAATGTAGACTGTGAAAGTGTCTCGAGAAGTAGGCAGAGCATTGTGACGTGCTCTGCCTAAATACAATGAGCAGTGTCGGGGAAGATATCTTCCTCTGAGTTTGTGCCCAGCGGGCGCGGCGCGACGGGGCTGCGACGAATTGATTACAAGTCCCGCGGTCCCCGTCAATGCGCAGAAGAAGTCACCTTGGGGTTTTTAGTCGGTACAAGTCCGACACACCTCGGTTTCATGCAACCCCCCCGTGCGACCGGGACGGTCCCATGAGGATTTTCCCCAAGTAAAAAAAAAAAAAAGACTGAAAGTGTACTTATAAATAAATAAATATCGTTGAGGGGGCTGAGGAACAGACTTATTACATGTATTGATATAGATAGAGCTTGAGAAAACACACAAAAAGGCCGTTTGGATAAATGAGCACTGTGTGGAAAAGTCCGCCGTCGACTCGCTCCGATACGTCACAGACAATAAGGAGCTGCCATGTCCCGCGTCACTCGAGCGCCTTTGTTCTGAGTTACCCTTCTATATATTTGTTAATTCAATGAGTTAAACTAATATTTGCACGGTTTACGCATGCGCCAGTGACGCGCGGGCTCGGGATGCAAAACAGGTGCACACAGAGCACTACCGGGAATGTATTTTATGACTTATACACGAGTACTTCACATATCGACGCGGGAAACCGCGAATGCCGGTACCCACAATACCAACGGCTTACTCCGGAAGAAATAGCTATTTATTTACAGGAGAGGGCTGTGTCTGTGGATGGTTTGTGTAAAACTCCCTCAGAAATATATTAAAACTAGCTTTTGCCCGCGGCTTTGGTCACGTTAAGAATTACTATTCATTAGGTATAGTTTTTGCAGCTTTATTTTGTTTAGCGTGTATAAAAAATTATGGCCTAATCTGTCATTAGGCGCTAAAACTATCAAGCTATTATTATATTATAGTCGAAAATCTGAGAAGATTTATACAAACTTTCATCCCCTATTTTATCCCTTTGGGGGTGGAATTCATTAAAATCCTTTCTTAGCGGATGCCTACGTCATAAAATCTACCTGCATGCCAAATTTCAGCCCGATCCGTCCAGTGGTTTGGGCTGTGTGTTGATAGATCACTATGTCAGTCAGTCAGTCAGTCAGTCAGTCAGCCAGCCAGTCAGTCACCTCTGAGTTATATATATTTAGAAGAGAAGATGAATACTGATGATCAGTTCCACTTTTTAGTTGGCTCAATGTCATAATTTCTTTTTCACTTGTTTCTCCCATGGGAGCTGGCAGACGACTGACTGTCCAACCTCACGGAAGCTATATACAAAGGCAAAGAAATAGTGTGGCCATATTAATAGTTCGCTTTAACGTCAAGACAACGTTTAGTGTTGCCATATTAACAATGAGCGTAACATTTGTTAGTGGATAAGGAACCGATATTAATGCACGGCGGCTCGAACGCTCGTAGATTCGAATCCCGGCACGTGCCTCTCTGTATTTTATCAGAGGAAGCCCGGGCTTATCCAGCATATGCTCACATGTGAAGGAAATTATTGTGAGGAAATCAGCATCGCATTGGAAATCTCATATGTAAGTGCCCTACGAACAGCGATCCGCTGGCATCAGGGAACCCGGTCATGATGGGCACGAAATATAAGCGCAAAGTGGATACAGCCACTAATATACCTCTGTTCACCCCGAAAGTGATGTAGCGTGACGGTATATTATTATTGTAAAATAAGGTTTTTTTATTATTGAGCTATTTGGGCGAGCGCATGATATTGGGATGTTATTGAGATCAAGCATAAACCTGTTTATAATTTTAAAAAAACTTAGAATTGACATTTTTAAAATAATAACATAATCTGTTTTTAGTAGCTTCTAGCAATTAAAATATTATTTTTAGTTGTTTGTCGTTGCTGTTTAAATAAATATTTTTTTATAAAAACAAAGTCGACCGACTTCTATAAGTAAAACACATCTATTAATCAGACTGGGCACAGAATTCAAAATTGTATACAGTATGTATTGAAAACCCTGTCCGACCTATGCAGCCGTTACCCAGTATCGATATAAGATTCTGTTTGTGCTATCCTTTTATGTTACACATAAAAAAAACAATTAAAATAGAATGTGTAATTAATTAAATTAGGAAACTGACATAGCAACACTGGGAGTGTGTGTAACTCGCGAACAAAAGGAAAAAGGAAAGCAAAAGATCATGCTAGTAGGACATGATGTCGTAAAGGTCTAGGTCCTAAGCACCGTTTATCAATTAAATCGTTCCATTGCCTTTTAATAATATTAATATATTGTTAGATATATATTAGTGGCTGTATTATCGACTTTGTACTTTGTGGCATTGTTGTGTCTTAACTTATTAATATTCATTAATAATATAATTTTCTGATTTGGTAATGTTATGGTGACATTAATATGCCCCTTTTGGCTTGGACAGGGTTTTCAAAACACACTGTACAGCTTGTTTTAATCCTAAAAATGAGTACGTATTTCTCGCAACCGGAGCAAAGTCTAGACTCTAATTAAAATGTATCCTTTCGGTGTGGTTCAGCGGCGCTGCGACGGAACCGGTTCTTGCGAAACAACCGGTTCCACGTCTCGCTGCCGGTCGCCCGGCGCCGCAGTGCGTTTGTGTAAACATATTAAGGTGCGATTCCAAGCCTTGCGGCCCGCGGGCTGCGACGTGCGACGCCAACACGCCGACACGCCGATACTCGCGTAACAATGGGCACCTTTCAGATAGGATATTATTATTATGCAATGTCGGGCTATGCAGTCTAATTCAGCCTGTATCACTGCGACCTAAAAGATCTATTGTGATCGCCACCTACCATCTAGAGTTCTCTGTCAAGGCCTATAGTTTTCAGAAAGGATAACACATACCTATAGGCATTTTAATGCAGAAAGTCGAGCATCGACATAAAGTCGCCTGCCTCGCTGTCTTTTACCGTTTGCACAGTGGAACGTTCTCTGATTCCGCCGGCTCCATTGCATCATACAACTACTGGACACCGTGTTCGATACCATCCGTATGTGCTGGATGTTTCTTATATCCGCACGAGAAGATTCGCTTCCTCATTCATCATGCGAACGGCTAAGGAGTGGAATATGCTTCCAGCGAGCATATTTATACGATCTTATGACTCGGAAGTCTTTAAAAGGAGATTGAATAGGTTGTTGGTCGGACGCGGTCTATCGTCGGACTCTTCTTCATCTTCCACCAGGTCTGATTAAGGTGAAGCGTCCGCATGTAAATCATAAAAAAATTAAAATAATTTGAAAAATGGCATTAAAAAGGATTTTACACCATCAATGACTGTTTAATTGATAAGAATGCCTGGTTTTAATGTGTAGCTGTGCGGGTGTGGGAGTGGCTGTGGTAGGCTAGTGGATAAGGGACCGGTATCCATTCCGGCACCGCGAATGGTCACTAGTTCGTATCTCGGCACGTGCCTCTGTGTTTTTTCAGACTAATTACGGATTTAGTCATCACATGCTCACCGGTAAAGGAAAACATCATGAGGAGTCCCGCATGGCATCTGATAAAACTGTCATGTTTACTAGTGCTGTGAGAACGGCGATCAGCTGCGCTGCTGGTCACATTGGTCATGAGATATAAGCGCAAAAGTGAATAGTCACTAAGATATATCTGCTCACCTCCAAAGCGTGTCGATATTTTATAATTATTATTATGTGCAGAACAACTACCAGAGTTTCATGCCGGCTCTTTCTGTTAGATTCTGCTTTCTGAATCAGTGATACACTCATTGTTTTTTCCTTCTGAAGATTAAAAAGTATTTGTAAGAGATAGAAAAAGATAATAATAATATCTTCACGCTATATCAATTGCAAATTGTAATTAATTCGAATCGCAAGTATAATAAGTCATATTGTGCCATAAATAGTACGTTTCCATAGTTACGGAAATATTATTTTGTTAACAAAATAATCAATGCAATTAATTTTCAAATTATTTTCATTGTTACAGGTATGTGTGAACAGTATAGTAAGCTTTCGTGACCCTCACAGTGACGTGACAGCAGACTCTCTTCAAGTGATGTAACTATGACGATCAATTGTATATACCTTTTTCTGTTTATTATCAGTTAATTCATAAAGTTGGTGGTGTCCATGATTTAAATTAATCTTGTTTTTGAATTATACTTAATAAGAGATAATTTTATTAACTAATCAGTAATTAATTAAAGTTGTTGGAATCAATTTACTACAAACAGCGGAGAAAAATTGATGAGGGTATAAATGACCTTTTTAGAACGATTACATGATATGCACTAACTAAACTACAAGAATTAATATACTACAATATTTTAGATCTTAACTAGACCTTCATAAAACTTTCCAGCCTCGGATCTAGGTCCCTAGCAATGTGGGGACCGCGCCCTAGGCGTCAAATTTTAGAGCCGGCAGACGAGCTTTTTCACTCAGCGTACCCACTGAATAATATAGCTTAAAAAAGTGAACCAACTTCTCCATGAAACATTATCGAAAAACTTCTATAATAAGTTTTGTTTTGACGTTTTAAAAGTTAACTTAAAAGTCTCATAAGACATCGTCACCATGTTGTAAGTTACGCAAGGTTAAAGATCATTTTTCATGAATATTTCGCTTATTATGCCATAAATGATATCTACATGTATACAAAGTTGTTGAGCGCAAAATCCCTTAACAATTGGGCAGTAAACATTTTTTTGATTGGATTAATCCATATAATTGAGGAACAAAGGCTAAAGTACTGCGTTTGGATTAGTTATTGCCCCGTATTGAAAAATTTGAAGATGTAAGTCCTTGAAAGTATACGAATATATTTTAAGGATAATCCAATTTATTTAACGAAAAATTATGATAGTTTTACGACGCTATTTTGTCTGTTTGGATTTCCTAGTAGTTTATGACTTTTAGTAATCTGTGACAAATGGTCAAACGTCATCATCATCATTACGGTGATGTTAAGACGATGTTAGTCACAGTTGATAAAAGCGGATGAATGTCGTTTGAGATGTCAACTTGCCCGATATAGTTCTTTGTTCGGGTGTGAATCACACAGCAGACTTGCCCGGCGGATGTGTCCGTGCATCTCGATCGTATCTACGCATTTATCTCGTGAATATGTGCCGTATTGTTTAACAGTGGTGTATACAGGCTTACTAGTAACCAACGCATAACCTCTTGAAGGCGACTTAGGTGCATCAAGACTAAAAACTATTGTTCTACCACTTTGCGAAAACGTAATAATTCCTAAGTAATATTTGTTTTTTTCTTTTAGTGGGACTTTCTATCTATCGTTAGCTCTATGTCACGTGTATATTTAAACTTCGATTTTGGCGTAGGTATGTCACAGTCAGCTGAGTGCCCGCTCTCACCCACGTCGCCGCAACCCGTTAGAGTCGCCTTCGTATCGCGCGTGCCGCGGCAGCGCCTCTATGAAATTTTATGTGAAACTAAGAAGATTAGAACTGCATTTTTTTTGTATGGGAATAAATTAATTCAATTAGAAAAAGTTATACACCAAAAGTTATCAGTCTTAATAAAACACAGTTTCCCTTAAGAAGTTATGCGTTAGTTACAAGGGATTTTTAAATACTAAAGCCTGACTCGGAACTGTATTAGTCTCTGAAAGCCGTACATTGCCTTATTTTATAGACAAATACAACTTTTATAAAGCTGGGACTTCGTTTTTAAACTTGGAAAAGCCTTTAGCAATAAAAAAAAACTGTTAAGATAAGTCACATAATTATACTATTTCTACAAACGTTATCGCTAATCGACTGTTGCTTTAGTTCCTAAGAATGAACCATAGGAGGCTGCTAATGTTAAAGGCGGCGCGCAGTGTCCGGCTTGCCGCCTACGAGATATGTTTGGAGGGGGTGGGCTGTACACTCACCCCTCCCAGAGATGAAACCTAAACAGGCTGTTCACTCCCCGGGCTTCTGGAAGAATCTGAATTCCCAGGCCCGGGTGGAGTGATTGGAAGGACACCCCGGGGATTTTTAGTCAGTAGGAGTCTGACACACCGGAGTCGTTGCCCTCACAGCGACCCTGATGGATTCTTGTAGGATTTTCCTCCCGGATCACCAGAAAAAGGCTGCTAATGTTGGTGTTGATTTTTATAATCAATAAGGTTTATTCGAATGTTGGTCGAGTAAGCAATGATTGTACGATGACTTGACGGAGCGGTTCGCCTTGGAGGCTGCCTATTGGATTGCCCGCCCCCGCACACCGCCCCACTCCCCGCGTCATGCTCTGTTGACCGACGGCGACCTTCCTAACTATTTGGGAAACTCATTTTCAGCATATACAGTTTATTTATGAATTTATAATGTATAAAAAAGGAATTGTATAGGGCATTTAATGTCAACTACAGCATGCTCAAAAGCATGCCTCGATGGTGTAGGCACGTGGAGAGGATGAATGATGGAAGGATGACAACAAAAGATAAACGATATGAATGTGAGCGGCAGTAAGGGCCGAGGCCGACCGCGACTTACCTACGCAGACCGAATGAAAAGAGTTCCGATGGAGGGCAATGTCAAAAGTACGGGAAATAGGCGAGAGTGCATGAAGGGACTAATTAATGTTAAGGAAGCGAAAGAAGATTGTAAGAAAAGAGAGAAGTGGCGTTCCATTCTCTCTGCCAACTGCAATAGGGATTCGGCGTGATTATAGATAGATTTATAAGGCAATAAAACAGCCAAAATCGGTTCATAATTAGTACAATAATGTCTAAAGATGGCTTGCACTTACAAATTAAATTTAGTTTAAACGTATATAAAACACTATTTAGCGTTAAACTGAACTTATTGCCTTGCTCAGAAGCATTGCCTAGTTTAAACAATTTCTAAATTTAAATCACCATAGAGGTCGAATTAAACCGCTTCTTAATAGTTTTATACTAGTCCAAACTAGATTTAATTTGTTGGTGCAAATCTTAAGAGACGTACGGACAAACAAACAAACAGATGAATCTAAAAATGTTTAATTCGTGTTAAGCATTCTTTAATCTGTTTTTTTTTCTATACTGGCTCTTTAAAGTAACTACAATATACAAGATGGAAAGTACAGTGCAATCCAAGAACTGAATCACCTTTTAAGGGGTTTGGAATCCAATGACAGTCGCTGTCGTCATGCCGGCTCACATATACATACTACCAGTAGCGTTCATTCCATAGATGCATGAAAGCATTGCATGCCCTTACGATAAATAAACTGGGATAAATTGCTTAAAGTAAAAGAAAAAAACAAGAAATCGTTTACATTCATATCTATTCTATATTCACGCTATCTACATTTCCTATGAAAGCAATGTAATATTTACTATCATAATATAATATTCTAATTAATTACGCAAATTCTGCCTACTCTGTCCAATGCACCTATGCACGTCACTGCGTATTAGGACAGAAGGCCTCCGGGCATATGAACAATTGGATGTTCTCAAGCTGATCCCGAAACGCGAGGGGCCGGAGCGAGGCGCTGTGGCGGTGTTCCCGCTCGGGTACTGTGCTCATGGCCCAGTTCATGCGGCCGAGCTGCTCCCACAAAACGTCATTTATTATCTCGTCTGGAAATAAATTACAGATTTTTTACTCTTAAATTGTTTATCACGTTCATGCTGGCGACGTATTTTCGCTCTATCGAACGGACATCATCATCGTCATCATCATCTGTGAGCCACCGGCAGTACACACCGCCCGATGGGGCAATCATATGTGAGCCACCGGCGCGACGGTGAACCTGTTAAATAATAGAAAATATACATAAAATAATATAGACTTTATCGTTGATCCTGTTTTACAATAATAAAAAAAAAAAACTTTATTTAATATTAGGTCCTTACATATGAAATTGGCGTTTTTCGTACTGGCCACTTTAATCACAAATTTCTCCTCTTTGGTAAGGAATTCCAAATTCAAATTTGTACAGCTATAGACTCATGTATTTGTGCTTCGATGATCGTCATTCATTTGTTTTTTTCTTTTGTTTTTTTTCTGTTTGCGTCACTCATTTTACAAAATGGAAAACTTAAAATATCGCATTATTAACGAGTACGAGTTCCGCCGTGGCACTAGTGCTGCGGAAACAACTCGAAGGGTGAATGATGTGTATGGCGGTCGTGTTGCAAAAGAAAACACAGTTCGTTTTTGGTTCTAACGTTTTCGTTCTGGAAATTTCGACCTACAGAACAAGCCCCGTGGACGGCCTGAGACTCAAGTTGATAATGAAGAGTTGAAGGCTATTGTGGAAGCGGATCCATCGCAAACCACGTCCGAGTTAGCTGCAGGCTGCGATGTTAGTGATAAAACTGTTTTAATTCACTTGAAGCAAATTGGGAAGATTAAAAAGGTTGAAAGGTGGGTACCTCACGAATTGACTGAAGCAAACCGGCAAACGCGCGTCGACTGCTGCGTTACATTACTAAACCGGCACAATAATGAAGGTATTTTAAACCGAATCATTACCTGTGATGAAAAATGGGTTCTTTACGATAATCGGAAGCGCTCAGCGCAATGGTTGGATCCTGGCCAGCCAGCCAAATCCTGCCCCAAGCGAAAATTAACCCCAAAAAAGTTACTTGTAAGCGTTTGGTGGACTAGTGCCGGTATTGTTCATTACAGTTTTCTCAAATCTGGCCAGACTATTACGGCTGATGTCTATTGTCAGCAATTGCAAACCATGATGGAAAAGCTAGCGGCTAAACAACCTAGGCTGGTCAATCGCTCCACGCCACTGCTGCTTCACGACAACGCTAGACCACACACTGCGCAACAGACGGCTACTAAATTAGAAGAGCTTCAATTGGAAAGTCTAAGACATCCTCCGTACTCCCCGGACCTTGCTCCAACAGATTACCATTTTTTTCGAAATTTGGATAACTTCTTGCAAGGGAAAAAATTCAAGTCCGATGGGGCAGTCCAAATCGCCTTCAAAGATTTTATTGATTCCCGTCCGACTGGTTTTTTTAGTAAAGGGATCAATGAACTACCTATGAGATGGCAAAAGTGCAAAGAAAATAATGGTTCATACTTTGATTAATTAAATATATTATATTAAAAAATATTCGACTTTTTGTTCCTCCCATACAAAACGCCAATTTCATATGTAAGGACCTAATATATAATGGGTTGATACGATAGAAGTAATAGCTGTTATTACAAAAATTACGAATTGTATAGTGCTGGAACAAAGTTGCCCGGATTCGCATAACTTATTCAAGCGGTCAGAGTAACTTTCGCTTACATAGGACCAACTTTAAACCTAACTTTTATTAACGAGTACATTTTAAATTTAGATACCCTGCGGCCCGACGTTGCTTTAAAAATGAAATAGTTTTTTATGGTAGCTCTATGGAGTAACTGCTGGGTGCATGGGCTGTCGGCTCGCGATGTTCCAACTCTGCATTTATTTATACACAGAGATGTGCGAAATGTAATCTGATTAATGATGAACGATTACAAAATGTAGTCGTCATTTTAATTTACTTGCTCTGTAATCATGATTAAATCCATTTAAAACATTAATAAATCATAAATGTGTATACAATCTGGGATTTTATAGTGTTTAAAACACAATGAAGCAAAATGCAGTCATATTAATGGTAAAAATCGTAAAATGTAATCGTGAGTCATTTTCATTAATCTGATTACATTTTTCCCATCTATGGTTATACATATAGGCGCCCTATGTAAGCGACTGCGCGGCGCTGTCTTATGGCGTCTTAATACCAATTGTACCTTAAGGAGTAACCTTTTGACGTCTATTAAACTAAACGATCCAACTTTTCGGAGTCGAAGCTGCTCGCGTCCGTAGGCTTTACCCTAGTTTCCCTACACGTGACTCCTGGGTGGTGCTAAACGAGCAGCAGCGAGGTGGTAGGGCGC
The DNA here is from genome assembly GCA_036320925.1 of Automeris io. NCBI lineage: Eukaryota > Metazoa > Arthropoda > Insecta > Lepidoptera > Saturniidae > Automeris > Automeris io. Next base: position 16,303,041 of record JAUDJH010000011.1, read on the forward strand.
CGGTGCCCGTCTGGATCGCGACCACAGTACGTGGGTGTAAAGCCCGTCATAGTGACCAGTTTCGGCTTGTCGCGTTTCGGGATCAGCTTGTGCATATCCAGTAGCTCATATACCTAGAGACCTTCAGTCGTGGTAAATGTGGGCCGACATGGCGATGGAGACTATCAATGGATATTCATCCTTTGATAGTCGCTTTCGTTTTTGGACTACACTGTACTTACCATCAGGTACTCTGTAGTCACTATGTCGAGCCAGTATAAAAAAAAAAGTTATAAACTATTCGTTAAGACCACCCTCACAATCGTCAATCAAAAAGGTCACTCTCCTGAACTCAAACGCGATCCTTCTGCTGTAGGTTAGTAAAGAGTTCAGTATCCCGTTGCTTCTAGGTGAGGCTGCAGCATCAGGACCGTTTTATTGTAATACCATTGAGGTCACAAAATTATACATTTTGAATCAATATGACTAGTAGAAGTTTTTTAATCCTTTCAACAACTAGAAATGAGCTGATGATGTCTGGGGGTAGAAATAGCGAGTACATGTTTCTTACAGACTCTCCTTGGTAGATAGACTTCACATTAAGAACCGTGGGTAGATTAGTTTTATTGACGATTTCAAAATCTTCTTTTTTTTTGCAATAATACTTCCATAATTCGTTTGTCTTATGGTACATATCCATTTCTTACGAGGTGAGCAGAGATACATTAGTTGCTGTATCCACTTCGAGCTTATATGTCGTGCCCAACGCGACCAGTAGCGCAGCTGATCACCGCAATCACAGCATTAATACAAATGACATTTCTATTAGATGCCATGCGGGTTTCCACACGACTTTTTCATTCACCGGTGAGGATGTAATGGCTACATCTGTAGGTAATCAGGAATAAAACAGACCTGTTCGCGCCGTTCTTAAGTATGTTTTCATTATTCTATAACACTCTGTAGACATATTTAAGTGAATAGGGCTTCGTACAAGTTGAAGGTGACTTCCAAACGCAAAATAACATAATAGGATTCAATTTTTGTATACTAATTGGATTTGAATACCATCGGTCCTTATTCATATTCCTTATACATTGGCTGTGGTGGCCTACAGGCAGTGGCGTGCATAAGGCATTTCAACAAGGTAGGCAGAGTTCGCGTAATTAATTTGTATATGTATATTATTATAGTAAATATTATATTTTTTCATAGAAATTATACATGGTGTAGGAATAGAATAGGTGTGAACATTAATATTTCCCTTTTTGTTTGACTTTAAGTAATTTATTACAGACTTATTTATTGTAAGGGCATGCAATGCTTTCAAGCTTGTATGGAATGAACGCTACTGCTTACAGGATAACGGACCGGTAACCATGCACGGCAATGCTAATTGTCGTAGGTTCAAATCCTCGCACGTACTTTTGGGTTTTTCAATATTAAGTGCGGGCTAAATGGAAACACGGCAACACAGACATGAAGAGTAATAAAGGCGGATTGTAATAAAAAAAAAAACATAATAAAGAATAAAAGAAAAAATAACAACAATTCCACAATCCTCTCGATTAACATCCTTTTTTAAGTTTAAAAATGTTACCGTTTAATATACACGGTGTATCAACTACGTCTCACGAATACTGAAGGACAATGTTAATATACTTAAAGTATAAACAAATAAAAAATATTTTATCTTTGCGACAAGTAGTTTTTGAGTAAATTGATGAACGAGTTTTATGTCCTAATGCACGGCCAGCAATGTATACTGACGTGCAAACACGTCGAGATCTGTTAACGTATTCGATTATTTAATGAAAACTCGAAACTAAGAAATGAATAAAGAAAAACCAAAATACTTGTCGAAAATTTCTAGTAATCACTGTTAACTATAATTGCAAGGTGTAATAATACATTTTAACTTTATACCCACCATGTGCTTACGTTAAGTATGTAACTTATCATGCTATACACGAAGACACAACACAAAAAACACAACACAAAACTAAAATATAAACAAAACGCGGTTATTGTTTTATACCTTCGCAAATTACGTAAGAAGTTCCGGAATAGACGCGCGTTAAATCGTAGCGAAATCCAAAGGCGCACTGATCAAATAAAAATTTTGATTACCTATTAATTAGAAATAGTAGGGTGGCCATCCTGAGGTCTTAAAATGCTGGAATATCTAGGGTCCAGGATCTATCGGCACTAACGAGATTTAGAAGAATCTTAATAACGAATAATATGATTGTTTCGATATTTAATTGTTATTTTTTAAATTTAATTAATGGAAACCATATAAATATTACTTATTTTAACTGAATATCATTTTGTATTTTATTTTGATACGGTATAGTGATAACACCATAAGCACCGTAAAATTCAGCAAAGCCCGCAAATACACAGCATGCCTTGGAAAAGGGTTATAATATTGAACGCCAAAGTACTTGAAAAAAAAATGTCTGCTGCCAAGATGAGGTGGAGGCGGTGCGTACGTGTTCTGCGCACCACCCGATATGGAGGTCGGATGAGCAGGCCCTTTACACTCTCCAAGAGATAGAGCTTAAAAGGGTATTTGCTTGCCGGTTTGTTGGAGGAATACGGATCCCAGGTCCAGCTATCATTGATTTCGATTTTGATTTCGAGACAACTCGGGAGTTTTTAGTCAGTAGAAGTTTAACCCACTGGCATGACCGCTTTCGAGGTGGCTCTGATGGTCCTATACAGGATTTTCCTCTGGATTACCAAAAAAAAGCTAATAATATGTTTTCTTCTATGTTAGGATATTATGTATGGTTACAAGCGACATTTTCTTTGTACAAATGCAGCGGATCTAAAATTTGTAACGTTTAAATTATTAACATTTTGTACAGTCTGCGGTTGTAATCCTTCTAGACCCTCATCCAAACCTTTTCTAGGAACGGAGCCCTAACACCAGTTAACCATAATCCTTTGATCCCTCAAAATCTTGTTTCACTATTCACATAAGTGTATTTTATTCTCAAAATTTCATTTATAAATCTAACGCAATGTTCTTGTGGATAACAAGCTAGTCCATATAGGACTAGCTTGTTATTACCTGAAACGTCATTTCATCGTGTAACTGAAAAGGCTAATTGTGAGCATTACTGTACAGTTAGCAAGTTTTGCTATTTTCATTTAATACAAATCTAGTATATTACTATTTTGTAAAACACTGCTCTAAACTATCAATGAAATAAATAAACTATCGATTGGAAAGATATGCCGCAGAGACATAAACATTTTCCGTAGACAAACACGTAAAAAAAAGAAGTGCTAGATTTAAATCTTATAAAGACGTTATAGTGAATAACACTTAAAACTTTACAGTGCCATGCTGTACCCTTTCAATATGCAATAAAAAGTTATTTCAGGTGCAGTGTACTCACTTTGTTGTAATAAAATAGAGAAAATATGAGGTTAACCGTTTTTTGTAATAAAATATTAATCTGCTAAATTAGGTAGGTAGATTTTTACAAATGAATTTCATAATAGCGTATTTTTCATTTATTTATTTAAAATCGTTGATACTATTTCAAACGATTTGATACGAGCTGCTGCCTGGTAATAGAACATTTTTAACGTAGACCTATAATTACTATTTGTTAAAAGACTAATAATTATGTTTGTAAAGCGCTGAGACATTTATTACAGGTTTTGAAGAAAGATTTTATTTTTATTTTAGCTTGTGTTCTTTAATTATTTAATTAAAATAATACCCCGGATTATTTTTTAATTTAGAATAGCTATAAATCAGAAAAGATCACATTTTTAACTAATATGTATAGTCTCGGTACTAGAAATATGATTGTCACCCCATGATTGCCTCGTCCTCGTGACTCCTCTGAGTTACCAGACAGAATAATAAAAATTACACAATTAGACTAATTAAGATTTAAATAAGAATTTCAGTTTTGACTACTAAAAATACAGTAGGTATAATATTTTACAGTAAACAAAAATGCTAGTTTAAAGATTTATGATTATCAATCTGACTCACTCGCTTCTATTTAGTGCAGTAATCGTTTTATAAATTACTGAATTCAAGGCTTCCTTTCGTTTGAAATTGTGACAATTACTTCGTTGACGATGTATGTATGATAATGTATAGAGCATGACATCCTAGAAAAATAATTGATCTTCTATCTTATAGAAAACAAGTGACATTACAAAAGATCTCAATATCTTACCGCTAAAGTTATCCTCAATATTAAATTATACTACTAAAATACGGAGCATTCCATTTTTAATATTATTAAAAATTTTATTTGTATGTTTATTTATCTAAAGAACATTCTTAAAAAATACAGTAAATTGCTGTAATTTCAGTGTAATAGGTCGCATTGAAGGGATTAAACGGAGACACCCGATTGGTCGTTCTAATTAAATCCGATTGGTCGTGCGGTGTTGCGCTTTTTTAAGAAGTCTGCACACAATACTTTATTACAGTGACGGTTATTTCATACAAACATAAAAGCAATGCTTGTCCCACGCTCTAAGAGTATTTAATTCTAATATTATGAATTATAATAAATTAATTTTGGTTTTTTTAAATAACTTGTTTTTACTATATCTATCGATCCATCGAGAAAGTATTACAACAAATCATTCGCATTAAATGTGTAGGTACCAGCGCTACCTACAACCACAACTACCGTGTATCTAGCGGGTTTTATAGGGGTAAAGCAAGCATGCTTTGAACAAAAAAAAAGTAATTTTATGGTTTGTACTAATGAATATCAATTAAATTTTATGTGTAAAATATTAATCAAAAAAAGAAAAGCATTTCATTGCATGTTCCGTAGTCGAACAAATAATGACAGTTCGCCATATTGCGTATTTTTTTAATATTAAGTTTTACGGCCATATTGTGTATATTATCATATCTTAGTTTCAGTGTTTCCACTTTTAGAGATTTTTTCCTCTTTTTAGAAAAAAAAAAAACTAATAGTATGTATAGCTTAGAGACATTTTAGGAATTTAGGAAAATTTGGGGTTTCGGAGTTTTTTTTGTAAGTTAGTGAAAGACGTGTTTAGCTTTTTAAATGTTTGATAACAAAATGCAAATAGCAGACAATGAATTAAGAAACCTAGCTCTCATCGAAACTAAGTATTATGGGGTTGAAGTTGAGGAAATAACCTGGAGATTGTGCGGCTGAATTTAATTCACTCCTCCTTATCATACTATAAATTGACAAGACGTCGTGCGCTCCCATTCGCACGAAGGTAATAACCCCTTTTTTATTGTTACGATTTACCAAGGAGTAGTATTCGCTTCCTGTATCTATTTTTCTATCTTCTGATAACATGGGAATCTTCAAACGACGAGTGAATCGGTATTTGTTAGGTGAACGCGTTCCATCATCAACCTCATCATCACTTTGCATCAGGTGAAATTAAAGTCAAGCGCAAGCTTATCTGTAATAAATAAAGGAATGAATAAAATGTCAGCTAAAATTTATTTGAATAAAATATTAAGCTTGAAAGTTATCATGGTAATTTCATGTAATGTAGCAATTTAATCAATACTTCACAGCCTCGCCGTGCCGCGTCCTTGCAAGCACAATCTGGAGAGGCCTTAGCTTACTAGGTTTTACGACAAAGCGCGTCACCACGTTGCATAGACTTTTCGGACGTCACAGCCTATCGTGAACCAACGGGTCGCTAAGACTGATATGCCGGAGTGGTTGCCAGCATCACAACGTCTTATTCTTCGATTTGGATCGGATTAACTAAGTGTTCAAATAATGTCCAGAATCTTTTCATCCACGGCTTTTTAAACGCAGTGAAAACGTTTTAATCTTCCGATGTTATTGTTTCCTCTTTCTTTCTCGTCGAAAATTACGTCAAATGTAGTCAGATAGTCAAAATGGTTATCATTACAAATTAATTATCTTATGGTCATTTAAATAGCAACCATCCTATGGAATGGGATTTCTCAATCAAAATATTAATTTGTTCTTTTTGACGCGTCTATCTCAGGCGAAAATTCAAGTGAATTGTTAAAACCTACACCGATAAATCGGAAACTATACGAACATAAAACACCAATGCTACAGTCACCAAAACTATTACAAACGGGAATGATGTAATGTTAATACGTTTGCACGGTGTCGTGTACAGGCTCCTTAACATCGCCTTGAACTCGAGCGCACGTTAGCGAGGTTCACGGATATTGAGTAAAATTAGGTCACCCGTCAGCTGTTTTATTTTCGTTACATTGCTGTTTTTCGTATTGTTTGACTAATTTTATTAAATAACTTAGATTTTAGACTATGTAGGTTTTATTTATGGTGTATAGTGGTAATACATGCGAAAAATTAAAAATAATCATCAGTCAATTTTTTATTTTTTTTTCAAAAATTTCAGTCCTACTGTGTTCAGAAGCTTGTTCCGATTCTATATTTTCAGTATTAGGGAGTTAAAAAAAAACACCCTGTATATAATTTAATTGATTGACGTCTAGGCTTTGACTGCAAGTGGTTGTTTTCTGTTTCGTTCATCCGAGACTTGCTTATTTTTCGTCGCTGTGGTCTTCTGATTTACTTGTTCTTGTTTTTTGGATTTGTATTGGGTCTGGACAGCGAAATGATGTCCGTATGGATATTTGGTATTTTAGCCCCGCATCTCCCTAAAACAGCGCAAAATCCTTAAACCTGTAAACGCCGTACAAAAGCGCGTCGCGTACGCGAGCTGTTGCGTTCTATTTCATCTATCAGAGAATTGCTGATTTATCGTTGTCATGGCCTCCTTCTGAACGTGTTGTTTTTGTTCTTTGGGTTGCTGTTGGGTCCGACAGCGACAAGGTGCCCGGGTGGCAAAGTGCTGCGGGGATCCGATTATTTTACTAATGGCGTTGGCTGGAGTGCGCGTCGCTTGGCTCGTTGGTTTTCACGTCAAATGGAGACTACTGAATATTAAAAAAGACAAGCTCAAAAGGACTTGTACCCAGAGCCGTAAAACTGAATATTAACAATATAATTTAATATTTATGTATATTTTTGTGTTCATTATATGATTGACCTTTAAATAGATGAATAAAATTTGTTGTCATGATATTCGCCAGAATCAGGAAAGACTTTGCTGTCAAACATATGTTTATATTAAGAATTATAGAATATTACCTAATTCAAATGTATTGCAATTTACGAATTGGGTGTCAAGTATTTATTATTGCAATTAAGATTCATATCATTGACAGGAAATGATCAATTAACCTTTAAGAGAGACCTGTTTCGCATTTAAACAGTTTCTGTATTAATTGCTTATTATTAGATGCGCCGGTGATATTTTAAAGATAAAAAAAGCCGGCTAATATATGGCACAATGCGAGTGGCTATAGATTCGATTACTTGCTACTAAGTACCTCCAGCTTTTTCAGGGACATGCATATCGTTCATACACAAGGTAAGCACAGATTTGCAGTTAGAAGCCCGCTAAAACAAAATACTATTTTTTATACACATGATGATGATGTCCTAGCCGGTTTCGGCCACGGCGACTGTTTCAACACCAGTTAAGAAATTCGAGGTCCAGTTTTCGGAAACAGTCAATTGCGCAGGAGATTTTTAAGTGCATAACTGGACGCGCAGCCAGAGAAGCACTCTCTCGTCCGAGCTCCCTCGGGCCCGATGGAAAGGAGAACCAGTACGATCGGTAGGGAGCGGGATGCGGGTTTGGTCGAGTTTTCCTTCTCTGAACACCTGGTTGAATTGCGGTGTTCAAAAGATACCTTAGTCGCCTTTTACGACACCTCAGCAAGAAGAGGGGGGTGCTATTCTATTCTGCCGGCAGCCGCCACGGCGAAACACATAATATTATTACACATTTTATACACATAATATTATTATGAAAGCTGAATATAATAAGGTGGTAAGGTGATTTACTTCAGCCTGTCGTGGTTTAGGATTAGCTTATGTATATACTGTTCTTCGTATATCTAGGGACCTCCCGGCGCAATATATGTAGGCCGATATGGCGATGGCCGCTGTAAACGGTTTTTCATCCCTTGGCAGTATTTGCTGTTTGTGGACTACGCTGTACTTTTCATCAGGTGGAATGCAGTCACTTTGTCGAGCCAGTATATAAAACATTATGGCTTTGTTATCTTTTTATGAGAATCCCTGACCGTGTCAAGATAATCCTTTAGCTAATGAATTCAAATATGTAGGTTAGAGATATAAAAAGTGTTGTCTTTATCTTTCAGTAAAGTTCTTTTATAATATTTGTCGTGGGAAAGTTCAATTATAGTTCAATAGCACTTATTTGGCACAATAACATACTATTTTTATTGAATTATCTCGGTTTCCTTCGATACGATAAAGCGGCGTCGTCCGAATATCTTTTATCATCAAGCTTTTTTTTTATTGGCGTTGGTTCGGGACACATTTCCGCGACAAATCCGTGTAATGTGGATCCCTCTCCACCATACTGAGATGTCGTAAGAGGCGACTGAGGGGTAGGGCATGCCGCATTGCAAGCAGATTGCTGCTGCATGCGCCTTCTCTGCACATAGCGCTCCCCCGCCAGCCCGCATGGCACATTGAGTTCTGGGATACATGACCAAAACCCCTTCCCATGGATTCCATAAATATATTGGAACAAGGAAAGGGAGGCCTTTGCTCCCCAATGAGACGAAACTGGCTTATAATAATAATAATAATATATAGTATTTATACATAATATCGGAGTAGAGTTCAATATACTTTTAACCCTTTCGCTGCTATCGGTGACCATAGCCACCGGCTGAAAAACAACGCCTATACACGATGGGGTACTATATTTTAGTCATCCTCATTATTTTCCTTCTGTAAACTAATGAAAATCGTTTTGAGCCAAAACTATGTCCCTGAATGGTGCGTAACAGCGCGTTTGATGAGCGCACTTTTGAAGGGCTCCGTTTGCAAACTGCGAAACACCTTGCAGCGAGGCCTGCCGCTGCCGCAGCGAGACGGTTAATAATATTGTTGTATTTACCTTGATGGTGCATTGACGCTCGCTCCATCTGAGATATGGCGAACGTTAAACCAGTATTGTTCTACTTGTGAGAATTATCATAACTCTCAAGTATAATTCGCATAGATAAAGCGTAATACCTGATAATATAATGATATCACCAAGTCATTAGGCACAGTGACTATTTTTGTATGACGAATTGTGGTGCAATGGCGTGTGTTTTCAATAAATGCATTAGTCAGTAAAAAAATATTTGGCTCAGCTAGCTGCAGGCCAACTTGCACCTACAAATTAATTGAAGTGTCGAACGATCGAATTCCGACTCGTGCCCCTGGGCTGTTCCAGATTATAAGTAAGGAGTTAGGCACCACATGGTCATTGGTGAAGGTAACATCGCGAGGAAACTCGTTTGCCACATATCAGAACTGTCACTCCATATATGAACTGTATTTACTAAAGTACTAATAATACTGCAGTTGTCTGTCTGTATACTCGGTATCGATTAGCGCAGCCGTCTAGGTAATCCGTTTAAGAGCTAGCTCGTTAGGCCGCACTGAGACCTAGGTATTATTAGCCTTCGCGAGCATAGTCCGTCTGGATCGATTCCATTAAAACGATCTTTAGGTGGAACCGCTGTGTAATTTGGAAGGTTTCACGGGATTTAAAAAGCGGACTGTAATTTTCTTATCCTCTGACTCATGCGATGAAGATTTTGCCACCCACGGGCTAGGCTGCTTATGAGTTCCGGAGTTGTGTTATACCCAATTTCAAGGGAGTATATAAATCATGTGTAACCTCACACCAAATATGATAAGTAAGGAGAGAGTTCATCGCATACGTCACAATGCAATGTCGATATATATAGTTCATAATTAATTTGACAAACCCCTCCTCGGACTGGATGGCAAATGAACGCAAGAAGAACCAGATAAAATAATAATTTATATTCTGTGGCAGTACCATTAGGAATAACTTTATAATTCTAAATTCTTCTTGTGTTTTTTGGCTTTTGGTATAACTCCTACTAAGTTAATACTGTATTTTGCAAATTAATCACCTACAAAGGTGTTTTTGACTGACTTCAATCAATTGTAATGATAGATAGTTTTAAATAAAAAAGTATTCTGCAGAGGTATTTGACCTTGTTCCACCATCTCCCTACCATAACAAGACCTCGCGCGCGGTCTTAACGGATTCACGGCTATGCGGTAACTTATATCTCGGCCAGGACTAAGAAGTTCTCTGACTTTTACTGCAGCCGAGTCGTTGGGCTGTGAAATGGTTCCCGCCGCCTATGATATTGGGTCCTTTAAACGCGTCGTGAAGAGATATTTGTGCAGGCCGGCATGATCACTGCGACTATCGATTGTTATTTCTTACTATTGATAGGTATGGTCGTTTTTTGAACCGCCGTCACTGTCCAGAGTCCCGATGAAAATATATTAGAGACCAGAGCCATATCAAGAGTGATTTTCTTATCTGCGACTTTTGAAAAATATGTAGATATTTACGTTCCTATGATACTCCCAAATAAAATTATATCGATTCATTTTAAGATTGAATCACTTTAATTTGTGTCTATACAAACTACTTATATATATATACCTGCTTTAATTTTTTTTTTCAACAACTTGGCAAGATTTAATCGCATTTGTTCCTCACGTTCATATTTATCGGTTTATTAATTGAACAATGATGGAATGATCTCCCTGAAGACGTAATCTCGGCTCAAATTGTGAACCTATTTAAAAATCGTGTGGATAAATACAATCTCAAATACAAAAATAAATAATTAAAAATAAAGGGGAAACAGCAGGATACAGGACCTTATCAGTTGTTTCAGCTGCCTGCCTGATAATAAATAAATACCAATTATTTGTTATATTAAAAAAAAATGATGTGAATACTTATCAAATGTTTTCGTGCGCGGTTTATTCCTACGCAAGGGAATACCAGAGTACGCGCCAGTTCCATTTGTACACCTACTTCAATTCGTATAAAAATCAGGTGTTATCTTATCGGTAATTAATATTTCCCCGTAATTAGTTTGCAGGAAATGATTTTTTATTGTTATCTAAGAATCATCGTGACCTAGTAGTCTATGTGGATGGAATTTTTAAATTCGTTATCGCAATGTATTTGTTTGCTAAATAAAGCAATTGTTGAGGCGTTATTTGTTTCGTTTAATCTTTTGCCTTGAATTAAATTGTTATTGTCTTATTGTTTTTTGCGTAATGAAGCATAAATATTTATTATATATTTTATATTACATCGGTTATGTTCATAAAATATTATGCAGTTATAAAAAAATATAGCGATTCGAGTTGTTTTGCCGAACACAACTCGTTTTGAGATATACCGGCAGAATAGAATAGAGCTTCCCTTCCCATCACTCTGGTGCCGCATTGCACGCAGATTGCTGCTGCATGCATCTTCTCTGCACGTAGCGCTCTCCCACCAGCCTGCATCCGACATTGTATGCCTGGTTACATGATCAAACCCCTTCCCACGGATTTCATAGACAAACTGGAAAAAGGGAAGGGATGCATTTGCCCTGCAGTGGGACGAAACTGACTAGTAAGACAAGCGCATTTTAATTTCTTTTTTTTTTTATATTTCTACACTCTTTACAGCGTGTGTATAACAGTGTGTCAAGCAGTTTTTAGACTAACCGATACCGATTAAAATAGTCCTCGTCAATAAATGTTCTCAGTTTAAATTATTACCGCGATCGGACTCGGTATAGATATGGTTGTCTTTTTCTGCCAAATACGTGTGTGTAAGGATGCACTATTGTTGATATCCTAACAAACGAACACACTAGGAGCAGATAAATTAATTTTGATCTCAACTAAGAGGATTTATGTTAATGTCAGCATTGAAATGTAAAAAAATTGGCGTTATAAAACACTTTGATCAAGTTTTTAGTCTTAGTGTATGTGTGTGAATATGTTAAGTATATATAGTGTAGTTTAGTATGTTCATATATCCTTCAAGTGATATCATGTGCCACGTTTATTATCCTGCCTCGGCACGGTGACCACACCGCGCCTGATGATGCAGTCCAAAAAACGAACAGTTAAGAAAAAATCAACTGTAGTCGCAGTGATCATGCCGCTCTGCACAAATATCTCTTTACGCTTCGTATAAAGGACCCCATATCATAGGACGGTGGGAACACGCTCACCGGAAGACAACAGTAAGAGATAGATAACTTTTTAGTCCTTGTCTAGGGATATGAGTAACCGTATAGCTGTGACTCCGTAAACCCGCGTCCGTGGTTCTATTAAGAAAGGGAGAGGGTGGAACAAGTTTAAATAACTTTTAAAAACCTTAATACAAATCAATGCGTTTTTTTTTTAATAATTTACAAGCCGACGTTTGACCTCAATCACACCTGACGAAAGGTCCGACAGTATACCGCGTCCGCCCAGCAAACGCCTATTCATTCTTCTCTTGCAGGCTCCCAAATCATAAGGACAATAATGAGTCACAAGATTAATGGGAATTACACAAACAAGTAGATTAGGACTATGGATTAAATACATTTTTATAATTATGATTGATTATTGAAAGGAAATATATAATATTAGTAAATAAGCGAAACAGTGTGATATCACTTGTTATTCCCCGGCATCGCGGGGTGCGCGGGCCGTGCATCGCGCCGTTAATGATCATGACGTTTGCATCTTCACGGTCAAGCGGAGTCGCGCTCCGAGATATGGGTGTAGTGATTTTGTGCACTGTGTAATGTTAGCTTGCAGATAATGTAATATACATTCACAAATTTCTAGATATTTGCCTTTTTTACTAAACAAATATAAATTACTAGCTGATCTGGCAAACGTTGTTGTATACGCTATTTAACATTTATCGCATAACCTACACTCACTCGCACATACACTATCCCTCTCTTTCCTAACGCTCCATCCCTTCCTTTCCCACCTTAGGCTGGCCACCGAAAAAAAGGGGATGGAACGTCAGTTCTCTAAAAACAACTCAGGAATCCTAACACGCTTCTCTCGTATAAAATTAAAAACCAAAAAAAAAGTCGCTAGCACTCCGCGATCGTAAAAACGCGTAGTGAAAACCGTAACTTTCCACCAAGGGGATTGAGGAGAAGAACCAGCCAAGGTAAGTCCTTGAAATTATCCTCCAACCCCCTTTTTGTTCCTACGAGCCGCAATCCACGCAAAATACTCACCAAACACGCTATTATATTTATTTATATTATATTATTAACGCTTATTTACGCATATTTCTCAATCTCAAACGCATATTCATTATAAAACATAAATTTAGTACAACTACGCATCTCATAATTGTGTTTTAAAATCGCTAACCGCCAGTTATTTACCTACCGCCAAAGGTCATCGACCTTAAATTAATAAATTATTATCACATATTTTTCAAAATATCCCTCTTAAAATGTCCCTAGAAAAAACTAAACTTTCTGGAAACTCAATTTCAATAAAAATAGCTCATTTAGAAGCTAAAAAAGAGCGCTTATTCCAAATAACACAGGAATTATATGATTTAAGTTTGAAGATCAAAGATGAATATTCGAAAAGTCAATTTTTAACTCGTATACAGTCAATTGACAAAACGCGAACAGAGTTTATTGAAACTGTAGATAACCTAGTTTCTGCATATTTGGAAGTAGATCCTATGGACAAGCCAAACTACTCGTCTTTGAGCACGTATGACGAATTGTACTGTCACATTAAATATATACAAAGTACACTCAAAGAAACTCAAACTCAAACTTTGAACTCGGATTTTGATAATCAAAAATTGCCTCCCCTCCAGTTAGTGACTTTCGACGGGAATCCTAATAAATGGCCTGTATTTTACGAAAACTTTACAAACTCTGTACATAATAATATTCGCTTGTCAAGTGGACGAAAAATCCAATATTTAATCGGACAGTTGAGTGGTAAGGCCCTGACTGTATGTTCGACTATACCGCCAACTGCTGAAAATTATGAAATTTTTTGGAACACTCTCGTATCTAAATATCAAGACATTAGGGTACAAGCATCTCGCTATATTAATCAACTTCTCAATTTCAAGGCCAACCAGTCAGTTGATACTTTTCTCGAACAATTCTGTTCAGCGGTAGCAGCATTTAATCGTTTAAAAATAGATAACCCGTCAGATTTCATAATAACGCATATTGCACTCGAAAAACTAGACAAAAGAACGGCTGATTTGTTTGAACAAGCGCACAGAAATATTAAAATACCCACTTTTAAAGATGTTAATACGTTCTTATCGGAGCAATGCAGATTGCAGTCGATACGCTCGCCTACATTACATTCAAGCCCGTCATACGAAGGTGGCTGGCAGAAAAATAAAACTCACGATAAACTTAAGCAAACTCATACATTTGTAGTGAACACAAATACCCCTAATTTTAACACTGCCTATAGTGCACCAATCGCTAAGGTACCTAGATCTACATCGTGCATTATTTGTAATGAACAAATTCACCCGCTATTTAAATGCAAAAAATTTCTCCAGTTTGATCCTCGTAAACGTAATGAAATCGTACATATAAGCCGATTCTGCAAAAATTGTTTAGGTTTTCATAATGTAAATACATGTAAATCGCAAAGTAAATGTTACGTATGTCAAAAAAAACATCACTCATTATTACACATTAACGATTTCAACCGCTCGCACATCGAACCTACTGCCGCGCAGCGCTGCAATCTCACTACCGTACCACCGGGTACCGGCGCTCAGCGCTCTGAGCGCACCCCGCTCGCTGGCGACCCGGTCGCTGCTTCGCTTGACTCACCCGGACCGGCCGCGCTGGTACCTACACGGCCGCAAGACATCTCTTGCGCTTTGAATGCAAGTCCGCGCGGGAATTCAAATAATATTACATTTGTCGCTACGAATAATACGATAGATAACGCAAAATATACCACTGTATTGTTGCCTACGGCTTCCGTACACGTTTATAACACTAATAATGCACGCTATACTATTCGTACGTTTATAGATACGGGATCAATGAGTCATTTCATTACCAAAGCTTGTTGTGAACGATTAAACTTGATTATTTCTCCAGGTTTATCACCTGTCAAAGGTATAGGTCAAACGGAAAGCGCTTGTCTAGGTTTTACACATTTAAAAATTTATTCTCGTTATGACAAAGCACGCTCATACACTATCACCGCTAGGGTGATAGATGTAATCACAGATCGCTTACCAAACACAAATATTAGAACCGCAGACATAACATGCTTTAATAATTTGCCTTTGGCTGATGATCACTTCGACGCGCCTGGTGATGTCGATTGTTTACTCGGCTGTGAGCTTTTCCCCGCGATCCTCGGCAACAACAAGGTCACAGCACCGCACTCCTCGCTCACTGCTTTGGAAACAACACTCGGCTATCTCATTATGGGCCGAGCTAACTCACTCTTATCATCTCATACTTGTACTCACTTCACACAAAACGCAGATAAAAATTTCCTTTCCTTGGTTGACAACTCGCAAACGCTCACGCAACTTGTAGAACGCTTTTGGGAATTAGAAAACGTTCCCAATAAAATTCACATAAGCCCCGATGACGAAGCTTGTGAAAAACTCTTTCGCGCTAAACACTCACGTGATGATATACTGTACATCTGCCATTCAAACATAGTCCTAATATGTTGGGAGACTCTCTTGCGATTGCCAAACGCCGCTTATTTCTTCTAGAAAAGAAACTCGAAGCTAACTCTGACTTACGCTTAAATTATAACGTCACGCTTCAAGAATACATAGACAACGGTTATTTAACTGAAGTTTATGGCGCCAAGCCTAACAATGAATGTTACTACATCCCTCACAGGGCTGTATATCGGCCTGAAAAGGTTACATCCAAAACGCGCATAGTTATCGACGCTAGTTGCAAAACAACTTCCGGAAAATCATTAAATGATTTACTGTATAAAGGCCCTAATCTCCAAAGCAATATTTTCAACTTGCTTATCAATTTACGCATGTTTTCCATCGCTTTGACGGCAGACATTGAGAAGATGTACTTTCAACTCAAACTAACACCCAATCATCACTCATTCCAAAGAATACTATACAGATTTACCTCTGACTCTAAAATACGAACATTCGAGTTCAATAGGGTGTCGTT
This sequence comes from Automeris io, assembly GCA_036320925.1. NCBI lineage: Eukaryota > Metazoa > Arthropoda > Insecta > Lepidoptera > Saturniidae > Automeris > Automeris io. Next base: position 16,319,140 of record JAUDJH010000011.1, read on the forward strand.
TGGAGTGTCTAGCTCACCGTACCTCGCAATGAGAGTTGTTCGTCAACTCGCCGCTGATAACCGCGATAAGTGGCCTCTTGCTGCTTATGAGGCTGAAAATCATATGTATATGGATGACTATGTTAGTTCTGTTGATGGCCCTGATATGGCGGAACGTATCTATCAAGATATGGTGGATATGTTCAAGGCCGGCGGGTTTAAAGTAGTAAAATGGTTCTCAAACAGTTCTACGGTTATGGATAAAATTCCTTTGTCACATAAAAATCTGCAAGTCATAAATTTTGACAATGACCCTGACAACTCCACGTATACTAAAATAGTAGGCATGCAGTGGAAATCAACCACTGACAATTTCCAGTTTAAAATAAATCCTGAAATGTCAGATTGCACGAAACGCATGATCCTCTCGGTAGCCGCTCGCCTCTTTGATCCACTGGGATTAATTAGTCCAGTTATCGCTTTTATGAAGCTTCTCGTTCAAGAATGTTGGCTTTCTAAGCTCGATTGGGATGAGCTTGTACCACGCTCCATTCAGGATAAGTGGAGACAATTCCACAGCGAACTGCCCTCTCTTGAACATGTAGAAATTCCGCGCTATATTGGCATAACATCCAACTCATATATCACGCTAATAGGTTTTGCCGATGCAAGCGAAAAATGCTATGGAGCTGCCGTATACATACGAATCAGTCCCGACGAACACTGTAACGGCTCAGTTAGTTTGCTTGCCTCAAAGTCCAGAGTTGCGTCGCTGAAAAAGATGCCTTTAGCACGCTTAGAACTCTGTGCAGCTCTACTTTTGGCTAATCTTATTGACTGTGTCCGCGAAACTCTAAGTAAGCGCTGTAACATAAATAAAATAATCGCTTTTTCGGATTCGACTATCACTCTCACTTGGATTCACTCGCCTGCTTACAAATTTCAAACATTTGTTGCAAACAGGATCTCGGAAATAAATTCAAAACTCCACGCTCGCCATTGGTTTCACATTAAAGGAACTGAAAATCCAGCTGATATCATATCTCGTCCAGTTACTCCCCAAGCACTCCTAAACTGCAAAACTTGGTTTTATGGCCCGGATTGGCTCACTCTTCCTTTCTCTGAGTGGCCGTTAAGTCCTTTCCAAGTAAGCCCTAAAGACAACCTAGAAATGAAGACAGTCGAGATTAGCGCAATCTCAACGTCTCCGCCGCCCGTCATCTCCCCTGTCGGAGGAATAAGTGACCGCGTGTCAAGCTGGACAAAGCTCTTGCACATAGTAGTCTATGTTTTACGCTTCATTAAACGCCTTCCAAAAAATAATTCTATAACTTTCATGGATTTAGATGCTTCTGAACTTTGTATAATACGCTATATCCAGGCTAAACATTTTTCTCAAGACTTTCATGCTATTAAAATAAATAAACCCTGTAGTAAACGATTAATTAAACTCAACCCTTTTATAGATGAAAACAACATATTAAGAGTCGGTGGTAGACTCACTCACTCACAACTAGACTACGGTCAAAAACATCCGATTTTACTCCCCGCTAAAGAACGCATAACGCAGTTGATAGTAGATTACTATCACGTAAATAATTTACACACTGGCCCCTCCTTGCTACTCGCACTACTTAGACAAAAATTTTGGATACTTTCCGCTCGAAGTCTCGTGCGACAGAGAGTACACGCTTGCAATATTTGCTTTAAATTAAATCCAAAATTTACAAGCCCACTGATGGGTGATCTTCCCGCTTTTAGAATATCTGAAGCTAAAGCTTTCGTGAACACCGCGGTAGATTACGCAGGTCCTTATTTCATAACGCACATACGACGCCGAGGTGTTAAAAGTCAATAAGCATATATTTGTCTATTTGTTTGCCTAACTACAAAAGCCATACATATTGAATTAGTTACTGATTTAAGTACGGATTTATTCCTCGCCGCTTTTAAAAGATTTATTTCTCGCAGAGGCCCTGTCTCGATGATATATAGTGACGGAGGTACCAACTTCATCGGCGCTAAACGCAAATTAAATGAAATATACAATCTTATACAGTCCACTAATTATAAAAACTATTTGAGCGAACAGCTTATAAAGTCGTATCGCATTCAATTTAAACATAGCCCACCGCACGGTCCCCATTTCAACGGACTTTGCGAAATTAGTGTGCGCAGTGTAAAAACTCACCTCGCTAAAGTGATAGGTTCGCATATACTAACGTATGAGGAATTCTCGACTGTACTCGTACAGATTGAAGGATTACTCAACAGTAGGCCGTTGTGTGTTCTCAGTTCCGACCCTTCAGACATTTCTGCATTAACTCCAAATCATTTCTTAAACGTAACGCCGCTGAAATTCCTGCCAGCTGAAGACTTAACGCTTGTTAATGATAATCGCTTATCTCGCTACGAGGTTATAGTTAAACTCACGCATGTATTCTGGAAACGATGGAATCAAGAATATTTAACTTCGCTACAACAGAGGGAAAAGTGGAATACTGCAACCAACCCTATCAAACTAGGATCCATAGTTATAATTAAAGACCAAAATAGTCATCCGTTATGTTGGCCCATGGGTGTCGTGGAATCTGTTTACCCTGGACGGGATGGTATTATACGAACGGTCAAAATTCGCACTAATACTGGGAGTTATGTTAGACCAGTAGTTCAGATCAGTCCTCTTCCAACCCAGTAAACTCATAAAAAAAAAAAAAAACTTTTTTTATTATCCATCTTCTATCTATTTTAAATTAATATTAATTCTAACATTTTCTTTGTAATGTATAATTTAGACTCAGCTCTCTTATAATCTCTTATCTCACGCATAACTCTTGGTTTAGAGGATAACCTCTAGGCCGGCGGAATTGTATACGCTATTTAACATTTATCGCATAACCTACACTCACTCGCACATACACTATCCCTCTCTTTCCTAACGCTCCATCCCTTCCTTTCCCACCTTAGGCTGGCCACCGAAAAAAAGGGGATGGAACGTCAGTTCTCTAAAAACAACTCAGGAATCCTAACACGCTTCTCTCGTATAAAATTAAAAACCAAAAAAAAAGTCGCTAGCACTCCGCGATCGTAAAAACGCGTAGTGAAAACCGTAACTTTCCACCAAGGGGATTGAGGAGAAGAACCAGCCAAGGTAAGTCCTTGAAATTATCCTCCAGTTGTTTTGCTATATAAGATTTTGTAATATCTTCTAAGATGTTCATTGAAATTAAACGATGTCAAAGACAATTTTGTTCACAATTAAATACTCTTAATCAACAACACATTTATTTGGATAAAGGTTAATATTATTACGTTGATACAACTCTTAATAAATAATGCATTAATTTCGACCAAATTTGATTACCACAAAAACGGTTCTAGTGAGTTAATTTTAAAAGATAGGCACACAGGTACTGTCTTGGACATTTTTTTAGATCATTTCAAGAGGAATAATTCTTTCTTACATATATTTTTGGTATCTTGAACCGTTTTTGCAGCGCACGCAATGGACGCCCTCAAGGATGAATAATCTTCCCCGTTTTTTTCACATTTTCCATTATGTCTTCGCTCCTAATAATTGCATCGTAATGTTATATAGCCTAAAGCCTTCCTCGATAAATGGTCTGTTCAACTCAAAAATAATTTTTCAATTCGAACCAGTAGTTCCTGAGATTAGCGCGTTCAAACAAACAAACAAACTCTTCAGCTTTATAATATTAGTATAGATTTTTATCAGTATCGGCTAATGTAAAACGGCCTCGAGGCTTATCAAAGCTAGTTCTAGTTTATATTGTGTAAACAAAGTGACTACATTACACCTGACAGAAAGTGCAGTGCAGTCCCACAACGGCAACGACTGTCAAGGGATAATTGACAGTCGCCATCGCTATGTCGACACACAAATGCTACGACGGATGGTCTCTAGCCATGTGAACACCTCGATAGATGCACACTGATACCAAAATACGACATATCGAAGCGAGTCACTGTGACGGTCTCCACACTTGTGTACTGTGGTCATGACGTAGTTCGGGCAAATCCCTTATCACCTCGAAGTTAGCCTTTACATATACTATCCTGTATTTTAGCCCTCATCAATCCACTGCATACCCGAGTGACTGTGTCCACGTTGCGCTTACATTTGCCCAGCGTGACCAGTGACGCAGCTGAGCGCCAATCTCAGGGCTAGTACTATTACTATCCGTGACGATATATTTTTATTATCTATCCGCTATGGTTTGGCCGTGGTGGCTGCCGGCAGAATAGAATAGCACCCCCCTCTCCTTGCTGAGGTGTCGTAAAAGGCGACTAAGGCATATTTTTAACAACCAATTCAACCAGGTGTTCAGAGAAGGAAAACTCGACCAAACCTGCATCCTGCTCCCTCCCGATCGTACTGGTTCTCCTTTCCATCGGGCCTGAGGGAGCTCAGACGAGCGAGTGCTTTTCTGGCTGCGCGTCCAGTTATGCACTTAAATATCTCCTGCGCAATTGACTGTTTCCGAAAACTGGACCTCGAATTTCTTAACCGGTGTTGAAACAGTCGCCGTGGCCGAAACCGGCTAGGACATCATCATCTATCCGCTCCTGAATGTAGACTTTTCCCAAGATTCCACGCAGATCTCTGTCCTAAATTAATCGGATCAGAACTGGAAATGACCTGACTTTATAATCCTTTTAACGTTCACTTGAAGAAACTGCGCAAAACTAGAACTTTCTAGACAATAAACAGCAGTTTTCTTGTCATATGACCTAGAACTATTGTGATTCTAATTCATACAAATTACACTGAACCTGTTATTCAATTCCTCAATTCAATGCCTCAAAGACACGTACAGGGTATAATACAGTATGATTTAAATAACACAGCCGTGTGCTTTCGTATTGAAATAATTTTAAGTGTAGTTACCTTGTTGAAACCGTTTTAATCTTTAATTACGTTTATCATATTTAAAATAACATCGCGAGGAAACCGGCGTGCCATATAATAGAAATAACATGTGTACTAGTGCTGTGAGAACGGCGATCAGCTCGCTACTGGTCGCGTTGGGCACGACATGTAAACGCAAAGTGGATACAGCCACTAAGGTATCTCTACTCACCCTGAAAGAGATATATCGAGACGATATATTATTATTACAAAAGTCAAAGATGGCTACCGAGCCACATTGGTGCTCCAGGTGATCCAGATTCCTTTGGTATACCACATTAAAATGTCTTCTTTAATCTCGCATCACGTTTTGACGTGTAATTTAAGTGCGTGTATTTTTTTTTCTTAGATTTACTGATAAATTTGTAACACTTTCCGAGTTAAATTAAATTATTCAGTATAAGAACTTAGTTTCATGATGAAGAATGACCCAGTTTGGAGGTTAAAGTACTTAATTTGTGTTAATACTAAAAGGCAAATAAAGTTGGAAGATATTTTCCTAGTAAATTATTATAATTTATTCGTATAAATTATGATTCGTTCCTTCTAAAGAAGTTTTTCATTTCCACTCCATGGCTTAGTTTATTAACAAGACTTAATTATATTAAATTATATCAATATAATAACGTTAAATTATATCTTTCTTTTTTAGAGACATGTGTGTGAAAAAGAACTTACTAATAGTTGGCGTAGTAAAAAACGATATAAGGACAGCTAGGTTATTAATATTAGCTTCTAGTTGTGGACGTTAACAATTATTCGGTATCGGGCGATGAAAAACGGTCGCGCGCTGGTCCAAACGTAGGATGGCGGAAAACTTCGCGGTGTATTGATAAATAATAATCGCAAAAGTGTGTATAGTGATATGTGCCCAAATAAATAAAACAATTCAGAATTTTTCAGTAAAAAAAAAACATTTTCCCCACTTTCTTCTCTTCAGAATGGGTCGCTTGCAATACGTGACGGGCTACGTATCCTAGGTATGGATAATCACTGTGATCTCAACCTTAGGGATCGTATAGGGACTGTCGTCTCCGTAACATCACGTAGACTTAGTATCCTGGACAGAGCCCGACAGTTTTTCACGCCGGATCAACTGTTCCTATTGTATAAAGCCCAGGTCAAGCCCTGCATGGAACGCTGTTCGCATCTCTTGGGTGGTTCAGTGCAGTGCACAGTACTTACTCGACGCCCTGGATATGTTGCAGCGCAGGGCTGTCCGCGTGATCCTGGCGTGACTAAACATCTTGAACCGCTCCAGGTGCCCACAGATATTGTCTCACAAAAAGTTTTCTACCCTATGTAGCACGGCGAGTGTTCTGAAGAGTTATTTTTGACTTTGTTCCTTCCATAAAAGAATTACGCGTGCGGGTTTACGGAGCCCTGGCTACACGCTAACTTACATCTCGGTTAGGACTAAGTTCTCTAACACTTACTTTTGCCGAGTCGTTTGTCCGTGGAATGGTCTTCTGGCGGGCGTGTTCCCACAGGCATTCAAACAAAGCGTGTAGAGATATACTGGCATAATCACTGCTACTATCAATAGGTTTTCCTTAGTGTTGATAGTCGTCGTTTTGTGGATTACACTCTGCTTACTATCATATACACCGAGATAGGATAAAAATAATTCAGATATTCGTTTATTGATTTTAGCGTATTTTGTACCCTCATTCGTGGAAGTATAGTCTGTAAGGGTTCCAACTCAAATAGCTAAAAATGAATTAGGTCAAGCAATACGATCCGCAGCGAGATAAATAGCTGAAAATATCTCGAAAGTATTTCACTCATTTCTGAAGCATTGAAATAAACATCCGCTAAACGGACGCGAACCCGGCACGTTGTAACACTGACCCGCTGACGTCAGCGCCGTATCTGATTGCGAAGATTCGTTGTACTCGCTACGGGTTTTAGAGAACGGGATTTCTTATATGAGGGTCTAATTTAAAAAAAAACATTACGGTTAAGGTGCATTTTCGATTCAGACAGTTGCTATGTACTGCTCTGTATGCGTTCATCAGCCCACCCTGGTCTACTGCTGGATATAGGCCTCTCCTAACAAGTACCATTGAGCCCGGTCGTCGGCTCTTCTCATCCAATCTTTTCCAGCCACCATTCACAGATCGTCGCTACACCTTACCAGAGAGCGCGCCACGCTACGTCTGCCGATCCGCGGTCTCCACTCCAGAACTCGCCTGCTCAAACGACCATCGGTTCTTCGTCATATATAGCCTGCCTACTGCCAGTTCAGATTACTAATTTGGTTCTCTGTGGGATAACCTCATTTCTGACATTATCCTTCAAAAAGATGGCCAACATAGCCCGCTCCATCGCTAGCTGGGCGACTCTAAACTGCTGGACTAGACTAACCGACACCGATGTCCACATCTCGGATCCGCACGCCAAGACTGTTTCTGTATGCGTTTATATGGAAAGGCGTTACGCCGCCACTTTTCAAGCACGCAATTGTCTTCTATTGCTTGACGTAATTAGCTAAAAATTTATTAAACATTGCTATTGGTTTAATCTAAATATATATAACTCAAAGGTGACTGACTGGCTGACTGACTGACTGACATAGTGATCTATCAACGCACAGCCCCATCCACTGGACGGATCGGGCTGAAATTTGGCATGCAGGTAGATGTTCTGACGTAGGCTTCCGCTAAGAAAGAATTTTGATGAATTCCACCCCCAAGGGGATAAAATAGGGGATGAAAGTTTGTATAAATCTTCTCAGATTTTCGATTATAATATAATATAATAGCTTGATACTTTTAGCGCCTAATGACAGATTAGGCCCTAATTTTTTACACACACTAAACATAAGTAAAGCCACAAAAACTTTATCTAATTAATTATAATACTCCTTAACGCGAGCGAAGCCGCCGGCAAAAGCTAGTGAGTAATAAGTGACTATCGACGATTGTTAAACTAAATAACCAAATTTGTAATCATATGAAATGTTTATATCGGGTATTCGGTAGTTTCGGTTACAGATAGCGACGTTCAGACCGTCACTAGTGAACTCGTCGCGCGGGAGTCACTCCAGCGCAGTGTTTGCGCCATTTTCTCCGGTCGAGTCGTCCGTCTTATTAATATCGGCCGGTGTCAATGTCCGTTGGTTTGTTGCCTTGATTCTAAAAACAATTGCGTCTAATGACCTACCGTCGTTTCTTCAAGCTGTAGTGTCACTCACATCTAGGTAGGAATCATGAAATAATTGGTGAGTGCTTCACTAAAGGTGTGTCGATAGCTCCAATCGTGAAGTTTAGACTTTGAATTGTAATGGTATTTTTTTCTTTAGGACAATTTTCTGTTGTCCGGGAAAGTCTGTAAAAAACGTTAGTGATGCAATTGAAATAAAACACTTGAATTATAAAGCGCTGGCGGACTGCGGGTAGCGACCACTTCCGCCGTCGCGACGTATCGATCGCGAGCGACGCCGGGTGAGACAACTATCCAATTAAGGTTTGTTAAACCCTTCCGGGTGCCATTACTATGGTCTTTATCAAGCGACGTCACATTTTCATGGCATAACAAAAGCACGCATCGAAACATAGATTGTTAAAAGTTATCATGTGTTTATGAAAGAGTGGCGTCATTAACGGGCGCCATTATGATTTTATGTGATTTTTAAATTATTTTATAAAAAAATTACTTTTACGTCATGACCATTTAGATTTACAAAGAGTAATCATTGTAGAATACGTTTTTAAAATCAACCATCAGGCATATTATCGGTAATGGTTAGTGAAAAAGCGGTCTGCGATGGTTCGGATTTTATCCTGAGGACAAATAGTCGGTTAAAATGCTTTTATCGTGGATATTTGCGTATAATTAAACTGTTTATTTCTGTACCGTCGAGGTCTGCTGTGGAAATATGCTAAAGTAACGATTTCCTGAATGCATAACGTTTGGCTATTTCCATTCCGATGATGGTTATTTTATTGTACTTTCGCGGTCTTTTTCCTGGCTGTGGCGGCCTAGTGAATAGGGGACCGGTATCCATGCGTGGCAATGACACGTACTTTTGGATTTTTCCAGATTAAGTACGGATTTTGGCAGTCCATACTCACCAGTTAAGAAAAACATCATCAGGAAACTCTCAAGGTGTCTAATAGAAATGAAATATTTACTAGTGCTGTGAGGATGGCGATAAGTTGTGTTACTGGTCACGTTAGGTACGACATACAAGGCGAACTGGATACAGCCAATGATGTATTTCTGCTAACCGCGAAAGGGCTATATAGCGTGACCATACATTATTAATATTACTGTGCTTTTTCAATATTAATTGAAGTGCTTGGTGTTTATGTATTTTTTTTCTATCGGTTGTAGTGGTAACCCTCGATTATTAATGGCAACACTCTAAAAAGAATAAAGCATGTAACTACAATAAAAACGGCGTTTTATGTTCGCTCCATGACATTATAAAAGTAAACCTTTAATCCAACACATTTTATATCTATACATGATCCTTCGAGCCCGATAAGTGCAGTGTCTAAATTCTCGCTTTCTGAGCTACAGGTCGTGAGTCGATTACCACATGGGACATATATTTATTTGAGCTTAATGTTCCGTTTCGTGGGGTGATGTGTGTTTGTGCATTTGGAGTGCACCCACGAATGTATCTCTGATCAGCCCAAAAGGGATAAGTAATGATATAATATAATGTTAATTAATATACATTTTTGTTACAGGTAAGGCATTTATGTCAAAGTAATTTACTACGATACTTTGTAAGTATTTTTTTTTACGGGGCGTCAATACTAGATTATATACAAATATTAATATTGTTACTGAACAGGAATAACTGATATACAAATGAAAACGCTAATCAGTTAATAAATCACCACACTAAATGCGTCGCACTGAAGACTTCACTTGACTTTAGATTCGCTTTCCCGGGACAACTACTGTTCCGCGTATTGATAGCAGAGCAGCAGGTCCGAACAATTGTATAAAAGATTCTCCAGCCAACCCGTATATTCCTGTGTACCCGTTAGGCTGCAGCGACACTTCTAGAAATCGCTCTCTGTTCTCCAATAGAGAGCGCCATTAGTGGCTGCAGTTATACTACGCGCCAAAAGATGGCGTTCTAATTGCGGGCCAAATGTAAATGCGGAACAAGGGCTAAACGTTGTTTAATACATCCGGATACCGAATAGTCTAAAAAAGTGCAATATTCTTTTATGGGACTCGGTGTTCGTCCGTATAACAAAATATCTATATAAGAGAGCTCACCATCCAATAAATGATTGAAGGATAAGAATCCGTGACTATATTAAATTTAATTAGTCGCTAAGGAACAATCTTTTGAAAAGAACAACTAGCAGACTAGCAGAGCTTCTTTCTGGCTCTTCTCACTAGATCCTGCTTTCAGAAAATATCATGTATTCTAGTTTTTGAGAACCGAAAAGCGCTTTTAATAGACCATTGGATTTTTTCATAATAAGTACGGATTTAAGATTTTGGTGGAGAAGAATATAATGCGGAGAAACTCACTTAGCAACTAATAGAAAGGTCAATAACGCTACTAGTCCAACGTGATGAACATGATATATAAGCGCAAAATCTATCTCTGCTCACTACAAAAGTGATATAGCGTGACAGTATAATATTATTATGAAATAAACATATTTAAATAAAGCTATTTTACGTTTGAGAATTATAAATAAACACAATTTCTAACAGAGGGTAAGAGGTACTCGAGACGGATTAATAAATGTTGAACATTCGAAAGACCTCTACAGTGATCCTCAGATAACAAAGCTGTACCACTCCAGCCTACTTGACGACTCGAAAATAGAAAATTATTTCAATACCGCGCGTATTGTAGCTTGTCATAATAGCTATCGGTTAAAGTTATCGTTTGGTTATGTACAGGTTTATCGTGACTCGACACGAGTGGTGGGTACGCACGTAAGTGATAACAGTGTCGCTTGTATATGTTATCAGCTGTTGCGTTGTCAACAGAATGAAGCGCAATCAGTGCAACTCACGGCCTGATCGCACTACACTGCACTTTCGTTTACTTATTTCTTTATATGGCAGCCAGCTGTCGATACATATATAAAAGTGTAACGAAAAATTACTTATAACAATACGTCTTTGTAACGTCCTAAGCCTGCTGACGTAGCCCAGGATGTCACTTTTTGGGTCGGAGATGACTCCGCCGGTATAAATTCGATCAATTCAGTTTGCGAGGATCTGGACAACAACAAGTATGTACCTGAAAACAGTGTGGTAGTCCAAACCAGGGCGTCTGATGGTCTTCTGCTGGATCCAGTCTCGTCACCACACGAAAGTAGTACTATACGTTGCACGATTTGTTGATAATGTCAAGATATGGCAGCCTTATAATAGTTTTGCACACAGACGATAGCTATTTGCCCGCTGTTCGAATAGTTGTTAGAGAGAGAGTTTTTCAGCGCGGCTGTCCATACGATGCTAACAGAGCATCCCCCACCACTGGCTTGGAACCAATGATGGTAACGCACTGTCCCGGTATACTCATATAGAGTCTTGTGATTGACCAGTCCGCGCGAACCGATTAACATTGTAGAAAATTAATAATTTAAATTTACGTTACGCGTACAATCTTTTTTACTTGTAGATAATTCTCATACGATCGTGTCAGTCGTACAGAAGGGTTGCGCGACCGAGGTGTGTCGAACTTGTACCGACTAAAAACCCCAAGGTGACTACTTCTGCGCATTGGTGGGGATTGCGAGTCCTGTAATCAATTCCCTACAGCCCAGTCGCGCCGCACCCACTGGGCACAAACTCGGGGGAAGATGATGTCTTCCCTGTCACTGCTCGTTGTATTTAGGCAGAGCACGTCACATTGCTCTGCCGACTTTTCTAGGGTCGCTAATCAGTCGCTCAGGGCCCAACCGGTCCCTGGATCGCCCGATCTGCTGGACCGATGCGCCGGGCCGGTTGCCAGCATAACAGCACTCCTAAATGAACCGGTGAAAGCGGTGGCCTTCACGCGCATTCACATTACTTACATTATTTTTTTACCATTTTTGAATAATTCATGTCAAAGGGATTTATGCAGCTGTGACAGTCAAGTGGATAAGTGACCGGTACCCACGCGCGGCGACACGAACAGTCGTTAGCTCGTATCCCGGCAGGCACCTCTGAGCTTTCCGTATGGGTTTAGGCTGCACATGCTCACCGGTGTAGAAGAATACCGCGAGGAAACCTGCTTGCAGTCTAATAGAAATGTCATGTGTACTAGTGCTGTAAAAACGGAGATCAGTTGCGCCACTGGTCACGTTGAGCACGACATATAAGCGCACAGTGGATACAGGCACTAATATAACACTGCTCACCTCGAAAAGGGTATATAGGAACGTTATATTATTATTTATTATTAAAAGGATGTCTCTAATGAAGTAATACACCACAAGCGCACGAACGTTGTCCTAGCTTTCCCCCGGTTTTCCCGGTCCCGGCGCGCTGGACGCCAGTCGCCGACCGACGGCGGTCGCGAGCGGGCGCGTCTTGTTATTCCGTTACACACACGCGAAAGAGTAAATAAATTTACGTCAATAATTACCATCGAGGTATATAGATTTTGTATAGTTTTCGAGCGGATTTATGTATATCAAAGCCCTGATTACTTTAAGTGTAACTTGCATGCGTGTTTTTTGTTTTTCGCTGACGCTCGGTTGCAGGTGTATGTAGGTATATGCTAATGATGAGATTTAAAAATATTTAGTTAAAATCTCGTTTGATATTGCCAATGGCATTTTGATTACGTATTAATAATAACAATAAATCGTCACGCTATATCACTTTCGGAGTGACCAGAGATGCATTATTAGCTGTCTCCACTTTGCGCTGATATGCCATGCTAATTATGTATTCAATGCGTTAAATTTAATCACACGTGTGATGATAATATTGAGATAGAGATGAAGGTACATCTAAAAGAAGAATTTTTCGAATAGATAAAAGTACATAGTTTTAAATATTCGGGTTTTTTGCATTTTTTAATTTATTTAAATTTATGTACAAATTATTGTATCCTGATATATCTCCCTCGTGTATACTCCCCCTGTATGTTATGGTTTGTAAACTGTTCGTAAAACAAATAAGGGCAGTTTGGTTGCTGTTTGATCCCTCTAGCTAAGTGCTACATTTCGTGTTGCACGTATTCTCGTAACGCTAATTGGGCGTTGCGTGTTCATAAACTTTGTTGTTCATATTTATTGTACCACATCATACTATAAGCAAACACTATACAGAAGAAGATAATGCTATTTTTTTATCCTGACGGGGCACGGTGACCGCACCAAGTCTGATGGCAAGCCCGATGCAGTTTAGATAACAATAACGACTATCAACAGTTAAGAAAAACCCATCGGTAGTCGCAGCGATCATGCCGACCTGCACAAATATCTCCTCAAGCTACGACTAAAGAACCCCGTAACCAGAGATGTGCGAAATGTAATCTGATTAATGATGAACGATTACAAAATGCAGTAATTTTAATTTTCTTGCTCTGTAATTTTTTTTTTTTTATACCGACTCGACACAGTGACTGCACCATACCTGATGATAAGCATGGTGCAGTCCAAAAAACTTCAACGACTACCGAAAGGTAACAAAAAACCCGTCGGTAGTCGCAGCGATCATGCCAGCCTGCACAAATATCTCTTCACGCTACGTTTAAAAGATCCCATATCATAGGATGGTGGGAACACGCTCGCCGGAAGACCATTCCACAGCCCAACGACACGGCAAAAGAAGGAGTTAGAGAACCTCTTAGTCCTAGCCGGGATGTGAGATACCGTATAGCTGTGACAACGCAAACCCGCGCGCGTGGTTCTATTCAGGAAGGGAGAGGGTGGAACAAGGTTAAACAACTCAATTATGATTAAATCCATTTAAAACATTAAGAAATGATAAATGTGTATACAATCTAGGATTTCTCAGTGTTTAAAACATAAATGAGCAAAATGCAGTCATATTAATGGTAAAAAACGTAAAATGTAATCGTTAATCATTTTTATTAATCTGATTACATTTTGTCCATCTATGCCCGTATCATAGCATGTTGGTAACTCGCTCGCTGGAAGACCATTCCCCAGCCCAACGACTCAGCTTGCAGTAAGAGAACTTCTTATTCTTAGCCGGAATGTGTTATCTTATAGCTGTGATTCCGTAAACCCGCGTGTGTTGCTCTATTAGGAAGGGAGAGGATGGAGCAACGTTAAATAACTCTTCAAAACACTCGCCGTGATACAGACGGTAGAGAAAGCTCAGTAAAGCGTAATCTCCGCGCAACTGGAGCGGTTCCAGAGGCTCAGTAATGTCTGGATCATTCACAACGCGGACAGTCCTCCGCTGCAACCTGTCCAGGGCGTCAAATAGGTACTGGGCAGAACCGTACCAGATTTCCGAACAGTATTCCATGCAGGGCCTGACCTGGGCCTTTGAAAAACCGGATACCCTTTTATTTTTTTACATTTTCAGGGAAACAGCTATATGTATGCAATAAAAAAAATCACTGTGGCTCTGTGTGGCTGTTATGGTCTAGTGGATAATGGACTATTTTCTGTGAGCACGGCGATCAGCCGCGCCACTGGTCGTGTTATAGATACAGTATGTCATAGTACAGTCACGGATACAGCCACTGAAGTATCTCTGCTATCCCTGAAAGGAATATAACGTGATGATATGTTATATTATGTACTTCCATCGGCGAAAAATCAGCTGGTAACCTATACACTTAGGCAATGGATTTAGTATGACATAACACCTACAAATTGACATTTTTATCAATATATTGTTATTTTCGATACAATTTATAAATACATATAATCATACCAAAAAGTTAGGAAAAAGAACTCTCCATTATGTTTTTAAAGTCAGTGTTTGAGCAATGAAAATTCTACGTGAAGCTAGGTCAACGACCGAAGGTGTCGCACGGTGGCGCTTTATTTCCGCTTCCGGTCGCTCTGGGCGGCGCAGAGCAGCGTCCGGTATCGAATCACTTCCGCTTTCAACTATCACAAGTTTTTAGATAAATGTGTTTTTATTTATTGTATACAGCGTTAGTTTTGTTATCAGATATCATTCAGAACTATAATTTCAAGTTTATAATGAGGGTATTTAATTTTGAGGTATTACGTGAAAGAATTGATGTCCACTCCGATGAAGCCTCGAGTTTCTTTCCTCGTTTCTTCTCAAGCTTTCGAAACGCTAGTAGATCACCGTTAGGTTCTATCCCTGGCTGGATGACCAACTCGAAAATCGTACCCACAGTGGGTAGCTTTGCGTTGCCAGCCAACCTATAACTCGCTTGCTGATCACCTTAAGCGCTGGCTCCTCTCGTCCAGTGAAATTGTAAAAGCCATCCCCGGGTAATAGCATGCTGTCTAGCCCAAAAATAAAACGAAGTTAGGGATTTGTAATTGCTTAACCAAGCACAAATGCCAAGTCGCGCGACTTTATAAAAGGATGAAGGATCTGTAAGCGTTTGTATCTTTATATACTAACATATACCGCGACTGAAGGTCTCTAGGTATATGAGTTACTGGATAAACACAAGCTGACCCCGAAACGCGACAAGCCAAAGCGAGTCACTATGACGCTCTTTACACTTGTGTACTGTGGTCATGACTCAGTTCGAGCAATTGCCCTACCACCACATTATTAGATTATCTTGAGGTCGTTAAATGTCACGTATTAAGGCCTTTTTTTGCTTCGGATCGTTACTTGTATCGATTTTCAATCAGCTCTATGTTGTTTGTATAATGACCTAATAGAATAACTTATAAATATTGAGTAAATAATAATCAAATGGTGTTTGCTAAGTAATCATTTATTTTAGTCTAAAACAGACGTTTACTGCAGACAGATGAATCTCATACAACACCGCAATAAAGTCACAGATGCACTCAAATGCACTTTCCCACAGATACACTCACACAACAATCACTCATCTATTCGGATATAAAGTGCGACCCAAAACATGTTTACAAAACTTTATATGTAAGCGTAACATCGTTACTAGCACTTTAGATTTTTATTTATTACCGTTTTTGTATATAATTTGACTTATAATGTGCTGTGAAGTTGCTTTTAAATAAATAAATCATCGGAATCAGTCTGTATGCGTCTATAACCATGCTTACCATCAAGCGTGATGTGGTCACTGTGACGAGTAAGAATAAAAAATAAATTAAAAAAATAAACCCAAAATGGATACTGATGCTAATTTACATATATCTGCTGACCCCGTAAGAGATATAGGGTTACGATATATTATACACAGTAGAAGATGATCTACATAATATTATATTCGTTTCCGTAACTAGACAGCAATGTTGTTGCAAAACGAAATGTTGTAATGAAAAATGTTTGCTATTTAATATCAGTAGGCGCTTGTTGGTCGGCTTAATAATGAGAGCGGTTTTATATTCTACTTTGTATCTTGCTAATAATAATATTATATCGTCACATTGTATCCCTTACGGGGTGAGCAGAGATGCATTAGTGGTTGTATCCACTTTGCGCTTATATGTCGTGCCCAACGTGACCAGTAGCGCAGCTGATCGTCATACTCACAGCACTAGTACATATGACATTTCTATTAGATGCTGTGTTGTTGTTTTCCTTCAACTGTGAACATGTGGTGCTTCAATCCGTTGATAATCCGGAAACATTCAGGGGTACGTGCCGGGGTATGAACTTAGACTAATCGCGTGGCCGCGCACGGAAACCGGCCCCGTGTCCACTGTATTAGTCGGATGTTGCAGTGCAGAATATTTGCTATTTAATATCGGTAGGCGCTTGTGCGTTTGTTTCCATAATGAGAGCGATTTTATACCTTCCTGTGTTAATATAAATATTTCTTTTTTTGTGGCTGTGGTAGCCTAGTGGATAAGAGACCGATATCAATGCGTGGCAACGCAAATGGTCGTAGCTTCGAATCTGGGCACGTACCTCTGGGTTTTTTCAGATTACGTACAGATTTAGTCACCACACGATCGCCGATGAGAGAAAAAATCGTGAGGAAACCCGCATGGTATTTAATAGAAATTTCATGTGTATTAGTGCTGTGAGAATGGTGATCAGCTGCGCTACTGGTCACATTGCGCACGCAAATAAGCGCAAACTGGATACAACCGCTAATATATTTCTGCTCACCCCGTAAGGAATACAGCGTGACGGTACAATCATAATTTTTTGATAAAATATTTCATAAAGAAGTCGTGTTTTGTCATTATATAGTAGTGGCTGACTGATGGCTTCGGCTTCGGCAAAAAAACTACATTCGGTAAAACTTTTAAATGGACAGAAATGTTAGCTAAAGCCTTTTTTTGACCCGGTTGAAATCCTCATGGAAAGTCAGGGCAGCGGGCCCGGTGTCTGGACTCTTACCGATTGAAACCATCGGGCTGTTCCTCCTGTTCGTCTGCCGAGGCCAACAACTTGGCCTCGGCAACTTCTTCGGAGTGTTAACTAAATATGTATTAAATGAACAAGTACATCAAGATAATGCTTTTAATGCTTCTAGGGGATGTGCGCCACTGGACCGTG
Source organism: Automeris io (assembly GCA_036320925.1). Taxonomy (NCBI): domain Eukaryota; kingdom Metazoa; phylum Arthropoda; class Insecta; order Lepidoptera; family Saturniidae; genus Automeris; species Automeris io. The sequence continues at coordinate 16,336,610 of JAUDJH010000011.1, forward strand.
ATGATTAATCGGCTTCGGTTTTTGACAGGAATCATCCTTCGTACCCTCGAACGATAGTCGCGAGTGCAGCTCTAGCGACCTTTTCCTTACGGATCAGTGGGTTTTTCAATCACTTTTTAGCTTTCTATTAACGTCAATCGATCTTCCGTGTAAATTAACTTTGCTTTTGTGTCGGAAAAAAATATTTCTATAAACATGTACACGTCAATGTTTGACTTTGAAATAGTTATAATTTTTTTTAATGTGAATGACGCTTAGCTCCAGAAAAGTTCCTTAAATAAAATCTATTGAATAGTCATTTGCATACAAATGTATGTTGGATTAATTAGTGTTGAAAAGCGTCTTAAAATATAAGGAGCGGTTATGGAACTGGGCATTATTGTGTATACCAAGTGAATATATAAATTGATGATTATATTGTATATGTAGTGATCCTTAGATATTATGAAGCTAAATTGAATTGCTCTGTAAAGAGAAACAACATTTAAAGCTATTGCTTTACCAGTTTCTACTAATTTTATATTTGAATAATAGTGTATTTCACATAACCTCCAAATTCGTATTTCTTATGTTGTCGTTGAATCAATATGGCCAACAGCTCGATAGATTGAAATGAGTTCGGATACATTATATGTCATATTTACAACGCGGCAAATCAAGTCAAATGAAGTGTCATACGCTTCGTTTACATATATTTGTCTGTGCCATCGTAGTTCCTGAAGTGACGCAGCGGTTTTGATTACACCTTAGTCATAGACTCCTAGCGGAATAGTTGTAGTCAGGGATTGTCTACTTGGTTGGTTGTGGCTTTTGCGGGACGCCTGCATCTCTCTCTATTAGAAGCATGTGCATTCTATTAGAGGGAACACCTCATTGAGAACTGTATTAAGTCTGTCTGTCATGTGGATGATCGGCCGCGAGAGACGGTGGTTATTTTGCTTTAGTTTTTTTGTTGTTTGATGGATGATTTCGTCGAGTTTCCGTGTGTAAAGACGTATGACGTCAAAGTGTAGTCGTTTGATGGTATTATTAGGGGAATTTGTGTGTAACGAGGCGCTTTTCCCTTTATGTTTGTTATTCCGTATTGTAAGGCGCTTGACGAGCACGCTCTTATCAACTAACTATATTTAGATCGAGATCGAGTCGCCATTTCAGAGTCACTAATTATGAGTGTCTCACCGAAGGTTTCGTTCGGCGTCACATAGACAATATATGGTACAGACATGCCTTCGCCACTATTTCATTATATTATAGTACATCGAACATCGATAAAAGGCACTACCGTTTTGGTAAAAATAAATTACCATTCTTATTAAAATAATATATAGTCACGCTATATCCTTTTAAGGGGTGAGCAGAGATACATTAGTGGCTGTGTCCACTTCGCGCTGACATGACGTGCCCAACGTGATCCAGTGGTCGCCGTGCTCACAGCACTAGTACATATGACGTTTCTATTAGGATTATGCTCACATTTCTTTTAGAGTACCCAATATCAAAGAGAGAAAGGAACACACGCTGGTAGACCAATCCACAGTTTATTATTTGTTTTTTTTTTTTTAATCCATGGCAATTCCTTCAGACCCTCAGATCGCCGTGGGAGCGGCACCCCGGTGTGTAGGACTCCTAATGACTATAACCCCCTGGGTGTTCCTTCTACCCGTCTGCCGGAGCTAAGGGCACGGCCACGCCAACTCCCTCTGCCACGGCGACGTTCGACTTTCTTCAGGTCTTTACCAAATGGAGCCACACCAAGTTGTGTGGGTTCAAATCTGCTTATGGAAGAAGGTCTCTAATTAAGTCCCTCCTCCGTCGTCCTGTACTAGCCGGGCGGCAGGCAGGGTTGTTGGGGTCGGCTACGGCCTCCCGATCCCTCTCCGCCATCTCCTTCACCTAGAGCCTCCATCTAAGCCTATAAGCACGGCAGAGGTATGAATTGGAAAACTTTAAGCTGTACTTACATTTTATTTAATTTATGAAGGAATAATTAAATGTTATTCATTTGTACGCTCCGGTACGTACTCCGTTTTTAATGTTAGTATGATTATGATGTAAACGAACTGCGCAATCGAAATTTAAGTCACGTCCGGAATAATTGCGAAAACCATTCCAACACGAGTGACTTAATTAAATTTTATAATTTAAAGTAAGTTTTTATTTTTGTATTAGATTACTGCGTACTGACTGTGGTCAAATCTTTGGGATTTACGTAGCTTTAAAATATCTTGTTCTGTTGAATGTTCTGAAGAGTTATTTTAACCTTGTTCCACCCGCTCCCTTCCATGGTCGAACCATGCGTGCGGATTTGTGGAGTCGCAGCTATACGGTAACTCAAATCCTGGGTAGGATTAAGAAATTCTCTAACTCTTACTGCAGCCGGTTCATTGAGTTGTGGAATGGTGTTCCGGCAAACGTGTACGCACCGTCCTATGATATGGGGTCCTTTATACGAAGCGTGAAGAGATATTTGTGCGGCCGGCATGAGCGCTGCGACTACCGATGGGGGTTTCCTTAACTGTTGATAGTTTTAGTCGTTTTTGGACTGCACCATGCTTACCATCAGGCGTGGTGTGGTCACTGTGCCGAGTCAGGTTAAACATAAGTAGCGTGACGACATATTATTTACTTGAAAATTTATTCGCGGTTTGTAGAAGGCCGCGACCTACCCTAATGTATGTATGGGGACATTATTCCTTATTCTGGTTGATCTTTACATTAGACCAATGTACACTACTGATCTCTTAACTATATCTTCCTTCTTGAATAGTCACCGCCCACTCATCTCTGCTTGCTTTATAAAAGGGATACAGCGTGATGAAGTGTAATGATCGTGGTGTGTAACCTAAAATAGCACGTCATTAGACGCGAAGGACGTAGTGTTTGCGTAGAGCGGCCATTAGCTGCGTCAGGCGTGATCAGGGATTATTGTGACTGGCACGCGACATGTTTTGTTGTTATTATTAGGTTTCACGGCTCTGGGTACAAGTCTTTTTGAGCTTGTCTTTTTTAATATTCAATATTCTCCGTTTGACGTAAAAACCAACGAGCCAAGCGACGCGCACTCCACCCTACGCCATTAGTAAAATCACCGATTCCCCGCAGCCCTTTCCCATCCGGGTACCTTGTCGCTGTCGGACCCAATACCGACTTAGGAAACACGAACAACACGTCCAGCAACGATGAATCAGCGATTCCCCTATGGATGAAATAGAGAGCGCAAACGCTCGCGTACGCGACGTGCTTTTTTGCGGTGTTTACATGTTTACATTTTCCCCTGTTTTAGGGTGATGCTGGTTTATGATTCGAATGTATTTAAAAGGATTTAGGGTACGAGTTATGTTGAAAATTATCACAGAACAGTGTGGTCTATATAATAATCATTATTACTAGCTGTGGTGGCGCGGCATTGCCCGACAGTAATTTCATGTTTTGAACGTGTGGGTGATTTTTAAACACTGTCAAAACACTTTATTTTTGATTTCTATTCAAAAAGTTTAATACCAAATACTATAGTATTTTTATCAAAATTAACGGATTTTTAACACCTATTTCAACTGCTTAAGTGTTATAGCATGTAGACGTAACCCGATACGCAGTTGTCGCCCTAAGGGTCGTTAGGGTGTTACGAGACGTGCGGGGTAAGAGGATGCGCGCGCGCACGGGACGCTTGGAAGTTAGTCGACCACCGAGACCCAAGGCGGGAGTACGTGCGTGTACGTCGCAGTTCGGTGTGCCTTAAAGTGCAAATAAACTGCAAAACGCCAAATTCGTGTCTTCCTAAAACCACGACCACCGATCATAGTGTTATTTTTTTTATTAAATATGTTAATGAGACAAGTGAATCATTGATGACTATACCAAACTCGCTAGGTATATCATGTTGTTTAAAATTACTTGTGACGAAGTGAAAAATGTATAAATCTGTACATTCTTCCTTCAGAATTCCTTCGACACTTCACCAGTCGTCACAAATAAGTCTTCTCCTCAACTTTCCATTACATCCACATTCCATATTCCCAAAGCAGATGATAAACCAACCACTCACAAATAGGTAAATTTTTATCGCTTAAGGATAGAAGATCAAAAAGTTCGCTTTTAGTGGCAGCTTACGATATAAAAAGAACCCAATGTAAAAATTACATGTATCTATCTTCAATAGTTTAGACTCTACAATGAGTCAGAACTCGGAACAAATCTTTTTATAGATATAAAAGATAAATAGACTGAAGATATTTGTAACAAATTAAGTATTCCATGTTTTTTTATTTACGTAAATATATACTAAGAATTTTCACCACAGGATTTCTTAACGCAAATTGTATGTATTGGAATTGAAATTACCCCGCTGTTTAATAATCATATGACAATAATGATGATAACAATCAATATGGAATGATAACACGAAAATCTGGTATATTTTTTACCGATTTGCAAATAAATTAAAAATAATTTGCTTTTGATCCTGTCACTATAATAATGTTTTCTAATTAATATTAAGTTAGAAATATATCGTGCTTTATTATGATAATGTGCCTTAACTTTAGGAATTTCAGAATATTTTGGGAATATTTAGTTTTAAAATGTTTAGTGTTTTAATAGAATAATTATTAGTAGTACCTACGTTTTCTAAGTAAAGAGACTGGAGAAAAATTTTAAAGTTATAAATGGAAACACAGCAATCCGATTAGCTCTTTATAAATCAGTACTAATGACGCGGTCCGTCTGTGCTAATGTATTCTTTTCTTTTCTACGCGCAGTTGGTATTGATTCAGTTGTGTCCAAGGATAATTTGAATGTCTGCCAGTTTTTTTTTTTAATTTGTTTTATTATTAACGATTATAGTTACTGTAATGTTGTTACTAAGAGCTATCATTTTGATTTTAAATTTATCTTGCGATCTCTTTATTTGTATCATCTACAAGCAAACGCACGTGGTGAGAGTCAAAATGAGACTGATAATATAACTCGCTTAGCCAAAAAACACCGATTCACTCTTCACTTAAAGACTCTCAAATTATATGATCGTGAAAATATGGATGCTACGGGCATATTCCAATCCTTAGCTGTTCATATTATGAATTATAGAAGCGAATCTTTTTGTGCGGATATAAAGAATCTCCTCCAAATATGGATTTATATGCTAATAAAGAAATAATAAATAAATTCAAATGCGTATAGCATACAAAATAAAATAAAAGTGATATACAGAGAGTATTTTAAGAGTAATGACATTTAGACGATTTCTTATTCATGTCATGTCAAACGAAAAATGGTCGTACTGTTGATACCGTACATGTAAAGCGGGGGCGTTGCAAATCTAATTATCAGGATTTCATTTCTATTTTCTATTAGGCGAGAATGTGCTTGGATCTCATTAGGGCAGAGTCGATGACACGTTGTTTTGCTGTTTTACCTTTACGTTAAGGACAAGCGTAGAACGGATGAGAAAAGTCGATGACCGAGGTTAATGGCGCTTGTTAAGAGAGGCTTACGTTCAGTAGTGGACTAAATTGGGCTGATAGAGTGATGAGTGAGGTTACAAGGCTGAAAACCTCGACAGAAACGGCATTTAAAATAAAACAAATAGATTAGAAGAGGGATGTAAACTATATATTTGGTTTCTAGTCAAACATATAATCTACGTTATTGAAGTTAACGTTTTTGACATACTTTTTAATATTAGATGACAGAAGTATTATAAATCTGACCACACCGTTAGCAGTTCATGATCGACCACAATTATTTAAAAGATATGTAATAAGTTTAATGATAATTATGCTCCTGTTCGAGCGAAGCAATTCCTTTTCTTCTCTATTTTGCATGCCGTCAAGGAATTCGTTACCAACGTGTGCTCTGCTTTACCATCTCTGTATAATATGCGAGTCTTCCGCTTGAAGTCTCCCATACGAACGAGTGAATCTGATTTTACTGCACGAGTGTGCTCCAATTACAACCTCATTATTGTATTCTATACCATGTGATTAAGGACAAGCTTAGGTCTGTTTGTAATAAAACAAGTCTACTCACACCATGGAACTATCTAAAACTTATACTGAATTTGGATAACAATGAGTGTGGCGGTAACTACTGTCAATAAATTCTAGTTTTTCATCGGTGGCGTAATCTTAATTAGAATGCCGTGATAATTGCTAAAATTAAACCGCGTTTTATTAATGACTTTAATATTGTATATGGAATATTTTTAGTGTCAAAAATAATGTTTGGCATTGAGGGTGACATGGCACATCATTAACCTACTTATGGCTAATCGGTTGAGCGTTTTCCGCTGTTTCTGTTTGATATATCTCGAGACGTGCCTTCATATGGTGCTCCACTTGTGTCAGTTAGTTTCCAAGTCGCTGTTCTACTTAGAACTACTCTATACCTACTTTTGACTTCTGAAAGTGATTTTATATTTTCAGATAGTTTCCCGCTACGTTATTTGTAAAATTTCCTAATAGACATTTTTTATAACTTTATATCCCTTGCAGGATTGCTTGAGCAGAGATGTATTTATGATTGTATCCATTTACGCTTGTATGTCATGCCTAACGTGATCAGTGGCGCAGTTTGTCGCCGTCTTTAAGAAGCTGCACTTGGCAATTTAGATTTATTGATTCAAGTTTTGTTAATGCAGCTTGCTGTTGGATATTTCCTACGGGAAATATATTATTTACACCGCATCCTGAATTCTCTAATAATATTTTATTATAGTCGAGCTGTCTGTACTGTAAACAGAGCAGACGTCACTAAAGCGCTCAGATCTACTCCAACTGCGCAGTTATAATACCTCGCTTAGCATCTTCTATCATTTGTATCATGGCAGGTGTTGTGTTGAGTAGTTTAATCTGATTCCACCTGCTCCCGTCTGCAATAGATCTGCGTAAGCTGGTTTGCGAAGCCATAGGTTGTACTGTTGTCACATCCAGACATGCTACAAATGGTTTTCCAATTCTTAAATCTGCCGTGTCAACAGGCTGTAGAATAGTCTTCCAGCTGGTTTATCCCCTTCCTCCTATTATATGGGATCTTTTAAAATAAGTATGAGAAGATCCTTGAGCAAGCCAGCATGATCGCATCGACTTTCAACGAACAGTATCCTATTTCTCCTGTAGTTCATTTTTGGACTGCGCAGTGCCTAATATCTGGACCAGTATAGTATGAAATTGGCAAGATAGTATGAAAAAGAACATAGTACACGCTTGTGACGTTTCTACATAATTAGGTACTAGTATATTTTGAATACATTCCCACATGCAGACTTTGTTTGACTTTAAGATTTTTAAATGAGCACTCGTTTATGTTTATGTATCGACCTTTACTGTAATGAGCGAGTAAACAGTAGGTTAAGCATTGTCTGTATGGATAAGGTCGCCCTTCCAGCAGTCGGCTTCGTGACTGCCAGCTCTGTTCGACCGTCAGTGCCAGTGACGTCATGGCTCGCGTGCCAAATGTGACGGTAGCCTTGCGATCGAGACCATCACGTCGCACCGGTTAAACGGTGTATCTGCTTTTAGGCATATCTCCCGTGTTTTAGGGAGATTTTCATTTAGGATAAAATCGGACTCATAGTATACCAATAGGGTTGGAATTCGCCTTAATCGATCACTGATGTTTTAAATGTTTCCAGTTTTTCATTACTTGATTACATAGTGGATTTTTAATCGTATGTGAGAAATATGTTACACTATCTTTACTTTTTATAAGATGTTAACAGCAGCATTCAAAGGTTTAAATCTCATTTATTGTAATAAGATACTGAGTTTCTTTCGGCGTTTCTTCTCACGGTAGTCGCCTGCGAAACGCTAGCAAATCACCGTTATGTTTCGTATTTTGGCAGGCGGCCCAATTCGAGCCCCGTACCCCCAGGGGTGCCCTTGCGTTGCCACCCAACCCATACATTGCTGGCTGAGCTTATGTGTTCGACCTTTTGCCCGGTTTTGTTGTGAAAGTCTATCGACCACCAAAATTTCTCCTGTCGAAACAAAAAGTTTTAAAACAATTTCTGATAAAGGTGAGGTAAAACTAAAATAGTACGTGGAAACACCGCGGTCAACGGAACACGCAGCCTGCGACCGCGCGCCAGCCGCCAGTCGAGCTCGAGTCGGCGGCTCTAGCAAACGAGAGTTCCTCGTATTGTAAATAAATCTCGTGATATAAACAGTCTCGGTCCGGAGTGTTTAGTTATGAGGTGATAGTGCGATGTGCTGCGGCAGTGGTGGACCATGGGGATCATAATCGGAACTTGTGTGCCGGACGCGGAGCAGGATACGGTCGCGTACGGCGCCCAGATGCGAAGACCCCCCAGGAGGATCCTTTATGGTAAACATTCAAGGTAAATGGTCAAAGGTGTTAACTATACGAAAAGAAATATCGAGGCAACTATCGACAATTTTGCGCCTCTCTATAGTCATTCTCGGTGTTTATACCACACTTGACTTCCCATCATGTGCGCCGTAGTTACTGTGACGAATAAAAATTAAAAATATAGTTGAAATGTGGTAATGAGCGATTAAAAATAAATGGGTTTTTAATTTATTTAAAATGAACCTAACAATTAAAGACTAGAAGAGTTTTACTGTGAACACTAAACGAATGAAAATCTTTTTTTTTTTATACACTGGCTCGTCAAAGTGACTACAGTACATCTGGTGGTAAGTACAGTGTAGTCCAACAACGAAAGCAACTATTATAAGATAAAAATTTATTGAGTCTCCGTCATGCTGGACCACATATAACATGGCTAAAGGCCTCTAGGTATGTGAGTTACTGGACATGCACAGGCTGATCCTGAAACTCGAGTGGCCAAAGCGAGTCACTATGACGGTTTTTACACTTGTGTACATTTAGAACATTTAAAAGCCTTATAATAATAAATTAAACCTTAGTTAATGTTTAAATACTTTAAAAAAATTCTGAGTTTAACACCTTTGTCCAGTTACAAACGATATTAATCAAAATTGCCAGAATCCGAATGTTATCTTTACAGATAATAATCTAAGAGCGGCCTGCACCAGCAAATTAATTCTAGTTTAAACGTACATAAACCGCTGTTTAGCTTTAAATTGTACTTATTGTCTTGCTCGGAAATATCCAGTTTTAAAAAATGTTAACTTTAATTCAACATTAAGGTCGAATTAACACGGATGTCGGCCAGCGCGATTCGTTTGTGTTTCTCACGGGGCCTAAATCCGCGTAAACAAACGATATAAACAATGTAACTCGAATATTATTATTATATTTTGATATTATTATCTTCGAGTTATCTCATAGAGTTTTGTTACCCGCTTTAAATGTGTTTAGCAATGTAATGAAAAACATGCGACATAGTATAATGTATTATCCTATATAAAGTAATAAGAGGTATCGTATGATGTGAATATTTTTAGTATTTAATGTTGTACTTCCTATATTTACGTATAAGTGCTTATTCCATTAAATTCCTTTTAAAAATCCAACTAAAAGACCTTTTAACTTCAACAAGAGGGTCTAAGAGGGTTCAAACTAGACTTAATTTATTGGGTGGCAGTTGCTCTTAAATATAAACTTAGTGTTTATTTTTAATTGTTATCTTTAACTCTCTCTTTTCTGTAATGCTTAACGGCACACCATCTTGCAGTATTTTACAAAATGTCTAAGATGTCCGCTTGTTTGTGTATAATGCACTTTTATATGGAACAGATGCTCCAAGTGTGATACACAAGTGCGTAATTTGCTTATTCAAATGGAAGCAGACAGGATGCGCCTTAAGGTGGTATTGTTTTCGACGCACATTCGATAAATATAATGTCTCGCTGAATCATCGGACAATTTATAAATCAGAATATCGTTTTCTGTTTACCGTTTGTGACGTATGAAGCAGTGATATTTTTCCTCAAACACATTCAACTGTAGGAATGCATTTTCCGTTGACTCTGCGGAAATGATGGGCGCCGTGAGGGCGGTTCCCGGTGTCCCGGACTACTACGGGCTAATACCCCCGGAATGTTTCTTCTCAACTCCCAGCGACGTCTGCCACGTCTTACAGGCCACGGTCAGGTTTCGCTCCAAGTGTTGCCAAATGCCCTGGGTTGTCTCTCACATTCATCCGCGTAAATTCCCTTTTAGCATCGCTATTTATGAATATTTTATTAATTTAAAATAAATATATTTGCTATCAACTTAGAAAATTTTGACACTAGTAAAAATGTTTTATACAGTGGCTATGTGTTAGAATAAACATAACATTTTTATGAGGAGTATATGTAAAAGAAACATACGTATTTAATATCACAGTTTATCATCAACATACATTTCGGTAGGCGGCCAGACGGTGCAGCACAGAAAACCTCGTTTGAAAGTGAAATTAAAATTAAATGATCACATCAAAGATATTTTTGAATCTATTAATAGTAACATATTCGCGTTTTTAGACGATAATTATGAGTTCGTAATCGATTTTTTTTATCACGTCTCCTACCGTCTTGAGTGTCACGTGCTAAGTTTCAATTCAATGAAAGTGTTGAGTTGGTAACTCTTTGCAGCGATAACGCGTGTTTCTATGTTTTAAATTTTGTAATGTTTTTTTTTTTATATATAAAAAGGGTTCCTCGCAATTAGATTTACCTGCCGATTGCGTTTACAAACAGGAATTGCACATGCACAAACGTATGACCGTTAGGGCAGCCGGGCGGGGAGTGCCTCCGGTGTGTTAGACTCCTACTTACTAAAAACACTCTTCCCTCTTCCTCCCTCTTTTCACTACCATCCGGTACTGGGGATCAATATTCCACCAACAATCCGATGAGCGCATGGCTATTCAAACTCTTTCTCAAACTCTATCATTGGAAGGAGTGACAGACATTGTTATCGTGGGCAGATTCCGTGAGGAGTTACAGTACTACACAAAAGGACTTCGTATTTGGAATAGCGAAAGAGGTTTACAATAATGAATAGTGGCGTCACGTTCATTCTACTTGGGGAACTATTGTAGATGGATTATTTGTGGTCTTTGCTTTTTTTTTTTTTAAGCCGTGGTGGTTGCCGGCAGAATAGAATAGCACCCCCCTCTTCTTGCTGAGGTGTCGTAAGAGGCGACTAAGGTATCTTTTTAACACCGCAATTCAACCAGGTGTTCAGAGAAGGAAAACTTGACCAAACCTGCATCCTGCTCCCTCCCGATCGTACTGGTTCTCCTTTCCATCGGGCCTGAGGGAGTTCGGACGAGAGAGTGCTTTTCTGGCAGCGCGTCCAGTTATGCACTTAAATATCTCCTGCGCAATTGACTGTTTCCGAAAACTGGACCTCGAATTTCTTAATCGGTGTTGAAACAGTCGCCGTGGCCGAAACCGGCCAGGACATCATCATTTGTGGTCTTTATAATAAAGACAACAGCCATCCATCCGCGGCTTGAATGGTCCTAGGTTCGTATCCCGGCACGTATGTCTGGGTTTTCCAGATTTATTGCATATGGGCAGCACATGCTCACCGGTAAAGGAAAACATCGTGAGGAAGCCCGGGTGGCATCTAATAGAAATGTCATATGTACTAGTATTGTAAGATCGGCGATCAGCAGCGCTGACTGACTATGGCCACCATATATCAGCGCGAAGTGGAAACAGGCATTAATATATACCTGCCTACCCTGGAAGGGATGTAGTACGATTATGTTATATTATTATAAAGAAAAACGTAATAATATTCGCCAACGTATTGTAAACAAAGAATATAGTTACTGGTACAGTTTTTGCTTCAGTTAAAGAAATAAAACTAGTTTTTCCAGTTGTCGTGTATTAACAAGTGCGGATTGAGCGCTGTTAATGTTTTTCCTTTTTAATATTATGTATCTGAACTATTTATTCGTTTCGGCGAATTACGTTTCGAGACCAGCTCTTGTATGCTCATTTATGTATTTGATATGGTTTTTTTTATTGAGACGAAAGAAAAACAACAAATACATTTATATAAAAAACAACAATGAAAGAATAATACATAAAACATCACATCATGTATCCTGTGTGCTGTTACCAATCTCAAAGAGCACTCAGCTCAGCGTGTGTTGAGTTTAAACTGGGCAATTGATAATTAATTACAGTTTAAAAGAGTTTTAAAATTTAAGGGACTTTTCCGAAACGAATAATGGACGTAATAATTCTCGTATCTTCGGCTCTCACTTCCGATCACATTCATATTATATAACAGTATATCTCCTTTGATATCTGCCACTGACAGTGGATCTAAGTGACTGTTACCGTGGGGTCTACTGGCGCAATAGAACAGTGCCTCCCTCTGCATCACACCGAGGAGTCGTCAGAGCCGACTGAGGCACACAGCATGCAGCATTCCGCGCAGATTGCTGCTGCGTGCGCCTCCTCTGCACATAGAGTGCATCCGCCAGCCCGCTTTGAACATTGTGTGCTAGGCTGTACGTCCAAATTTCTTCCCATGGATTCCGCAAAAAAAGAAGTGAAACCTTTGCCCTGCAGAGCAATCTCTAAATCAAAACGTCTTAAATAAATCTGTAATCTCAAAATTATCGTCAACGAGAAAGGAATCTCAGATTTAAAAACTTAAACTGTATTTTGAAAACAAGGTTTACTACCTGTGTAGATCTTATGTGTATTTTTTTACTATATAAATTCTATATAGTTATCTTCATTGTTTAAAAGATTTACTGAGTTGATAGCTCTTTTCTACACATGTACATCTTTTTTACCTGATTAATCATTTCCATGTCTGCGCCTGTTAGGTGAGTGAGAATTGTAACCATAGCCAGGTTAGGCTCAACAAGTGATCGCATGTCACTGGGACATTCGCTAGTCTAATCGTCGACTGCGGGTGTCTGTTTGAACGATGCCATAACAATGACTGAGGTGACGCGCCGTCTGATTCATAATTAAAACTTGAACGAACTATTTGTACCCTTGGAAATGTGCTACAACTTGGAGATCAGATAAACTACAAAGGATAATAAAAGCTGTTTTCTTATCTATACTAATATTATAAAGCTGAAGAGTTTGTTTGTTTGTTTGTTTGAACGCGCTACTCTCAGGAACTACTGGTTCGAATTGAAATTCTTTTTGAGTTGAATAGACCATTTATCGAGGAAGGCTTTAGGCTATATAACATCACGATGCAATTATTAGGAACGAAGAAATAATGGAAAATGTGAAAAAAACGGGGAAAATTATTCATCCTTGAGGGCTTCCATTGCGTGCGCTGCAAAAACGGTTCAAGATACCAAAAATATATGTAGCAAAGAATTATTCCTATTGAAATGATCTAAAAAAATGTCCACGACAGTATATGTCTATCCTTTAAGATTAACTCACTAGAACCGTTTTTATCGTAATCAAATTTGGTCGAAATCAATGCATTATTTGTTAAGAGTTGTATCAACGTAATAATATTAATATTTATCCATATAAATGTGTTGTTGATTAAGAGTATTTAATTGTGAACAAAATTGTCTTTGACATCACTTAATTTCAATGAACATCTTAGAAGATATTACAAAACCTTGCCGTTGCCTTGCCGAAAACAACGTTTGCCGGATCAGTTAGTAATTAACAGTGTTGTTATGTTGTTCACAAACAACAGTTCCTATAAACTGTTATTCGTTCATATAAACGTCATTGCTTAAACCTAAAAGCACGAAATTGTAATAGAGTTTAGAAACAGTGAACGCTAGGGACATATCTTATAACATTTTCACAACCAATAACGGTAAATGCCATTGCGCTGACAACATACTTCCGTTGAGAACCGACGGTCTGAGTAATGGTGTGTTGCTATAGAAATGTTCTTGCGCTTGACAGTGAAATCAATGGTGAATTTAATTGATTGCTTTTACAATAATGAACAATACTATTAGTTAGTAGGATTCATAATGGCCGGGCAATTTGAAAAACATTGCTTCGAGAACTATTGAAATTATTAAACCGACAGAACATCATACTTAATGTCCGCTGTCTTTTAACTGTTTTTTCATAAACATTACAATATTTCGTTTAAATGCAGTGTTGCTTAAATATAATGCAGGCTATGTAACAGAAACGTAAATTATTTATTCGACTATGTAATTAATTATAATGAGGAAAATAAATTATAAACCACGTTTTAAATTAAATCTGCCATGTATAAAATGTACGTTTATAATTTTTTATAATAAATAACGTGAAGTAATCAAAGCTAAAATTTATGTTTGTAGGATTGTAAAAACTAAAATATCTAAAAATAGATGGGCTGCAGTAGCGTGCATCCCATAAAGGCATAAAAGCATTATTTTGTTATACTAGGACACTTAATGTATATATTGATCTGAAATTACGTCTAGTTTGGGTTCTGAGACTCCTATTATAATAACAAGATAATGTTTTTATGGTGTGCACACCACTGGTGGGTGAACTGTAAGTCAATTGTCGCCGGGTGCCGAGGAAATTGACCCGGCCGTACCCTTGGCCCCGGCAGACGGGAGAAGGAACCGTGAAGGGGAACCCTGTGAGTTTTAGCTGGTAACAGACCGGCACACCGGTACACCGCCCTCACAGCACTCAGTGCGTGGCGAAGAGTGTCTAGCCATGGTCGACGAGGTCTGACCCGCTGAATTAGATTTTTAATAATTTTTATATTATTTCACTTGCACAAATTGCAGTATTACAATGGTTCGCTGCCATCTAAACTATGCCCAATGCCACTTGCGTTTTAGGTGCCACTCACATTAAAAAAACACAAAGTACCCCTAAAACATATATTATTTTTGTGCTACTAAAAGGTCGGATATTTCTTGGTAACAAAATTCTATAAGAATTTAACCAATAAACATGTGACATATTCTTAGATCTATTATAGGATTTAGATCTCTTTTAAGTTTTGCGGTTGGCTTGTCATTACATTATTTAACACGATCCACATCGTTTTTAATTGTATTTTCTTTTTTGGTATCCCGGGGGAAAATCCTGCATAGGACCATCAGGGATGCCGTGAAAGCAGTGACCCCGGTGTGTCAGACTCCTACTGACTAAAAATCCCCCGGGGTGTCCCTCTGATTGCTCCACCTGGGCCTGGGAAGCCAAATTCATCCAGACGCCCAGAGAACAAGAAGCCTTGTTGAGGCTACCTCTCAGCCCACCCCTCCAAAAACCTTTCTCTCAGACGATGCGCCGGACACCGTGCACCGCTTCCCTCTCATCCGGCCATCAGACTCCCTCAAGTCTACTGACCGGCTAAAGGAATTGTATGGAATAAGCACTTTGTATACGTAAATGTAGGATGCACAACATTAAAATACTAAAAATATTCACTTTGTAATACAATATATTTTATTAATTTATATAGTATAACATATTACATTATACTATATCGCAAGTTTTTGTTAAAGCACTCTAATCATGTTTGAGGTGAATAAAATTATATGCGATAAATAGAATATAATAAATCATATTATGATCGTAACACTCGAGTTACATTGTTAATATGTCGCTTGTTTACATAACGACGCGACGTACCGGTGGTCGGATTTGGGCCCCATGAAAAACACAAACGTATCGCGCTGACCGACGAACGTGATAAAACCTCTGAACGTCTTTAAATTGTTCAATGTTGAATTATTTGAAGTACATGTATTGGAGCTCTCTTGTTGTCTTTAGCTGTACCATCTGCATTTATTTTTTTCTATTTAAATTTTAATTGGAGTGGTGCACTGTAATTGTATATGTCATGTTTACTAATATTATTTGTTAAATGTGTACTGCACATTCCGTTTGAAAGCCTATTGAAATAAAATAAATTAACCTCTTTAATAGGATTTCAGAACATTCTTAGGTACTCCGACGTAAACGTGAAAAAAGCCCTTCGTCGCAGAAGGCGGCGCGGTTGTAGTAACCGCCCTTGGAGGTCCCTCTGTGGCTTCGAGATCGTTTAAGGGTTTTAGTAATGGATCTACTGATGGAGGCTTGTAGGTTATAAAATACTGAGGCGGTAGAGCCAGCGGTTGGTACGGGCACGGGCCCGAGAGACCCATCATTGGCGGGTACCAGGGACCCAGGCACGACGGGTACTGTGGAGCGTGCATGGGTAGCGACTGAGATGCGGTTATGTATCCGAACTCAGGCGGTCGCGTCCTGCGTCTTTTGCAGTGTCTTATCGGAGGACATGGCCGCAGGGTTGTTGTGGCTGTCGTCGTGGCTCTGGTTATTTGTACGGTGATGCGTTCTGTTGGATGTAGCAAGAGCTCTGGTACGTATTCCTCCTCGGATCCGGGGCAGGGCGGCGCTGTGGGGCAATTCGGCGAGTACAAGCCTTCCGGGTACGGTGGATGGTGTTCGTCTTCTGCATGTGCAGGGTCAGGCTGTGCCTCTCGCAGGTTTGCCGGGTTGTTAAAGTGGGGATAAGATATATCGTGGTACTCATGTGGATCACCATATTGAGTTTGTTCCGTGGGAGAGTGAGATGCCGGGTCATGAATTGCGTTTGCCATTCGATTATAGATATCATTCATGGTATCTGCAATTTATAATGTGTTTATTGTAATGTAGAACTTAAATTTCAACAAACTCTTTAAGTTTTGATACTCCTATTTAATATAAAAAGAGAGGAAGGTCTTGGACATTCACGAGCTGATTCTGTGGTATGACCGGACACTCTATTTGTTATTATGCAGTAAGGGGTTAGGATTATTCAGCCTGTATCATTGCGCCCTAAAGATCTATTGTGGTCACCACCTTACACCTGGAGCTATCTGTCCAGTCCTATAGTTCTGAAGAACTGTAGTACTTTATTGGCAGATGTAACTTGAACCTCTTTGTGTGCAGCACATGGCGGCCCGGGATAACTTTACGTTTGAGTATTAATAAGTCGCCTTAACACAGGAGGGGCTCGGGCGTTTTGTCCGTACATTCTCAGAATCTGCAACCTCTAGTGTTCCGGCCACCAATACTGAACTGGTGCTTGTTCAGACAGCGGTGACCAGTCAGTGCTCTTACTCGTAATTGGTTTCTTCTGAGCATCAATGCCTCTGCAGTTCTAGAGTACGGGCTCCTCTGTGTGCAACGTGACCAAAGTACTGTATTTTACGTTTTAGGCAGATTCAAGACTAAAAACTGAGAAAGCTGTAGATATGAGTGGCTTTGGCTTTCAAGCAATAAGGTAAAATATGCGCTGACCTGCATGCGGTGCGTCAGCATTCTTGCCCTTACTAATCCTGCCAGCTTCGCCTCCGATGGTTGTTCCCCGTAGTTTCTCCCGCCGCTTCTCCTTGCACTCTGTACACATGGTGCAGTGGATGTTCAGCTCGCTGGGGCTCACAGCGCGCTGGCGACACGTCCTGCAGGCTGTCCTGCAGTCTATGAGAGCCATTGTCGATGGTATCACCATTACGCTCAGCAGGAGTATTAGATTCATTTGATTTCTGGAAATTATTAAGCATTATATAAAGAATATCCTTAGCGATAAAAGTCACTTAAATGGATTTGTCTAGCAACATAACTACATCTGAAATAAAGAAAAATCTTCGCTTACGTTGATTTTATGGAACGCGCTCGTTTTATCTTCATATGGGTATCTTTCAACCATTCTAATATCGTTGTCGATATATTGTATAAGCTGATTCCAGTACATCATCATTAGTAAAATTTTGTCCACTGCTGGGCATGGGCCTTCCTAATAAATGGTTTACGGCTGTTCTTATCTGTTTTTTTTTTGCTTAGCGATGTAAAAATAATGTTATATTATAATATTTAAGTTTAGTATAAAAGTAATATTCGATGTATTCCGGCTTAATTTTGAATTGTGTAATCATTTCAAATATAGTGAATCGACCAATATCGGCCATAATTTTCCGAGATCGATTTATAGAGCTCTCGGGATCGACGGTCGATCACATCGACTGTTTGCTCATCTCTAATTATTCTATCTCATTCTCTCATAGGCTTGAACCTATAGCATTGTGTGCCTGTCTCTTTTTGTGTAATTTTTTCGTTTAGTCGAGGCTCAATTCAAAATTCGATTATATTATTATGTATACTTCAATATTTTCTACGTAAATTCTCTATCAACATGATTACCAATTAGAGTAATTCATTTGTTTAAGCAATTACTTACAGTGGTCGAGCGGTGTGCGTCGTAATGAATATTAATGGATTCGTTTGAAATCCTTAATGACTTACAAAATCATTAATGGTGACGACATATTATAGTTCCTATAATTCCGCAAAATATTCATTGATTTTAATTAATTGACGCTCAATTTACTCTCACACTCTACTCTCTGTTCACTGCGTCTATCGATAGGTTTTTCTGCTCTTTATTGTCGTAGTCGTCTTTTTTGATTGCACAACAGTCAACACACACACACACACACACACACACACGCGCGCGCACACACACAGTCAGTTACCATTGGTCACTTTGCTGATTCAAAGTAAAAAAAAGTATTCAAAAACTACTAAAGACTCTTTTAAATAATACTTAATCATCAATTGCATACTTTCATTGCTCATTCGTTTTTGAAATCGTGTATTTAAAATTTAATCAACGCTTTGAAGGTTTCATTAGTAGGTATATCTGACTCTCCCGAGTTTCAACTGTCGCGAATTTTATCTTTCCGGCTTGAATTAATTTGCAGGAAAATTTTAATCCAAGATTCAGGTTGTTTGAGATACATCTGTATACTAGTAATGTATTTATTTGCCGATTCCGGTCGGTTACCCGAATTGGATTAGTACCACAGTACACAAGGGCAAAGACTGCATTTGTGGCCGGTCGTGTTTCCGTAGCAGCGTTTATAGAAGCGTATCTTTGCGGGTGTAAGAAACGTCCACCACCGACGGACAGTATCCAGCATGGCGTCCAGTGGTTTTATAATTGAATGGGACTGGCGACTTTACGGCAATGCTCGATGATTTGCATTTTAGCTTTAGTTAAAGAGTCATCGCCAATATAACTTAGCGTTCTTGTATTACGATTATGTAATACATAAAAAGCAATTATGTAACAACCAAACTGGTATAAAAATATATAACAAATCCTACCTGTAAATGTTTATGTAATAAATGTTACATGTTAGAAAAAATTAAACACATTTTGTTCAAAACGTACATATGTTAAGCGCGTTCTGTTCGATATTGCTTATACAAGTTACGTAAATCATAGGGGCAAAGCGACGGCTACGATTTCAGGCACTTTCGGCCCCCTGACCTGTGTGGCCGAGACAACCACATTTGGTAAAACTTTTACATAGACCGAAATTTTAGATAAAGCCTAAGATTTAAGTTTATCAAGCGTTAATTGAACACTGATTGTGATTGTTTATTTATTTACGGTGCGCCAACAACAATCATATGTAAATCTTTAAAAAAATATATACAAGGTCATTGTTCTTATATGCCTATAATAGGTGCCTACACCTAACACCATATATAAAAAAAAATTGCAAATTGTTTTTAAATAAAAAGAAATTATGAGTAATAAAAACAGTGTAAAAAAACAAACGAGATGAGATGAATTAAAAATGTAATTAGTGTACATATAGCCTTGCAACGAGTGGTATTATTAAATTACTTTTATTAAATATTATGACCGGTGGTCGTGCTTGTGGTTGTAAAAAGACACGGATTTTGGCGTTTTACTGTTTATTAGCACTTTAAGGCACACCGAACTGCGACGCACACGCACGTACTCTAGCCTTATTCTACCGAGTAGTCGACTGATTTAGCTAGAGCATCCCATGCGCGCGCGCCCCTTACCCGTCACGTCTCGTATCACCCTAACGACCCTTAGGGCATGTAATATAATTACGTATCGGGCGGCGTCTACATGCTATAATATCCTAATATAGATAGATATGTAACCTGTGCACAGCGGTGAGGGCTGCGCGGGGTTTTTTCGAAAAGTGGACTGTATATGTGCTGGTAAGGTTTATAATTCTAAGTCAATTCCGCTTGCCTTACCTCCGTGGTGTTTCTCTGTCTGCCTGAATCCAGGGAACAGTCATTGGTGCAGCGAATCCTGCGCACTGCTGTGCGCCCGAAGAGAATTAAAAAGTCCGTGAGACGTGATGTCGATTCCGTGCCAAAAAGAATGTCACAAATATACACAAAACACACCGAAATTACAATAAATAGAAACAAAACAATCTATGACAGTAATGTCGAGAAGAACAACAGGTTTTCCAAACAGATCCAAAGTTTATAGGTCGGCGGCTAACGGGCGAGTGTCTGGTCGCCAAGTAGCGAATAATGCCATCTAGCGGTAGGCCTACGGAAACAACATATATATTTAAAACAGAGATGGGCAAAATGTAATCAGATTAATGATTAACGATTACGATTACATTTTGTAATCATTAATCTTGATTAATGATTAACGAAATTAATCAAAAAAAGTAATCATTTTTCGGTGATTAAGGATTATTAATCTTTAATCGGATTACAATTAATCATGATTACTTTTATGATTACTTTTCTGTTTGATACGTAAAATGTGCTGCCGACAGCAGAGCGGCGCTCGCCATTTTTTTATTTATAGTATACGACTACTACTAGCTAAACTGGCGAACTGAGTGCCACCACATAGTTAGGTGTTAGGGCGATTACCCGAACTGGGTCGTGACCGCAGTACAATAGTGCAAAGACCGGCATAGTGACTCGCTTCGACCTGACTACTTTCAGGATCAGTTCGTGCTTGGTGGACATTAAGTAAATCCAACGAAATCTAGTTAATCATTGATGCTTTTACCGTTGTTCTGAGTGATTCCTGGACTATTAGAACTGATTATCAAACTACCGCCCATATTTTACTGATATACCGTCTCCAACCCGATAATCCACGCCCGCCTTCGGGATGGAGATAGAGAGACAGAGCAAGATAGCGCAAAATTTTAATTGATCAGAATAAGACATCATTTTCTCAAATTTACACAAGCTTCTATAGCGCAGAGCGCGACATCACCTTTCTTGGTCATCCGTCTCTCTCTACTGATTCGGTTAGAACCGTCGGCACACGTTCGTATCGTATTTTGAATTTTAACACATAAATTAAGTTGTAATACAGATCTTTTTTTTTCGGATAACTGACGTTCTACCTAATAACTTTGATTCTTACAATATATCAGCGGGACACAAACATAGTTTTTTTTCTCAGTACGCTTAATTTTTTTTTCGCGTTTGACTTCCATTTTCTTAAACACTAAAGAATACGAGTATAGTACTCAGAATAAAAGAAGCAAATCGACATACGGGCACGCGCCATTTTTATCTCACTAAAAACGCTTTTTTGTTTACCAAATTATATATATATATATATATATATATTAGGTCCTTACATATGAAATTGGCGTTTTGTATGGGAGGAACAAAAAGTCGAATATTTTTTAATATAATATATTTAATTAATCAAAGTATGAACCATTATTTTCTATGCACTTTTGCCATCTCATAGGTAGTTCATTGATCCCTTTACTAAAAAAACCAGTCGGACGAGAATCAATAAAATCTTTGAAGGCGATTTGGACTGCCCCATCGGAGTTGAATTTTTTCCCTTGCAAGAAGTTATCCAAATTTCGAAAAAAATGGTAATCTGTTGGAGCAAGGTCCGGGGAGTACGGAGGATGTCTTAGACTTTCCAATTGAAGCTCTTCTAATTTAGTAGCCGTCTGTTGCGCAGTGTGTGGTCTAGCGTTGTCGTGAAGCAGCAGTGGCGTGGAGCGATTGACCAGCCTAGGTTGTTTAGCCGCTAGCTTTTCCATCATGGTTTGCAATTGCTGACAATAGACATCAGCCGTAATAGTCTGGCCAGATTTGAGAAAACTGTAATGAACAATACCGGCACTAGTCCACCAAACGCTTACAAGTAACTTTTTGGGGTTAATTTTCGCTTGGAGCAGGATTTGGCTGGCTGGCCAGGATCCAACCATTGCGCTGAGCGCTTCCGATTATCGTAAAGAACCCATTTTTCATCACAGGTAATGATTCGGTTTAAAATACCTTTATTATTGTGCCGGTTTAGTAATGTAACGCAGCAGTCGACGCGCGTTTGCCGGTTTGCTTCAGTCAATTCGTGAGGTACCCACCTTTCAAGCTTTTTAATCTTCCCAATTTGCTTCAAGTGAATTAAAACAGTTTTATCACTAACATCGCAGCCTGCAGCTAACTCGGGCGTGGTTTGCGATGGATCCGCTTCCACAATAGCCTTCAACTCTTCATTATCAACTTGAGTCTCAGGCCGTCCACGGGGCTTGTTCTGCAGGTCGAAATTTCCAGAACGAAAACGTTGGAACCAAAAACGAACTGTGTTTTCTTTTGCAACACGACCGCCATACACATCATTCACCCTTCGAGTTGTTTCCGCAGCACTAGTGCCACGGCGGAACTCGTACTCGTAAATAATGCGATATTTTAAGTTTTCCTTTTTGTAAAATGAGTGACGCAAACAGAAAAAAAACAGAAGAAAAAAACAAATGAATGACGATCATCGAAGCACAAATACATGAGTCTATAGCTGTACAAATTTGAATTTGGAATTCCTTACCAAAGAGGAGAAATTTGTGATTAAAGTGGCCAGTACGAAAAACGCCAATTTCATATGTAAGGACCTAATATAATATTGTTTAATGAGTAATAAAAGTAAAAAATAGTAATTTCATTTTTCTGTTTTAAAAATTTAACTTTAACTTAAAGGATTGCACACGAAGTCTTTGGCCATTATCAGAAGTATTCTCCATCTCGAAGGTTGGTGTGGATTATCGGGTAGGAGCCGGTATTTCAGTAAAATATGGGCGGTACTTTGATAATCACTTCTAATAGTCCACGAATCACTCAGAACAATAGTAAAACCATCTATGATCAGCTAGATTTCGTTGGATTTACTTAATGGCCACCGAGCACGAACTCATCCTGAAAGTAGTCAGGTCGAAGCAAGTCACTATGCCAGTTTTTTCACTATTGTACTATGGTCACGACCCAATTCCGGCAATTAACCTACCAACTAAAACGGCTGAAAGCACAAAAAATGATCCTGAACGTAATCAGGTCGAAGCGAGTTACTATAAGTTGGTAGGTTTATTGGCCGAACAATGTCGTGACTCGTGACCACAGTACACAACTGCAAAGTACCCTTATAATGATTATGATTAGCTCAACGAGACGGATATTCGGGGGCGGACTTGCACCGGCTAAAACCACCGGGTGCCAGCACTGCCTAATCTTCGCCTTCGCCGGGCCTGGGAATCCACATACTACTTAGGGGCCCGGCGAGCGATTGGTCTTAGACAGGCCTCCTCCCTGGGAGAGGGTCGTAAAACTACCCAAACAATACCTCCCATAGGGGCGGCGTGTGAGCACACACACGACGACACCACCCCACCCTGCGCTGGACGCCACCCCCCACTCTCCGCTGGACGCCACCCCCCTCTCTGCTGGACGCCACCCCCCCTCTTTGCTGGACGCCACCCCTCACTTTCTGCTAGACGACACCCCGACTCTCCGCTGGACGCCACCCCCCCACTCTCTGCTGGACGCCACCCCCCACTCTCCACTGGATGCCACCCCCCACTCTCAGCTAGACGCCACCCCCACTCTCCACTGGACGCCACCCCCCACTCTCCGCTGGAAGCCACCCCCCACTCTCCCCTGGACACCCCCCCCACTCTACGCTGGACACCAACCCCACTATTAGACGGAAGTTTGGGGTCATATATAATTCGAAATAAAATAACTTGAAAAATTAAATAAACGAGTATTCAAATCGGTCTCTCTCTCTCAGCCAGAACTCAAAAGTAATCATTCAATTAATCATGATTAATTGAATGATTACTGTAATCAAGATTAATGATTACCCATGTAATCATGATTAAAAGTAATCAGATTACAAGTAATCATGATTACATTCGTCATGATTACTTGTAATCTGATTATTAATCTGATTAAAAGTAATCATGATTACGCCCATCTATGATTTAAAACAAGGGCGTGTACATAACCAAACCCGAAACCCAAATGTTTTTTGGAAGTAATCCGAGCTTAGATCGCATGTAAAATAATTCAATTTCTTTAATTTTAAATGACAATAAGTTTCTAATACTTGTGGCTGTGGCCTAGCGGATGATGGACCGGTTTCCATGCGCTGCTACGCGCATTGTCGTACGTTCGAATCTCGGCACGTACCTCTGAGTTTTTCCAGATTACGTAGGGATTTGGGGACTACATGCTCACCTGTAAAGGAAAACGTCGTGAGGGAACCCTCATGTCGGCTAATAGAAATGATATGTGTACTAGTGCTGTGAGAACGGCGATCAGCTGCGCTACTGGTCACTTTGGGCACAATATATAAACGCGAAGTGGATACACTAATGTATCTCTGTTCACCCCGTAAGAGGTATAGATCGTGTGACGATATATTATTACAGCTTTCTAATGTTCCCGAATAATATAATTCTATTTAGGTAACGTTATTGTGTTGCCAATGTGCCACTTTCTGGTCGGACAGGGTTTTCATAGCACTCTGTATAAGCAACGTTTACAAATTATTAAAATGACCCTACAACTAGGTTGCTAAAACCGAAAAAAGTGGCCGAAGCTTCGGTGTGACTCTAGTAAATATATTTATATAACGCTATATTATTCAATAACTCGTGTATATTATATTAAAAACGGAAATATATATATTTGTAGCGATAAAATAAATCTTATTTCTTACATTACATTTGATTAGAACAAGCGTGAAGGTTTTTGAGTAGGTGAAACGATTGTCCAGACTCAGTCGCGACCGCAGTACAGAAGAACAAAGATCTTCAAAGTGACTCGCTTCGACCTCCAGGTCAGGCCCTGCATGGAATACTGTTCGGAAATCTGGTACGGTTCTGCCCAGTACCTATTTGACGCCCTGGACAGGCTGCAGCGGAGCGCTGTCCGCGTTGTGAATGATCCTGACATTACTGAGCCTCTGGAACCGCCCCAGTTGCGCGGAGATGTCGCTTTACTGAGCGTTCTCTACCGTCTGTATCACGGCGAGTGTTTTAAAGAGTTATTTAACCTTGCTCCATACTCTCCCTTCCTTATTAGAATCACGCGCAGGTTTGTGGAGTCAAGGTTATACGGTGTCTCACATCCTGATTCCTGACTGGGAGTAACAAGTTCTCTATCTCTTACTTTGTCCGACCGAGTATCGAGTCTTTGAGCTGTGCTATAGTCTTCCGGCGAGCGTGTTCCCATTCTTGTATCATGTTGGGTCCTACAAACGCAACGTTTATACGCAATATTTCTTCATATCTGTGCATGCCGGCATGATCACTGTAACTATTGATAGAGTTTTCTTCACTCCTGATAGCGGTAGCCGTTTTTTTGGACTGCACTATGCTTACCATCAGGCTTGGTATGGTCCTTATGCTGAGTCAGGATAAAAAAACTTAACCTGTCGAGTGTCGTCGATTTAGAAAAACTTTCGTGAGAAAGGTATGAATAGATTATGGTTGTTTAATGGCTCTTTATGTTTTTATTTTCCTAGCCTGATATATATTATCACACCGATTCCCTATTAGGATAGGCATAGAGAATTCCGCTTCGATATAGAGCTTTGAGTTTCTTTCGGAGTTTCTTCTCAAGGCAGTCGCTTCCGAAACGCTAGTGGATCACCGTCAGGTTCGTTTTCCCTGGCTGGCCGCCCAAGTCGAGGTCCGTACCCGCAGGGGTCCCTTTACGTTGCCCTGAATGGAATACTACTTCTCTCTTTTTTTGTAAATCTCTTTCGCTGCTTTAGAATTAATTAGTCCCTTCATGCGCTCTCCCCGCATTCCCAATACTCCAATGGTTTTTCTATTTCACAAATTTAATGTTCTCATAATTTTTTAGTTTTATTTAGATTGTTTTTTCGCATTTTGTTTTTTTTTCTTCAAATAAGTCATGAGTTCTAAAATTTATATCATCCTCCTCATGTTCGCATGAGGTGTAACTAGTTTTGAGAATAAAATAAAAACAAAAAGTATACACGCGGTTATATCGTGAGAAGTATTTCTTGATTACCTAATTTATGTCGTATTAGAGGCGATTGGAATCAGAATAACGGCCGCCGGGTCGCATTGAAGAGAAATTAGGTATATTAATGTGATATTAGTGAACGGGTGAGGACTTGCCGAACTAATTTCACTAGCATCTACCGTGACTGATTGAAAAAAATCGTATAGTAAGACTATGAAATATATTTTTTTTTTTTTCATTTCATACGATACGCGGCAGTGGTGGCTTAGTGCATAACGGACCGGTTTCCATGTGCGACGACGCGAATGCTCGTAGGTTCGAATCCCAGCACCTACCACTGGGGTTTTCCAGGAATACATACAAAATAGGCACCACAGGCTCATCGGTGCAGGAATACATAGTGAACTAACTCGCATGGCGTCTAATAGAAATGTCAAGTGTACTAGGGCTGTGAGAGCGGCGGACACAGCATAAGCGCAAAGTGGATACAGCCACTACTATAGTATCTCTGCTCACCACATAAGGGATATAGCTTGACGGTATATTGTTATTATTGCTTTATATTAATAATAAACTATCACTTTTTTATATATTTTGATTCGAATCGAATGCTTTATTTCTCTCTTCTATAAGATTAACTTCTATAACAGGAACGAAACAGAAGGAAAAAGGATTGAGTAAAGCATAAATATTCACAGAGCTAAGTCTCAGTTCAGAAGATCTGTAATTACCATATGCTTTGATGTTAATAATGTTTATAATTTGTTGTTTGATTGAAATATAAACTAAACTAAAATAGCGGCTATAAATCTCAAGCTTAGAGGTACTGAAGAAGTGTCGAGATATATATATATATATATATCCACTATACATCAAGTGGCAGTCAATACGCACGTACAACGAATCATATAAACACATAAAGTATTCCAAAATCAGCTTTATGTCATACGCCGAGGGACGTGTGAATTGTGATTCGCGGCACGTACTCGCTCGGGTTACGGCGGCTTTTGTTACGTTTACCATCAGATGGCAGGGTTGTCGCGAGGCTGGTCAAGAACGACTCCGTCGCGCCGACACTTCTACTGGCCAGGGGTTCGATGTCGAGGTGCAGGAAACTGCCGTGGCACACCAGTCACAGCTGATCTGTACAAAGGTCCCGTCTGTTAAAAACGGTTGGGTGATGCATTGGCTGCTCAGGGTAGCTCCTGAGCGTCCGATTAGCACCTTTGACAAGCCACTGTTGTTTCCTTTGCCTCAATAAACTTTTTCTTTCTTTCTTTCTTTCACACGGACACACTCCGCACACACACAAAGACTCTGTGTGGTGACTAAGTTTAGCACATCTGCTCACCTGAGCGCGGTGCTGAGGTCGTATAATGTGCATTATGTGATTTTGTTTTACCCGAAAATCGAATATCCCTAACAATTCCTTATTTTTTCTTGAATGAAATCGCGGGGAATAGCCAGTAATGACGTCAAACTGATATTTCTCATTTATAGGGACGTTTTGTAATTTCTTATTTTATCTGACTGTCCTGTTGTATGACAAGTCCAATAGCTTATGTACATAACATTTTAATTTTTCGTGCTACATTTGTTGACAACCCTGATGAAGGTAGGCGACCTTGTCAGCGTCAGATGTAATATTTGTTTTCCTACAATACAATTATAATTCTAGAAGTAATTCAGACATTTTTATATTTACGTACATTTACGTAAATGTAATACATTCATATTTACGTTTCTACTTCGCGGTATATTAATATTCCGCGATGTCTCAAGGATTAATAGCTTGATATAAGTTAGCCTAAGGCCTGCATCGGATCGGGCTGTAGGCTTGTGGGAATCTGCTGCCCGGGTGAGATGAACTTGGCGCGCAGTGTCCGGCGCGCCGTCTGCAGAGAGGTCTGCAGAGGTGGTCTCCTCACACCCGCTTCTCCCGGAGGAGGAGCCAAAACAGGGTATTCGCTCCCCGCGGAATTGGAAAAATTAGGATTCCCAGGCCCGGGTAGAGTAATTTGAGAGACACCCCGGGGGTTTTTAGTCAGCAAGAGTCTGACACACCGGGTTCGCTGCTCTTAGAGCGGCCCTGATAGTCCTATGTAGGATTTTCCCCCGGGGTAACCAAAAAAGTCCCACACCGAAGACATGGGCTGTGGTACTTAAGGGGGTCCATTGTCCATGCATGTGGACGGCAGGGAGTGTAATTATCCCGATTTTATTAATAAAATCAAATATCGATACAGAGTATAGTCTTCCCGGGCGGGACAGGGTCTTTTAATATTATACATACTGTATATAGTAAGTAATATAGTCCTAAAGTGTATATTGACATGGCGTTTGTTTGTTTCAGGTATAAAATGTCCGGTGTGCAGCAAGTTTGTCCTGCCGGACGACATAGAGTGCCACCTGGTCATGTGCCTTACGAGGCCGAGGCTCTCCTACAACGGTCAGTACCTTGCCTGTATTTTTTTGCGTCAGCTCAGCAAACTGTCTACACTGCGCCAGCTGTAAAAGTCCAAACACTGACTGGAACTGCTAAGAACCAGTACACTGTTCCTTGACAGTTTACGGAACAACCGTTCCAAGATGAGGCCCATGATGGACAGCGTTCTCTAAGCAATGGCTATTCACTTTTCACGAAAATCTTAAGAATATAGAATAATAGATGCGATTTAGAGAGTGGATACATTCCACTCCTTTGCCGTTCGCATTAAGAATGAAGGATCGAATTTTTATGTAGGGTATAGAGAAAAATCACGGCTCAGAACGTCGCAGCGTGTCGAGGCAGGAAAGGACTCTAGATGTTTTTCTCGCGGTTCGTAAGAGGAATATGGAATCAAGCTCGCCTGATAAAAGATGACGGTATGCCGGAGGCTTTTAGTAATGACAGCCGCCCTAATGGTAGCCCCGACAGTCTTATGCTGGATTTTCTTTTGGGTTACAAAATAGGCAATCATTGCGCAGTTTCAGCGGCTCCATCGCTCAGTAACGTCTGCGTCGTTTACAATACTGACGGCTCTGTGACAGCCGAATTAAATAAAAAGTAGTCGGGCAGTTGACTTGAACGAGCCCGCCGCCCGGGTCCGGGTGAGACGGAGGCGGCGCACCGCCTGATAGAGTAGTCTGTAGAGGTGGGCTTTATACACCCACTTCTCCCAGAGGAGGAGCCTAAACAGGCTATTCACTCCCCAGGCTAGTAGAAGAATAGGGACTCCCTGGCCTTTTTATTGATTTGAGGGACACCCCATGGGTTTTTAGTCAGTGGGAGACTGATACACCGGGGTCGCTGCCCTGATGGTCTTATGTAAAATTGACCTCCGGCTTAAACCAAAAGTATTAAATAAAATAGGTCTCCAGGTATTTAGATAATTGGACATACATAAACCGACCTCATACATAATTTGACAGGCCGAAGCGAGTCGCTATAACAGATCTTATGGCCATGTACTGTTGTTGAACTCCAGCTGGACCATGACGCCCTACCACTTCACTGTCTCTTGTTTCGCATTACCCGAGGGTCACATGTAGGATACTGAGGGGATAATAACCCCTAAGCCAATAACATCGTGATATTACATGAGCTTGGTCTAATTTTAGCTGTTGTATGTTTTCAGAGGACGTCCTGAGCGACGCGAAAGGGGAGTGCGTGATCTGCCTGGAGGAGTTGTCAGCCGGAGACACCATAGCTCGTCTACCCTGCCTTTGCATCTACCATAAGGGGTGAGTTCCATTTTCTTCTTTAGGGTTCATTAATTTTTATAAAAAGTGTCTTGTAACGTGTTATTTGTGGTATGGATAACTTTTACGAGTACCACAATGCCGAGAGACGAAACTCTACTACCAGTAATTTTTTTTTTGTAACCCAATAAAAATCCTCTTGGTCCGTCGGGACTCACAGCGGCCCCGGGTTCCTCCGTTCGCTCAGTGCGGCGGCTGCGGGAATTGGCAGAGAGCCCGACTGTGGCTGGCGCGCGATATCTTTTGTTAAGGGCAACGCCACAATATGTAAGAGAAGTAGGAAAAAAGAGTAATGACCTCTTCATCGCCAAGTGGTGCGTGGGAACACGTAAATCACCACTGAAATATAGCCTAGACGCCGCGCCCTTAGGTGCACCGCCCGGCTCTCTCTACGGGGTTTCTAAGATAGGTGGACTCATAGGAATGCGATAAACTATAACTCTAATGTTATATGGTACTGACAGAAGCTTTCGGAATATCACGCTATACATTTTGCTCTTTTCTTTGTCGTTATCGATTATCGGAATTCACTTGTCTACGCACCTGGTTTCGCTAGGATTCAAGACATAGTTTGTGGCTTTTAATATCTATAAATACTGTTTTGTTATTACGTACTTTAAAATTAATTTTGTAATAAGAACGATTAGAGCTACATGTTTAATTATTCTGCGGCTTTCTTTTCGGACGTCCACTGCATAGCATTGTACAGCAGAGTATAATCCCAGTTTAGTATAAAAGCATGAAGTGGCTCATATTGTTCGGCACAGTTTGAGCGGTGCAATGTTAACTCAAAGCGTTATCAAAGCGCCGCGCTCGCCCGATAGCGTTCCGATAAGGCTCTCGAAGCGCCACTAGGCTTCCCATCTAGGTCATACGCTGACGGCTATCTAGCTGCCTCACGACCTGACCTGCATTCTACTTTTCCATTACATACCACTGAACACAAAACACAAGTGTTTAAAACGCCTCGCTTCAGCCTCTCGTGGTTCGGGGTCAGTATTTTTTTAAACGGTCTCTCCGTATTAACTCGTGTCTTCCTACTTAGGAACATCAGGGCCATCGTGAGGGAGGCAAGTCCTATTGACTAAAAACCCTCGTGTTGTCCCTCTAATCGCTGCTAGTCGTTCTGTGGAATCCGTATTACTCTAACAAACCGGTGATCAAATAGCCTTTTAAGCTCCATATATTGGTGAGGTAGGTGTAAAAAGCCCATCGCTCAAGACCTCTATCAAATGCGCAGGGCACGTTCGCACCGCCTTTGCCTCGCCCGGGCAGCAAACACCCTCAAAAAACACATAGACTCGGAACAAAAACCTGTACGCTATCCGTTTGTTCCGTGTGAGGAGTGAACCAACAATCCGATCACTGCGCCAACCGAGTCAAGTTTGTGTACCCCCGGTCGTGCGCATACCTCACCTAGACTCTTTCAACAAAATAGATATTTTCCTCCTGGGCTTTGCCAGTCGACGCCGTGCATGGACTACACTGAATTATCTGCCTGGTGGGCTGTAGTCACTTTGTCGAGCCAATATAAAAAAATAGCGTACATGAGCTGGTATTTTTTTTCTCCACTGGCTTTATTGTCACTAGAAACCATCTGATGGAGAGGAGAATGTAGATCAAGAACGGCAACGACCTGGACCAAGGGACGAGAATCCGTTGACAAGGCGCGTCGTCACGCCGCACCGGCCCGTACATACCGCCACGCCTAAACGTCTCTAGATATATGAACAAGTAGAGCTAAGGTGATCTCGGACCGTTGAAGGCCGAAGCGAGTCACTATGACGGCGTGAGCAACCGCGGTTCCATCGCAACCTTCTTACTTTTTAAGACAGAGGTGTAACACAAATTATTTTTTAGGAATGTTTTTTTTTTCAAGTTTATTGGATATAAGTCTGGATAAAATATTGACTGGAGTGTTTTTTCTCTTTCCAGATGTATAGACCAATGGTTTGAAGTGAACAGATCGTGCCCCGAGCACCCCGGCGACTAGTCCCCGAGCGGCCAGCCGACACATCGGCCGACACGCCGCGAGCCACGTGCCATGTGCCATGTCGCGAGTGATCCTTTTATACAATGAACGAACTCTGCCCCGCGCGGGCCTTTTGTAAATATAACATATGGATAGTGAGATGTTTACCATTTAATGAATTAAAAAATGAGAAAATAAGAAAAATATTAATAAAAACTAAATATAGACAATGAATGAGAGCTGACGGGACGTCGGCCGGACTGCTAGATGTACATCGTCAACGTAATACACTTTGAAATGCGGTTATTGAAGATGATACGTATATGTTTTATTTTGTATGTAATTAACGAATATGTATGTATATATAATATAACGAGATTAGTGATATTTGTTTGCTTAAGGAAGGGCGAGCGAACGCCGACATATCTGTTTCCTAGGCTTATATGATTTCATATTTTTCATCTTGATAAATAAAGTTGATTTGTTTTTAAATTTTTTTAAGTTGTTTCTTTTTTTCCCTGGTAATAATTAAATTTCTTAACTCTTAATTACGTGTTTTTTTATAGTTATTAAAATAATAGGCCGTTCTTTGGTCAAATAAAAAGATAAAATTTACAGAAACTTAAACAACATACAGAAACCACAAAAAACAAACACATATAAATATGGCTAAATAGGCTCAGGCAGCTCAATGCCACAGAAGAAAGTTGCGGCGTAGGGTTGCGTGAAGGACCCAGTCGTAGTACATCTTATCAAAATAATTAAAAATAAAACAATAAAAAAAGAAAAACAAAGTGGTAGGGTGATTGCCCGAACTGGGTCGTGACCACAGTACGTAAGTGTAAAAACCATCACAGGAACTCGTTTCGACGTGTCGCGTTTCGGGATGAGCTTATGTATGCCCAGTGACTGACCCATATACACGATTACAAAATGTACTCGTAATTTTAATTTTCTTGCTCTGTAATCATGATTAAATCCATTTAAAACATTAAGAAATGATAAATGTGTATACAATCTGCGATTTTGTAGTGTTTAAAACATAAATGAGCAAAATGCGGTCATATTAATGGTAAAAAACATAAAATGTAATCGTTAATCATTTTATTAATCTGATTACATTTTGCCCATCTATGGTCACTATCGTTCTTGGACTATACTGTACTTTCCATCAGGTGCGCTGTACCCACTTTCTCGCGTCAGTAAAAAAAATCGTCACGCTATATCCCTTCAGGGGTGCGCAGAGTTACATTAGTGGCTGACACTTTGCGCTTAAATGTCGTGCCCAACGTGCCCAGTGGCGCAGCTGAGCACCGTTCACAAGACTAGTACAAATGACATTTCTATTAGACGCCTTGCGCGTTTCCTCGCAATGCTTTCCTTTACCGTTGAGCACTTGATGCTTCAATCCGAACTTAATCTAGAAGATCCTAGAGGTAGGTGTCAGCTGTAATTATTTCTATAAAATTTAATTTAAATAAAAGATTATCAATTTAGTATACATCTTTATTTTTAACACATTTATTAACATATGATGTTTATCTTTCCCTAGTTTTATTCTACATTTTTGAGTCGAAATTGCGGTTTTATAGAAATATATAAAATAGGACATTTTCAATTACAAAAATAACTTCAACTAAAAAGTCATTTATCTACTTTCCACGGAACCTAAAATTGTATCGATAAATAACAAATCTCAGTAAATCACACTCCAGTACATACAAGATATATATAGCTAATTAGAAACATTTATACTACATTAACTTAAAAACAGGCAAAACTTTATTTAGGTTATCTAGTTCTCATATTTTACTTATCATGGCCTTTAATATAAATCGTCACAAATACAGACATCAAAATGTTAAATTACAGTAAAAGAGTTTTACAATAAAAATGCATACAGGTGGAATTCGTCGAAAAGAATTCGTAAATGACTGCTGTAATCTTAAATATTATTTCAAATTATTATAAACACTTTAACGGGTCTTATGCGTAACGAAACTTACATTTAATTATGACTCGACGTTTGCACCTCTTTATACGGGCTATGGTCACGAGCGCGTGGAGTCGCGTCGGGGGCGAGAAGTCCCTCCCTCTGCCCCCTTTTGTACTTGATCATTTGATTAATCACGGCACGCAATATCAGCATTTTCACGAAGCTCGCGACTATGGCCTGTGTTACCAGCTCGAAACATCCAGTCATCATTAATAATAGTAGAGTCGTAATTATAATAAATCGTCGCGCTATATCCCTTTCCGGGTGAGCAGATATATATCAGTGGCTGTATCCACTTTGTGCTTATATGTCGTGCGCAACGTGAGCAATAGCGCATCTGATCGCCGTTCGCAAGCGAAAAGTAAGTTAATTCGTGCATAAGACCCGTTAAAGAACTTAGAATGAGTACAAAACGCGAACATTTAAAATGTGTTATTACATATATTAACAATAAAGTAGGAATCACCGGATGAAGGAGCGATGACGTTGCCCGCGCTGCATGCGCGCCCCGCCCCACCCCATGCCGCCTGGAATGATGCAATCATTCGTTCAAATATCGACGAACGAAACTTGATTTATGGCCACACTCCTGGTGACACAGACAGAAGTACATAGAACACAACAGGCCTGCCAACATGCAACAGGCGGCCTTAGAACTAGAAGCAGAGCTCGAAAACGACGTTTCTGAAGTGATGGGGCATTCGCCCGCACTAGGTCGTGATCATAATACACTAATGTAAACATGGTGCTGTCCAAAAACCAATGCAACTGTCAGCAGTATAAAATCCTGGATATACAAGTTACCGTACAGCCGTGACTCCGCAAACCCGCGCGCGTGCTTCTACTGTGTAAGGGTCAAGGTGGAACAAGGTTAAATAATGAATAACGCCACAGTCTATATGATCATAGCTACGTTGTCGGTTTTGTACTCTGTAGTCTCTTTGTCGAGACAGTATAAAAAATAAACAGTCATAAATAAAATCACACGAACCAAGAGCAAGACAGCGTGATGACAAAAGTACGCGTGCGAAAGAGATATAAGTAATAAACGCTCGCCTTTTGTTATAATTTTGAGCGTGTGTATGTGATTTCTTTATATCTTTCAATTATACGGTTATTTTCATTTCTTACCCATCATATACTGCGACGTTGGCGGAAAGTGTCCGAAATGCGTCGCTCCCATCTCCCAAGCCCCGCGACCGCGACTGAAATAAATTATATCAACATACAAATACTACATTTAATCCTTATTGTAACTGATCATAGCCTGATGACATCGATGTTGAAGTAAGCTACGCTGCATAAAGCGCAACACAGCAGTCGAGCGCGGGTCGGGTCCGGATCTCGAGGGGTCTAATTCCTTGAATTTATATCGAAGACCCGCGTACGCTTTCAATGTGTAATCTTCCAGATCAATACAAGGGATTCGATCCGTAAAATTCCTGATCCGACTCGGGCTCGACACGCGACCGCTCGCTATGTTGTTGCGCTCAAGGCTCTGTGGGAAATCTAAAGCTGAAAATCTATTGCGCAGACTTTCAGAAACGATTTTAAGCACTAGTAGATTATTAACTGCATACATTATGATTCATTAGTGTTTAAACTGTGCCTTGGCAAATGTTGATGGGTGAAGGAAACCCGCGTGACTTCCAATAGGAATGCCATATGTACTAGTGCTGTGAGAACGGCGATCAGCAGCGCCACTGAGCACTTTGGCCACGATATATGAGCGCAAAGTGGATACAGCGATTAATGTATCTCTGCTCACCCCGAAAGGGATTATTAAAATTTAAGGAACGATTCTGAAACTGGCCGATAATGACGAAGTATATGTTAAGTCATTGATTTCGTCAATTTGAACTTAGTTTTGTGAATACTTAGGTTTTACGCAAATTCCTGTTATACTATATTCAGGTGTATGCCAAATACAACTTTTTTTTTGAGCAAAGTCTAAGTAACATCTGTAAAACTCAACTAAAATTATCATAAATGTAGGAATGTGTGTAGAATGGAACACGATGCGAATGATTCCCTAACAGGGGTGTAAAGGGACAGACAGTATAGGAGAGAGGGGGACAGGTTTGAATGGAGGTGAGAAGAAGTTGCTATCAGCGTCGTGGTCAAATATAATTAGTCAAAATTAAATCTGAGTGATTTACTTTATGAATAAGCTCTTAAAAAACTAAAATTTGACCACATAGAAATATAGGGTGTATTTATAGACGAGAGAGATATTCAAGGAGGATATTGATTCTATTTTAATTTCAAACATGTAAAAATAGTGACATCTTAATATTTCTTTGAAAACAAAGTAAATTAGACTTAATATATTTAGGGACAATAACACGAATTAATAATAATTAATTATTATGCTTGTCCTAAGTCAGGGCCAAGTGCGAAGAGAAAACGAGTCAATACCAATTTACCTAAAATTACGTAAAAAAAAAATTATCTACTTAACAGTCAACTGTGCGCCACACGCGCTGCGGTGTCCACACATTTTACAGATAAAAGCTCATTAGATCATCAATTTTTTTTTATGGTTTGTAAGTAAATACATATACCTATAATTAGTTATTAACATTTTTATTAGTTACTTGAAGTCACAACTTATTGGATCCTGAAACATCTCTCTCGTTCACAATATCAACCTGTATATTATAACCACGATATATGTATATAAAGTCGCATGGACGGATGTGTGTGATACAAAAAATACACAAAGTGGCCATAATTCGATTGCAGACTGTGAAAAGTTCCATAATGGCCGATTCAGTACTTAAAAATATTTACAATAACAAAAAATCGACTTTTAAAATATTTTACAGCAGTGGCGTGCGGTAACTATCAAAAAGAGAAGCCCATGTTTATAAAGTCGATACTTTTGTTACCTTATCATAAATATATCATATTTTTTATATGCTTGTAAAGACTTAGTCGCGCCTCTAGTGATTTTTTAAGAAAAATGCAATAATGTTTAAATTTTAAAGAAAAACTTTAAGAAGTGCACTTACATAAATTTATTACTGATACTAGCTTCTTTGAAAGAAATGTGAAAGATATTGTTGCAGGCCGGCATGATCAGGCGACTAATATATACAGTTTCTCGACAATCTAGATCGATTCTTGGAATAAATAGTACTTCACTGAGCTATCATAAAAAAAAAAATTGAGCCTCTAACGTCTAATAGTATCGGCTACCCTTTTTTATATTTACCGCACGCATTTTCCAGAATACTTACTATCAAAGCGAAAATCGAATGATTCCTCTTCTGCATTAGGGCGTGAAAGAAGAACAAAAAACAAATTCTTATCTCTAATATAAATAAAAATAATGGTGCGAATAGATGCGATAAATAGCTGTGATTTATAACGGTTATTTCAATAACATGTTACAAATACATAACAGTTTTTTTTTACTTTTTTGGATATGATATTAGGGCAATGAAATTATGATAATGACCTATATATCGAGAGTTGAAGGGCTATTTGGTTTAAGCGACATTTTTTGGTGATATAGTAATATTATTTATATTATTGAAATCTGTAGATTCCAAATATTCCAATTATATACATATTACTATATCACCAAAAAATGTCGCTTAAACGAAATAGCCTTTCACCCCTCGATATGATGATATAATGTGTAGAGGAACTTGTAACAAGAATATTTCTGACGATATTGACTAGTTATACATTCTACGTGATTATCTATTTCACGAAGGCGGGTAATTCATTTTTAATACAATAACGGGCCTTGAGCGCGAATAAATTCTGGCTCGACGTTCCGACCTGGTCACGCCACACAGGCCGTGCTCACGGGCAGACCATCACAGCAGTTCGAAACCTAGAGTCATCATTAAAAGTTAAAAGAGCTTAAGACCCGTTAAAGGATTTAATATTGGTAATTTACATACGGAGCTGTGATGCATAAAGGTAGCATATATGCAAAATAATAAATACATACATAGAAAACGCAAATAAAATAATAATAATAAACCATTCGATATTCTGTTGATTATGTAAATATATGGGAGTCTCTATGTTACCATTTGTTGTTCCTTTCCACCCTTTCCTGTAATAATCGACTCAAGCACACCGCGCGCATCACCAGCGCCGTCGATTGCATTCAAAACAATCGCATTGAAGCATTCGCCTGTCTAAAGGGCGGCGTGGTTGGACTCGGCACCGCAAGCTACTCTTCACCAAATCCAAGTAAGTATCTTATCGTCAAAATCGAGTCGGTCGACACCAAACACGAAAGAAATCAAATTAAAGAAAAAAACCTTCGTTCAATTTACAACACTGTAATTTAATTCTTTATTTTATTATTTCGAAATTGCAAAACGGTATATTTTTTAACCGAATGAAAATACTATCTACATCAATAATAAAATATTCATTAATTTTGATATCTTGTCGATTAAAAAATAAAATAATGATATCAGAATTACACCTGGTTACAGAAACGTCCCTTTAATTTAAAAGACATTTTAAACACTAAAAAATTTACGGACAGTTTCTGAATTAGTCTCACCAACACCCAGTGGAATGCAATCCCAGATGATGTAGCATTTTTTTTATATATCCTGACTTGGCATCGTGAGCACACCACGCCTGATGGTAAGCATGATAAAGTTTAAACAACGAATACAACGATCAATAGTAAAAAAACAATCGATAATCGCAGTGATCATGCCGTCCTGCACATATACCTCTTCTCACAACGGACCTATAAGAGTCAATGCACTGCGATATCTGTGACGCAAATTTTATAAAACGCGCACCAAATAAATAATAAAGGGGTTCAAGCTAAGACTGCCTTATGATTTGCAAGTCTCCCACAAGTAGTCGAGGCCTCCTCTACAACCGGTGGCCTCCGTTACAGATACAATGACAAGGAACGGTGGAAATATTCGCGCTGAAAGACCATTTCACATCACAATGAGTCTGCTGCAGTAATAGTTAGAGAACCTCTTAGTCCTAGCCGGGATGTGAGTTACCGTATAGCCGTGACTCTGTATAAATCAGTTATAACATGCAGAAAAAAACAATCTCCAATATTATTGTATTCTTGGAAATAATGAGTTAATGATACCCTTGTATTATGTTATTGTGATATAAAACTGAACTGTATGTAATAAATACATTTGGTGATAGCGAATAAGTAAATAAATATTATTATTGTTCAATGCCAGTGAATAAATAAATAAATATATTGTACGCTACAACAGAATCAAGTGGCACCCGCCCTAGTGAGATAGACCGACTCTAGCAGGCTTAATCAGTAAATCGGATTCGGTACTTACATGTGCCGGTAATGTGTGTGAACGGGAGCCGCTGATGCGAAGCGGCCCCGGTCCGTCACCGCCATGCCACGGCGCATTCCACCTCTGTAAGATAACCATTTATACTAAACTAGACTTCTCTCGGTGATATTAATTGTCTGGA
This sequence comes from Automeris io, assembly GCA_036320925.1. Classification (NCBI taxonomy): domain Eukaryota; kingdom Metazoa; phylum Arthropoda; class Insecta; order Lepidoptera; family Saturniidae; genus Automeris; species Automeris io. Next base: position 16,375,716 of record JAUDJH010000011.1, read on the forward strand.
TTATGTCGTACAAATGGTTTTGTTAACATATGGTCGTAGGTTTGTATCCAGTTCCGTACTTCTGGGTTTTTCCAGATTAAGTACAGATTCCGGTACCACTTGTTTACCGGTGAAGGAAAATGTCGCGAGGAAACCCGCATGATATCTAATAGAAATGTAATGTGTACTAGTGCTGTGAGAACGGTGATCAGCTGCGCTACTGGTCACGTTGGGCACGACATATAAGCGCACAGTGGATACAGCGCACCTGAGGGAAGGTGCAGCTCATGAATCATAGCGACCGGTAAAGAATGAGCAGCCATTGACAGTACACGTTGTTGTGCTGGTCTCTATATACCATGCGGAAAGGTCTTAATACATACGAATAAACAGTACATACAGAAGCTAATTCGAAACGTGACAGGAGAAAGTGAATCACTATGATGGTCTGTACACTCGTGTACTGTGGACACTAGTAACACTTTTATAGGAATCATTTTTGTGGACAAGAACACTGCGTCAACTGAAACACAATAAAAGCCTCTTTGAAGGTTCACGGGTTTCAAAGAAGCATATCAGAACGAGGAGTGGGGCCTGCAGGTACCTGTTGGTGGCAGGGTAGGGGTGATGCAGCGCGGTGAAGTCGTCGACGTGCAGCGATGGCGGGCGCGACGTGTTCGGCGGCCGCGAGCGGAACGCGTCCGGGCAGCCCTCGCCGCGCACCACGCTCAGCGCCACTGGTACGCACACACACACACACACATCACATTACACCTCCTCACTCATATATTATTAAGCTACTGAGCTAGGAACATTACATTTGGACATTGGATAATTTGTAAGACGTAGGCGCACATTAAGAACGGGTCTTTTGATTTTTCAATCCGAAGGGAGTTAAATGGGAGTTACAAGTTTGAAAATCCGGCAATTTTGAATTAAACATTATGAAAAATAGTACACCTATCCCCCGATTTACACGGTACTTGTTTTACACGTTTTCGCTTTTACACGGTTTTCCAAATAAGTTTTTTTTTTTTGTTTTTATCGCACTCTACTAAATGCTTCTGTGTTTGAACACGTGCGCTGTGTCCACATCTCACGAGGAATCCCGAGCTTATGTGCTGACTTGCTGCACATGATGAAGGATAATAAAACACCTTTAGTTTTATTTTTTGTTCTTCTGTTTAATGTATTGTAATTAAATAAAAAAACAGTGTTTCCGTAATATATTACATATTTTAACCGGTCAATGCATTTTATTTTTATTTCTGTGTACACCTAAAAATATTGAAAAAAATCACAACTGTTAAATAGCAAAATTATGCATTTTCTGCAAGCTTTTCGATTTACACGGTTTTGACTTGAAAATTATTAATTTTCGATTTACGTTTCTCTCAGGAACGTATCTACCGTGTAAATCGGGGGATAGGTGTATTTTAATTTGAAATAAACAATAGATATATACGTTATTAGATGATAGAATAAGTAGTAGGTGGGATACCGGGTGGTCGCTTGTCGTCGCAAGGCCGGGGCTCCGCCCTCGTGTCTCGGCAGCCGGCCAGCCGCCGCACTGCGCTGCTGAGCGCCTCCGCCCCACCGCCGTTGGACAGGTACACATTAGCCAACTCCATTATGTCGCACGACACCTGGTCAGTAATCACTAAATCTTAACCTGACATTTATCGACGCAACTTTGATTAAACTTTACTCAGCATAGGTTATACATATTATGCAGTCAGCACCCTGTAAGGTTATTTGCAGTTTGGGCACTACTCAGTGTATACCCGGGCAATAGACTTGAGGGAGTCGGTGCAGTGTCCGGTGCACTGCCTGAGAGAGATTTTGGAGGGATAGGCTTTTAACTCCCACCCCTCCCACAGCAATAGCCTCAAGAAGGCTTTTCGATCCCAAGGCATCTGGAAGAATTTCGTTTCCCAGGTCCGGATGGGGCAATTAGAGCAGCACCCCGGGGGCCTTTGGTCAGTAGGAGTCTAACATACCGGGGTCGCTGCCCTCACAGCGGCCTTGACGGTTCTATGCAAGATTTTATCACGGATTAAAAAAAAAAGAATACTGCCGAGTCCATTGGTCCGCGATGTCTAGGTCACGCATACAGTATAAAACACGCTCCATTTTAACCATTCAACTGAAGACTGGCTTTCATTCAATACGCCTCCCACAAGCGGTAGTGGCCTGCCATCACAACTATCGACCTCGACGTTATCGGTGTGGTCCACGAAAGGCCGCGAACCTCGTGCAGCCTGTATCCACGATATAAATAAAAAAAACAACATAACCGTGGAGTGTTATAATATCCTTTAAAACTTACCAAATCGTTGTCATTTACATCATCCTCTCCACTTGCAGACGGAACGTTCAGCCAATAGCTTGTGGTAAGCCGCTCGTCATTGGCTTCTCCTATAGCATAAATAGTCCTCGCCGCGAATTGGGAAACCAGGGTATCTGGGGACGGCAGCGAACCTTCACAGGACTCGACGAGGTGCGGGGAAGATATCTTGGTGTACTTTTGCAAGTGGCTGGCGAGGAATTTTGCAGCCAAAGCGTCTTCTTCCGCATTGCGCTCCTTTAAATCATGAGAGGCACCTTTTGTAGTTTTTTTATTTTACGTGGCTGCAATGCGGAAGTGAGTGCATTGCATTTGGTGATAATAGAGTACGGACCAAAAATCCTAACTGGCTAAGGATGAGCAGTCAATGACAGTCGCCATCGTTATTCCGGTATAGGTCTCTAGGCATAAGAATATTTTGACATACAAAAGTTATTTCTAAGCGCGATAAGCCAAATCTAACCAAATCGTTTATTATTTTATTTTTATTATATTCTCCAATATTTCTCCGAGTTTTGTCCAAATTAAATATGGAGTTAGGCGCCACATGCCAGCTGAAAAACATGAGGAAACCTGCACGGCATCTCACTAATACAATCATGTCCTCTAAGAACGGCGATCAGTTGAATTTCTGTTCAGGATAGGGAATGTATTTGTGCATATCATAATGTGCATATCGTGATGGTATTAATATTTATTTTCACAACTTACGTTCTATATCCTATTTCCTATGAAAGGTATGTTTATCATAATTTACAAAAGGCCTCATTAATATGCTTAGCAAATTGCCGAAACCCTATGCTAGATCAACTATAGATTTAAATAGCAAAGGTAAATGAGAAATTGATGAAATATTTCATAACTCTGCAACAACTTACCCTCAGAGCATTCTCTAATGTCATAACTGGATGATCTTCAGCGGATGGGGAATACCCAACCATATCTGCCATTTCACTTATCAAAAGTACAGATTTCCTGCTTACAGCACCCCCTTCGCCCTCCTCTCCTCTCAAAATCCTTATCAAGTCCAAATATAAACTGAGACATTCCGCTTTATCCTCCCCCGATCCTTCCAAAGTCCACTTAAAGAACTGTCCGAGAGAATCACGTCTTTTTGTCACGAACTTTCTAAATTGTTGAAACCCATATTCATGATCTGTTAATACAAAATAGCTTCTCAAGATTGCTTGCGACACTGTTGCGGTTTTAGTTGTAGATTCGAGACAGTCTGCCGAACTATCCAAAAAACTCGTGAGGGCATCTTTATTAGGTAGAGAATTCGCTAGAAGCACCTCTGTTTGAGATGTCAGAGGCGTCAGGGTTATTTCCACATCACAGAATGCTGCCAGAGCGTGCGCGGCAAATTCCTGAGCTGCCAAATGCTCATGTGAACCGTTGGAAAGACTAAGCACCCCACATAGCGCTGCTTGGATATCGGTAGACTTAGGGCCACCGCTATTCATAGCGTGCAACACAGCACATTTCACAGGAGCGTGCGATACCAGACAAGCTAAAAACCCTAAAACTCTTGCCGTACTAGATGTTGCTGGTTCCCCCAATTTTAATTCCCTAGTTACTGCACCCACCGCAGCCTTGGCAACTGTTGCAGCCGTGTTAGGAGCTAAGTCAGCAATCTGTACGCACACTCGACGCAACATGAGAACCACTGGCCTGTATGTCGACATGCATATGATTTGGATCATATCAGTCAAGTCGTTTGATAAAGCATGAAGATGGGCTGACCACAGTCGCCTTTCGTTCGAAGCGTCAGCTAATTCTCTATCCGTGGGAGCTGTTTTTGCTTGCATCGGAAGCGGTAACGGGAGGAGCTCAGAGAAGACCAAAAGCCCAGGAACAAAAGTGTACGGAGCCGTCATGGTATATTGTATGACTTCAGAACAAAGCGAAGTCCATGGACCGCGTCGTATTGAGTCGCTACCGTTAGCATCATCGGCAATAGGCTGTGCATATGCTAATAAAGCTTTTACAGCAGCTTCTGCAGCTTTGGCTGCGGTTCGATACCCAACAGATCCAATCGGAAAGGATTTCACTATTCCATAAGTTTTCAATAAAACTGGCGCTGCAGTCAAATCTCGGAATCTAGGGCCACGGCAGCGGACAACCCTGGCTAACATTTCATCCAACAATTTCAAGCAAGGAAGTATTATTTGGACTAATTGTAGCCCCTTCACTGAAGCAAAGAAAGAAGTATGCATACTTGGTTGGTCGAAATGAGTCGCCAACCTTTCTAAGATGCCTGCCAAATGGCCAACGCCATCAAATGAAAATAATTGCAGGACGTTATACTTGTACTTAAGCTCAACGTATTCTTCTACAGCGGATTCGCTTGCTATTGATATGTTAGTTTCATAATCGCAAATACTAAAATGTCGTAAAATTCTTAGGCATGTCACTAATTCTCCAGGTAAATCTGGAGCATGTTCAGAACTCGCTTTAAGAATTTCGACACACTCAGCCATATCATCTCCAGTCAAAACTGTTGTTTTCTCAATTGGTTTCAAGTATGGTATAACTTCTTGAAGAACGCTAGACACGCTGGGTTCAAACCTATCATGTTCTTTTGAAACACTCATTAGCCTACTTCCATATTTTTTCAAAAATGGCACGTTAGCCGAAAATCGTATGGCTGCAACGATTAATTCAATAGCGTATCCCTTTGCAGGCGACTTCTGCTTAGCTGGAGAATCACTCTTGTTTTTACTCCTTAAATCATTCTCAAATACTTCCATAAGACAGTCAGCATTTTCACCCATCACTACTACATCAGGGACAGCAATTTTTCCGATGCTACCAAAACTGAGACAGTACAAAGATTGTAATCTATCTATAAGCTCATTTTCATCAGCTTTTCCCAGTTGTAAATCACAGATAGATTGTAAATAATACAAGGCTCTCAGTTTGTAGGCCATTTCAAGTGCAAGAATCTGTAATTCAGTGTAGCTGCTCAAATCATGGGGGTAGAGAAATTCTTCAATGGTCTGTTGGCTGTAAGGTTGGGCTAAAGTCTTAAAAAGTATTTCGCTCATCTCAATATTCTTATACAAGAAGTTAAGACCATTTTGTGAATTGATGAATTCATAAATCAAGTCATGAATGGGACTTATAATTACTAAGTTATTACATGTTGTCGGACAAGTTAATAGATATAGACAAACTTCCAAAATTCGATGTATGTCGAAAAATTCAAGAAGTACTTCATTGGAACATTCCTTGTTGATTTCAAATTGGGCCGAGACTGGCAAAAATCTCTTAGGCTGAGATAAGTGAAAGCATTGAGATCTGTACATATAAAGAATTTCTTCAAGTGAATGGACAATAAATTCTATATCTGACTCTGGAAGTTCTACATCCTCGTTATCACTGTTTTCAGCTGCAGCTTTATTAAAATTTAAAACCAAATCATGTAATTTACTCAATAGCTCATAAATATTAAGTTTTTTAATCAAAGCACTGACAGAAAATTTTATTCTGGCCAGAGGATTTGTTTGCATTATGGATATCAGTGCCTGATAGCCATTACGTTTATTGTTAACCATGTCATTTTTGTCAAATTTTGGATATGACGCTTCCTTCATAAAATGCTCAATAGATTCTTTAGAAGATAAGCAATGGTCAAGAGCTTTTAGTATCATCAGACGAATACTTAATGCCATGTACTCTTTTGAATACATCTCTAAGAGTAGGAACGGCAAATCAATATCTTGCTTTAATAAAGCTTTCATGACTCGATCATTATGTTTGGGAGACATCAAAGCTTCAGCAAGTCGAATTCCTGACTTCATATGCCTTATTTTATATGTTGGTTGTTGCTGCATTAAAGCATTTTCAAAATTAAGACCAATCTTACAAAATGTTATAAGTAATTTATTTATTTCAGTAAACTCATCTGTTGAATTTGTGTTCTGGAATATTCTTAGTATAATATCGCTATTCTTGCATAGATTTGTCAATGAGATGTACAATTGTTCAGAGAAATGAACCCATTCTTCCCTTAATGAGTTATCAATCTCATGAAATGGATGTGTAAAGAATTTCTGATCTAATTTCTTTGATGTTTCCGATATCTTAAAGAGATCAGAATTAGCATCACATAGTTCATCAAAAGTCGCATTTAAAACATCCTTAAGTCCATCTCTTTTATTCTTGAGAATATGTATTTTATTCTCAAATTCATATTTAGTCCATTCTGCTTTGAATGGATTGTAATATTTAATTATGTCATCAACTCCACAATATTCATTGACTTCATATTCAACTTCTATATATGATCCCCCTTCAATTTCATCACAGATGTCTTCGTCAGATAGAATCGGTTCAAACTGTTCAGCTTCCATTGATCTTTCTTCTTCCTGAATGGGAATTGGGGATTCCATAGCCTTGCAGGTATTATCTATCAACGGAACAGTTACTAGGCTGGAGTGAGGATCAACATAAGGAGTATTCTCAAGTTCCTGAGACGGACTCCTAATTGAGCTTTTATGACGATAACTTTTATGGTAAAAGTCAACTCTTGGTATTTGCTTTCCACTCATATCGAATTCACTGGGTTCTTCAGACCGAATGGAATTAATTGGGCTTGTCAGGTCTCCTTCCCTAGGAGATAAAGGTCTCCGGCTGCCATCAACAGGTGGAGTCCTAGGTCTCTTCCTAGGATCTTCACGACTTGGAGATCGACTTCCGTAACTAGATCCCCTTATGCGGCTATATGGTGAATGCCTTTTTCTATCATAAGGACCTTGTTTCTCATATGAAGGTGCCCTTCTTTCGTATGATGATGCACGTTTCTCATACGGTGATAAACGTTTTTCATATCCTGCCTTTCTCTCATATGAAGGCGCTCTTTTATCATATGGAGATCTCCGTTCATAAGGCTCAGATTCTTTATCATAAGAACCCCCACGAGAGCGATCATAGGAAATATCACGATGTCGTCTATATTCCTCCTTCTTGTATGAAACTCTATCCCAGTCACGGTCATTGGACAAAGCTCGCATTCTGTCACCACTACGGGACCTAGACCTACTCACTGGATGATATTCTCCTTTGACAATATAATCTCGTTCGCGACTTCGAGATCTCGATCGTATGCGGTCTAATCTATCATCTCTGTGTCGTGATGACTCGCGGCTACGTCTATCAAGAGAACGTCTTCTACTTCTGCCCTGTCTATCTCTGTCAAGTTCTAAAGTATGGGGGCTGTGCCTCAATCTGTCTCCTTCACGTTCGCAGCTAATTTCTCTGGGTTTATCCCACTCACTTTCCATATGATAAGTTCGCGGGTCCTTAGGAGCAGCACTATCGTAATAATCATTTCTATACATCTGGTTATCATAATTTTCTGGATAGTTACTTGGCCCATAAACATCAGGATTTGCAGTAGCCACACTACCAGTATAAGATGGTATGGTGTTAGTAGCTTCCTGTGCCCAATTAGCTTGTGGTTGTATATTTGGAGGAACTACTTCACGAGAAACTGTAGGCCTCTGTATATTTGGAGGAGGGTTTGCACCTACTGGTGTTTCAGGTATAACTTGGGTAAGATTTCCATAGACAGCTAAAGTGATTGTTGTGTACCATCCTGCAAAAATTCAAGGTTTTTAAAAAATTAAAAGGATTAAAATTCTTAAAATAAAATATTGTTGGTAAAAAATGTGAGGACAAATATTTAGAGATAAAATCCTTAAATTTGGCTGCAGTAGCATAGTGGATAAGAAGCCAGTATATATGCATGACAATGCAAATGGTCCTAGGTTCGAAAACCCTCTGGGATTTTCCAGATTGCATAAGGATTTAAGTACTACAAGCTCACTGGTGAAGGAAAATACTGTGAGGAAGCCCTCATGGCATCTAATAGAAATGTCATGTAAATATAAGTGTCTTGACTATAGGAATCAGCTGCACTATTGGTTATGTGGGGCACAACTTATAAGTGCAAAGTGAATACAGCCACTAATGTAACTCTGCTCACCCCGTAAGGGATATAGCATAACCATTTCCATATCTAACAGCTACAAAGACAACATTCAATAAAACAGAATTATTAAATATACAATAACTATGTATATATATTCAACAAGGTTAACCATACATTAAATATTTTGAATCTACTTCATTACAAATGTAAGATGAAGCTGGGGGAATGGCTGTTGAAGCTGCGATATGATACTGAGGAAATGTGCGGTAAATGTACCTAAGGTTTAATATTATTGTAAAGTGTATTGTTTGGACTTAAGATTGGAGCTATGCAGTGGATAAAAACTGAATGTAAGATATTGTGTGAAATATGCTGACACCCAAGATACAGGTAGTTCTAGTTTGGCTATAAGCTGTGTAAAACTCGTTCTGAAAATATATTCAAATGAATCCAGATAATCAATTCCACTTTTAGTTGGCTCACTTTGATACTCTCTTTAGATTTGTTTCTCGCTTGGGAGCTGGCAGACAACTAACTATTCAACCTCGCGGAAGCTATAAAGAAATAGGGTGGCCATATAACTAGTTCGCTTTGATGTCAAGACAACGATTAGTGTTGCCATTTTAACAATGAGCGTAACAGCTGACTTTAATGAGCTGCTTTGTAATTGTTTTTCTAATAAATGATTAATTATTTATTATATATAAAACATGCATCACTATTAAAAAAATATATTGATAAAAAAACTTATACAAATTAAAAAAAAAACCTCTCTTGATCTCCATTACTTTTAAAACACCTTCAAAACCTACATTAAATATGATAACTGATAAGTAGCTAGCATTTTCAACTATCTTGAGGTTTGGATGCTTAGGAGCAAAAGTCCAAATCAAGGAATTGAAAGATTAAGCCTCAGCAACTTGATTGCGAAATAGACACATCACTACAAGTTTTGCATATTACCATTTCAGAAATTGCAGTGAAAACAGGAACAAAAATGCAATATGCGTAATTCAAAGCTATGGGAACCTCCATGCTATTTTGAAGTTTTTTTCACTGAAGCTGATGTAAAAGCTCAATTTGGGTGGTGAAATGGTTTCCACTAAACTTTCTTTTTTTACTACAGACAGGATGAAGATTTCTACTTGTACTTCCTTTCCGCCTACTCATTATGAAAAGAAATCATTTGTAGTAGTTGCCCTCTTCGAAGTTAAACCAAGACTAAAATATTTTCAGTAAAATATGTAATAATTATAGAAATTCCTTTTTTAGCCAGTAGAAACTTGTATAAACATATATATGTATAAAAGGGCTCCAGGTATCAAGCCGCCTGTACACAATAGGCCTGATCTCCGACTGCCAACTCAGCACTCCGAACAGCTCCTTCTTCTAACTGCAGTATTTTTAAAATGTCTTTGAATTTTTTTAAATCACTTTACTACCCTATGCATGTTAAGAAAGCAATTAATGGAATTAAAAAAATATATTTTTTTGGCCCATCACAGGGTATGACCCCCTTAAACAAAGTGTTCTCATGTAAGTGATTTGTATCTTTATGTGAATAAACTCTTTGAACTAATATAGATATAATATAACTAACTACTATACTAACTACTAACTAATATACTAATACAACTAATATAGATATCTTATTGATTATAATATTATTATTATAATCCCTTATAAGATTTAAATTCAACTGGAATTTATCATTCATTTTGCATTACATAGCCACCATTAAAACTGATTTACTTGGCTAATATTACAAATTTTAAGCCACAAAATAATGAAATTATATTTAAAAGTGGTAGAACTGTATTGTGAATCAAACTAAATTTTAATCATCAGTTAGGCTAATGGGGGCATTTATGAAGAATATTTAATGGAAGCTTTCTGCAACTGATCCTTAGTGGTTGTACCAATATTAAAAAATACAATTAGGTTAAGGTTGTATGGCTCAAACCTTTACCTGCCTTTTGGTGAACATAATAAACTTTATTTAAAAAAAAAGTATTATGTTGAATGTAAAAAGACACTTACCTCTAAGAACAAGCCCATCAGTAGGAATCCTTGTCTGATCCAAGCCTGAACCACACTCCATATGAATTTGACCATTCTGGCAGTAATCTAAACTCCCCAGGGCTTCAAACGTTGACGCGCCCGGCTTACTGAGATCATTTACGAAGAAATCTATGTGGAATTTAGTCGGGTTTGTTGCACCTAGTCGAACTCCACCTGGAAAGTCTCCTTCCACGCGAGCTCCGAGCGGTATTATCCGTATTTCTCTTACATACACTGACTTCGGGAACTGTACAAGATCTAAATTAAGTTCCTGTAAGAAAGAAAAAACTGTCTAACATAAACGTAGAAAGAATTTGCTTTAGATAGTAGACAATTACCTCGCTTGTATCGTGTGAGAAAGTATCGAAAAATAATAAATCCGGTTGTTCTGTATTTGCCATAGTAACTTGATCAATTTTATTACATTCTAATATTATTAAAACTTTTAACTTCACATTCGCCGTGCCCTAACCACAGTCGCGTCAATAATGTCAATGACGTAATTAAAACAAATATTTTATGTAATTCTATAGCATGTGGAGATTTTAAAATGAAATATACTTATGTAGACTAATACAAGTGCGACAAGGATAGCACCAATATTACTGCTATTGATCACTGTGATACAAGTAATGTATTTGAAACAAAATAGTCACGTTTCATTTCATGAAGGAGCTTATTGATTATTTAAATATAGCATATATTATTGATTTTATACTTTTAATTGTACTTTGAGCTTTCTATTTAATATTTTTGTTGTTTAATGGGTTTTGATTTCGACACTAATTCGGTAGTATGTAAGGGCGCAGAAAGAGAAACCAATAGACTTCATATTGACTTTATTTTTATTTATCGGCTAATATTGATTTAGTATTTTTAATTATTTGCTACTAGACACCGTGTCAGATAACATTCGTATGTGATGGACTTTCTTTATATCCGCACGAAAAGAATGGCTTCTACATTCATCTTATAAACAGCTAAGGAGTTCAATATGCTTCCAGCGAGCATATTTACGATCGTAAGACTTGAAAGATTTTTTTTTTTCGAACTAGGTAATACATTGATGGCCGGGATAGACTTTCACAACTAAACCAGGCGAGCAAACTTGAGAGTCTTTAAGAGAAGTGTGAATAGGTATTTGTTGGGCTGACGCGGTCCATCGTCGGTCTCGCCTTCACCTACCACCACCTGTGATTGACATCAAGCGTCCGCCTATAAATTATAAAAAAGTAGGTCTGTACTGGCTAGTTGTAATTATATCAACTCTATCCTTCCCAATGATTAATTGAGCCTATCTCTAGACAAATATGTTTTTCATTTAAACTTACAAGGATTGTTTTTGTACTGGGAAACATCTAAGACTTATGATATTTAGAAATATCCTAGTGTAATTTTCTGTTATATGGCTGACGGTGAACAAAAAGATTTATTGAAATAAGATACCTTGAAAAAATAATCATTTTTACTGTAATCAAGTTACTAATCTTTATAAATACAAATTATATAAATACAACATTCCTAGATAAAAGGCCAGATACACTGGCCTTTTTCCTAATGTTTGATATTATTTGTAAATAGATGATAAATGTTTATGAAACTTTTATACGTTTTGCGTTCGTCAATAGAGAGAGAGAGTAGAATCTTTCTTCATATTTAATAACTTTGATATTATTGAAGTGTATAATTCTTCGAAATCAAACGTATATTGTGATTTTTCATTCTTCTTTCATCGATTTTTATTTATTACTCTCTTTCCCACTAAAAGTCACATAACCAAAGTTGGAGACAATTTAATTAGGGACGAAAAATGTAAATAAAAATTTTCTGTGCGACTAATAGTTTATCAGACAAACCATAAAAATCGTCTGCAGCTTTTTTTTTAGAGATTACCAGCATCTGGGATGTAGATTCTGCGATTATTGTCCCGATAGTCGTATCGACTAATGGGCTCATCGCAAAGAGCCTCGATTACCACCTTGAGAGCCCTCACTTGGTTGTTGGATCAAGGGCCGGATACTGAAGGCAGTTCTACTTGATACGGCACGCATTGTTGGGAGGTTCCTCACTCTGAGCTCCTAACTACTGGTGACTTGGGCCTTAGGCCTCGCCCCTGTATGTCTACATGTTTGTATATTTTTTAATTTATATATTATCTTTTTATATGTATTTATTTTATAATTTAAAAATGTTTATAATAATATAAATATAAAAATTTATGACACTAATATATAGAAAGGTTTCAATCAAGATTACAGAGTAACGAAATTAAAATAGCGATTACATTTTGTAACCATCATTCATTAATCTGATTACATTTTTGTCGTTCTATACGTGACGATAATATTTTATTTTACATTATTAGCATCCTAAGCCTTCGGTTAGGATTATGGTCACCAATAACTTGCCGAATCTAAGCCTTGTTCTTCTGATTTGTGAGAATATTATCAACTATTTTCCTCTTAGATGTTTACCTTTAGCTCGGTGCAAGGCGGTGCCAGTCGCTTGCGTCCTTCCATGACGTAACACACGTACTGAAATGTAAAAAGTTTAATTTGCTTTATTAAAACCATTTACAACGAGTATTCACTGTTGTTATACGAACACAAATGTTAAGTGTAACTAACTCCCCTCATTAGCTATACGCTCTTGGCAAAGTGGGTCTGGTCTCATGATGAGGCATTTGTTGTGGTTATCAGCGTCACGTAAGCATTGGCCTATCTGTGCTTGTGTAGCAATCTTTTCTTGGGTAACCCTCAGTAGACAGTCCCGACTGCCACGAGGGCGACGAACGGGCGATCACGGGGCGAGACAGGCTCTTAATGGTGAAAAGCCACAGATATGTTCCTCATTTTTGCTGCAATTCGGACCTGGGAGACTTAATTCCTCCTATAATCTGACGACCAGTGGCATGCATACCACAAAGTATAAGAAAGCATTATCTCGTTCTGCTTGGAAATTTAATCTAACATATATATTTATGTACATATAATTCTCGTGTCACAATGTTAGTTACCTTACTCTTCCGAAGCGACTTTACCGATTTTTACCACATTTTTCATACCCCTAAGTGATAAGGGTTGTTCACCCTTAACATTTTTTTTTTGGCACAATTTTTGTTTTTGTTTTTCTATAATGTGGCATTAAAAAATACATATAACCCTGAATTTTTACCTTTTTATCACCAACCCCAAATTTTTAACAGCCATTTTAGTAATTTAATCATTTTTCATCCCGCTCGATAACTGATCAATTATCGTCGTTTTCGTATTTGTTTTTCACTCTATCTCGATTAAAATTTCCCTGAGCTTATGAAAAATCTAAATTGTTTTTTTTTATAAAAATAAACAATTATTTTTATTATTACAGTTTATTCCTGACTAGCTGTCCCGGCAGACCTCGTTCTGCCCTATTTCTCTAAAACAAAGTCACATTGTTTTTTTTAATGTTAATAGCTTCCCCGTCGGCTGTTTTTTGAAAATTGTTTGAAGGAACCTGGCCTTAATGCTATATGTATAAAAATTGACAAATATTGACATTAATATTTATACGTCACTCAATTGTTTTGCCTTCCCGGAACCCGTCCACTAACACTTGAACTTTATGGTGTGGTATTAAAGTTCAAAATCACTTATAACGAATTTTTTGTATGAGAATACAGAAAAGTGTTATTTTTAGACAGTTTCAGGGAATTTTTAAAATTTTTCTCTCCGTAATAACCTTCCTCAGACTTCATCAATCACAAACAAAAAATAATCAGCCAAATCGGTTCAGCCGTTCTCGAGTTTCGCGATTATCAAGACATTTTGCGATTCATTTTTATATTATAGATATACATATTCACTAGAAATCATTTATATGGCAGAACGTTTGCCAGGTCAGCTAGTACCAATTAAAAATTAGATTCAATTTCGATTCTGAATTTGAATTTCTTCAATTCTGGTAATTACCAGATTTTAAATCATTATTGTAACAATATAAAGCTTCTTTTTTCACTGTTTTGACAAAGTTACTACCTGATGGCACCTGATGGTAAGTGCAGTGTGGTCCAAAAACGAAACCGATCAAAGAATGAAAATTTATTGACAGTCTCCGTCATGTCGCCCCACATACCACGCATACCACGACTAAAGGTCTTTGGGTATAAGAGTTGTCGAAATACACAAGCTGATCCCTAAACGCGACATACCAAAGCGAGTCCCTATGACGGTCGACGACCCAGTTCAAGCAATCGCTCTACCACCTCAAACAGCAAGCAAGCTTTTATGGGATGCACACTGCCGCCGGTGAGCGAGTATCCCTAATGCGCGCGTGCACTCTAGGAGCAATAGGCACTAAGGGCCCTATCCTTCCGATCCTGTCCGTAAGGCGGTACTTACCGCCGCCAGCTCCCTCATATTGCTGCTTCTATATCGTAAGACCTTACTAAAACACTTAGCAGAGTCCTATCAAAAATTTTCAACACTTCCTTAATGATTTTGTATATGTATACGATACAACTATCCAAGCAACCGTAGTGACACTAACGTAACGATTGTCAGCTTTATTTTTATTTTTTTTACACTAGCTCGACATAGTGACTACAGAGTGCCTGATGGTAAGTACAGTGTAGTCCAAAAACGAAAGCGACTATCAAAGGATAAAAATCCATTGATAGTCTACATCGTCATGTCGGCCCACATATACCACGACTGAAGGTCTCTAGGTATATGAGCTACTGGATATGCACAAGCTGATCCCGAAACGCGACAAGCTGAAACTGGTCACTATGACGGGCTTTACACCCATGCACTGTGGTCGCGATCCAGACGGGCACCGACGCTCTACCACCTCGCTGCTGCTCGTTTAGCACCATCCAGGAGTCACGTGTAGGGAAACTAGGGTAAAGCCTACGGACGCGAGCAGCTTCTACTCCCAAAAAAAATTTCCGCTGTGGTGCCATCTATTGATGAAAGTATGACGTGGGCAGACATGTGTCTCCTCTGAGGGGAAGTTATGTTGAGGCCGATAATAGAATGCGCTCGCCCAACAAATATCGATTCACTTGTCATCTGAAAACTGCCACGTCGTAGGATGCCGGCCGGTTTGCAGCAAAAGGGAGCAGACAAGTCCACTCGTACGAGTAGTTGCAACGTCAACCACAAAAATACAATCTCACATGACGTCTTATCAACTTATAATAAAAAGGGGAGGGTGGGATTAAATACAATTTCAATTAAATATATAGGTAATAAATTGACTAAAGCTTATGTGAATTCCGGACATTTTTTAATTGCTTACTAGCGATATCTCTGATCAAATGCTGATCGTCTAAAGTCCCTGTCGAATTACCGTTAAACTTGAACCGTTGAACTCTTGAACTAGAGAAAAAGGAGGTAGACATACAAAACCTTTGACTTTACTTGTGTGTTCTTACTTGGTTCCCTTTACAATTGCCCTTCATCATTTCAAGTTAAAAAACGTTTTATTTATACTGGTATAACTTATAAATATGTGACTTATTTATATGATAATAAAGATGATTAAAATAAGTACTTTAGTTTTTCTTTATGATTAACAGGCGGACGCTTGATCGCAATTACAACTGGCGGAAGGTGAAGAAGATGAGACCGCCGATGAACCGCGTCCGCCCAACAAATACCTATATACTATTTTCTTAAAGGCTTTCAAGTCATAATAACGTGGAAATATGCTGGCTTATGGTCTTAAACTGATCGCATGATGAATGTAGAAGCGAATCTCTTCGTGCGGATATGAGAAACGTCCATTACATATAGATAGTATCCAACACGGCGTTTAGTGGTTTTAAGATGAATTGAGTCTGATGGTATTAGAGAATGTAGCTCCTGAGAACACTCCCCATTGTGCAACCGTCAAGTCTTCGAGTTAGGCGATTTTACGTCGATGCTCGATTATCTGCACGTTAATCTTAGTCAGAGAATTATTGCCATCAAGCTTACGAGCCCTACGATCAACGGAGTCCGGAGCCGCCAACTGGTGTTTAGCGGACCCGTCCCAAAGGCGACAACAGTATTCCATTCCCGGCCGCAACTATGCCTGGTATAGATTAACTAGTTGCGATGGTCTGAAGTACCGTAAAAAGTTTCAGAGTTAACTTAACAAAAAATAAATAAGCTTCTTTAACAGTAGCATGAAATGCTTGTTCACTGATAAAAGAAAATACAGCGAAACCAACTCTGTGATAGCGGCATTTAAAAATAACTGATCGTGATTATTCTGCGAAATAACAGTGAAAAAACTTGGAATAATTTTCATTCCTAGTCCAGAATTATTCATCTTTATGTAGTAAGTCCTTACTAAAATACTTAGCAGGATCCTTTCAAAGATTCCTGATGAGTCCATTATATCATTCATATACAATATAACTTCTAAGGAACTGTAGCGAGACTAACGTAACGATTGCGTGCTTTATTCCAATAGCAGTGCCATCTATTGGTGAAAGTATGATCAGTGTTGCGGACGTTTGCAATTTCACCTGATGAAGATTGATGATCAGCCTAATGATGGAGCGCGCTCGCCTAGAAGATACTGATTCGTTCGTTGCCTGAAGATTTCCATGTCGTAAGATGCTGGAGACTCAGACGCAGGAAGTGAATCCCACTCCTTGGCAATTTGCAGCAAATAGGATGCAAATCGCCTCATACGAGCAGTTGTCAAGTTGAGGTGACTTGAGGAGGTGGTAGGGCGATTGCCCGAACTAAGTCGTGACCACAGAACACAAGTGTAAAGACCGTCACGGTGGCTCGCTTCGGTTTGCCGCGCTTCAAGATCTGCTTGAGTGCGACCAGTAACTCATATACTCAGAGATCTTCAGGCGTGCTATATGTGGACTGACATAACGACGGAAACTCAATGTTGATACCTCTGAAAGGGCTATGTATTGAGGATGGGGTTTGTTTAGGGTTTTATAATCTATTTATTGAAAACAAAATTAGAACAAATGTACACGATTTGAAACGCATTAATCGTAATTTGCCATGATTGCAAACAAACGATAATCTGTTGGCAGAGCGAGATGATGATTCATTTAATGAAAGTGAGTCGGATCGAATCGTAACAACTGAAGATCGATTTGTTTATAAATCTCGACGAGAAGGCGATTCTCTCGATAGTTGAAACTTTTCACAATCGCCTATCGCTACTTTTATGTAGTATCTATTACTCAAGACTCAACTAAAATAATTCAGCAAGAGTCCTTTCAAAAACTAATTGACTATAGTGAAGCTAAGTAACAAATGAAAAGTCACCGTCCATCGCACCACACTGAACGTTACATAATGATTGCGAGTTCTATTTTCATAGAGCTGCCATCTATTAGTTAAATTATGAGTGGAAATTATTGTTTTCTAGTTTCACTGTGAAATAATAAAACATCATATACAAAGTGTGTTTGTGATGGTAGGTATTTTTTATTTCTTTCTTTAATGCGGGATGACTTGAGGCTATAAATCAGGATGCGTTGTCAAAAACAATAAAATAAAGTGGTAAAACAAAATATAAAGGGGATTTTAGAGAATAAAAAAATATATACAGAAGAAACCTCTTCTTTTTGAAGTCCTTTAAAATATAACGGCGAGTTTATTGCATTTTAAAAGTAAAGGTAATGTTTCTGTCTGCCTTTAGAATTTTAGAATACGGAGATTGACTTAATCAGAAGTTTTGATGTTTAAATGGTAAAATTCAATTATAATAAGATATTTTATTCCTTGTATAAAACATCTTCTTGCATTTAATATAGTACTACAATTTGTATATTGTATAACTAAATACAAAAATATACTTGTGTGCTCCCTAAAGCTTTACATAATCTGGAAAAAACCAGGAAGTGTGTGCCGGGATTCGAACCCAGGACTATTTGCGTCACGGCGCATGGATATCAGCTCCTTATCCACTAGGCCACAACAGCCAAAAAATGTTTAGAATAAGTATGAAGTGAACAGTGAATGACTATGTCAAAAGCTCTGTAAGCAAGTTTCCAGGAGCGACAAAAGAACTGTTTTTAGAAAATACCCACATAGTGGTCATTGTTAATCACTATCTTAGGCCACGATGTACCCTCATGCAGAATAACAAGGCTGTACATTGTATGTTCATATCTACTGATCACGATGTATTTGATGAAAACATTTTGAAACAAAAAAGGAGGTTCTAGTTCGTGTGTTACTCGTATTTTCATGTTTCTTTCCTTCTATGCAAGTAGTCAACTATTGAAATACTCTCACTTTTAAATACACGCTTATATATAATATTTATGTATTTACGTGTTTATTTATTTATAAGAACACTTACATAGTCTACATCACATACCAAAATAATATAAAACATGAACAAGGTACATTACAAATGTGACTATATTTAAAAGTGTAAACTATTTGCACAGAAGAAAAGAAAAATAAAGTTACGAGTAACACACGGATAGAAACAGTAACAAAAATAAATACATTAATGTAATTTGGAAAAATTATTAAAATAAAAAAGACAACAAACAATAACCTTAATCCTTTTTTTGAGTTTATGAATACTTCCACTAAATATGTTTATTAAATATGTTAATTTAGACTGTGTAAATGTTCTATCTAATAAATAAACATTTTGTTAATGTAAATGAGACTTCTAAAGTCGAGATGGTTAAAAAGACACATTTAACTTTCCTATTTCCCACTTCACAGTATTAATAAACACGCACCGAACATTTAGTCAATAATATTGTACAGTATGTATTGAAAATACTGTCCAACCCGAAAGGAGCACATTAGTGACACAATAACAATATCAAAATACATCAGAATGTTATTCGTGAAAAAGTTATTGAATTATTATATATGCGATCTATGGTCAGATTACTTACAAAAATGAGTTTAAATACTGATGAAACGATTTAATTTATAAACAGCACTTGGGATCGACGGGGTCATGACCCTTTTGACGTTATGACCTACTAGCACGATATTTTGCTTTCTTTTTTGTTTTCTTCACGAGCTACGCAATTTCTTAGTGTAGTCATGTAACTTTTCCCCATTTAATTAAGTTTTATTTTTATATTTCAATCGGATTTTTTTTCACTTTAAATTATAATAACGCTTTCACGTGTCAGACACCGTTTTTATAACACACTGTATATTCTGAAATAGAATTAATAATAATATATAGTCACGCTATACCCCTTTCGGGGTGAGCTTAGTGGCTGAATCCACTTTGCGCTTATATGTCGTGCCCAACGCGGCCAATAGGGAAGCTGGTCAACTCTCACAGGGCACTTGCTCATGACAATTCTATTACATGCCATATGGGTTTCCTTACGATTATTTCCTTCACCGGTGTACACGTGCCGCTTAAATCTGTACTTAATTTGGAAAAACCTAGATGTATTCCCTTCTTCGCTGTTTTTGCGCGTTGGCACAATAAATGGGGGTCAGCTGAAAATCAGCGCTGCTTGGCTCAGCTGGTTACTTATTATTTGCTGAGCTGACTTACCTTTGATAGATCATCACAGCACAGGGTATTTGTTTTGTTGTTTTCTATCTACGTAAACCTTTACTTCTGTATCTATCTTTCTTTCTATATACGAGGCTGGGATTCAAACCTACGAGCATTCGCTTCGGTACGCATAGATACTGGTCCCTTATCCGCTAGACCACCGCAGCCACCACAAAACAAACAGAACAACATGTAATATTGTTTTGCTATTCAAAAACATATGTCGCTTTAATAAAGAAAGTTAAAGTGATTTGTCGAAATCGCCCTAAAAGCCTTTATTTTGGGTTAGTTATATTTGATTTGTGTAAAGAAGCGAGAATAACATGTCGTGGCGACACAAAATTAAGGTTGTTTATTCGCTGTCTACCTGT
Organism: Automeris io; assembly: GCA_036320925.1. Classification (NCBI taxonomy): domain Eukaryota; kingdom Metazoa; phylum Arthropoda; class Insecta; order Lepidoptera; family Saturniidae; genus Automeris; species Automeris io. Next base: position 16,395,907 of record JAUDJH010000011.1, read on the forward strand.
TTTGCTCCTTGCGTTTGCCGCCGTTACTCGACCACCTGTCTGAATCCTAGTGTTGCCATTAACAGGACAATAACTGGATTCAGTGGAGATTTCCCACAAACCTTTATTCATGGTATATTTACCTTGTAAATACCAACAGAACACATAATTACATAAAAATATATATTTTTTGTTGAGTAAAACTGGTTAAATGAATGTTCCTTTTATGTTAATGTCAATAGTCTATGGACAAATGTAAAACAAAAATGAACACTTTTTTTTATTATCTAATTCGATCACTGATAATCATGTTACTCAAAAAAACTATATATATTATAACTCTGTTACTCAGCTATTTATAATATTACCTGAAAGCTTCTACATACATCTCCTTACAGAAAAGTAGGATGCAAGGTGTAGGCAAAAAATAAATCGAAGTTGTTAATCAATAAACATTTACCAGTACATGTTTGTGCCCCCTAAGCTCAGAAATGGATTAGCCGACTTGAATGCAGTTTTCATCAATTTATTATAGAAAAGTTCATTTAACATTTAGTGTTAAAAATATTTCAATCGGTTCACAAATAAAACACTTATGTCAGTTCAAAAAAATCACGTATTCAATAATTATTCAGGTGATTTGGCTGGAATATCTACATATTCAATAAAATTCTAAGCGATCGCTGTCTGAAAATATATTATAAATAGCTTTTAATAATTATTATCATAGTAGTTGTATTACTTCCACGCGAACAAGGCCGCGGGCACAGCTAGTTATAAATAAAGTTGTATTTTTATGACAGGTATAATAAAATTCTTTAGGTAAAAACATTCCAAGGTTAACAAGTAATTTAAATTTTATTGTTGTTTGATTTAATTAGGTATATCATCTTAAGGCCCGTCCATCTGTGGCCACTTCCTACAACTACGTTGGCAGTATCCTGACATGCCCATTATGTCACAGGATATTTCGCGCTGAAGTGGGTTATGCCATTCACCAGCGAGCTCTCATTCGGCGATTGGAGCTGCAGCCCATACCTACTTAATATTTTTTTATTTATAAGAACACTTACATAGTTTACATTAATTAACACATACAAAAATACATACACATAAACAAGATACATTACGAATGCGACTATTTAATAGTGTAGACTACTTGCATACAAGAAAAGAAAAATGAAAATAAGAGCAACACACGGACAGGAACAATAACAAAAAAAAAACATTAATCGAATTTGCAAAAGTAAAAAACAAAACAGAGGAAAGGAAAACATATGATTTAGAACATTGCCCAGGCGTTAATTGGTCTGAATGTCATCATCATCATAAATAATATTTAATAAAGTAAAGTATAAGGAATGTCAAAGTAGCGTCTATAAAACTCCGCCTTATATTATCTACGACGCTTAAAGTGTAATCGAGCAGAATTACCGTAAAAAATACCCACTGAAATTAAAGAAACTCCAGCAAGAGTATAATTCTGGGCTGATATGTTCTGTAGTACAAGGCCTGTAAATAAAAAAAGGATATTCCAAACTAAGCAACATAAAAGTTTAACCTTCCTTGAGTAATATAAAGTTATAATTCATTCTAATAAAATCAAGTTCAAGTTAATTACATATAAGCTACAGACAGCCACTAATGTATTTTTGTTCACCCCAAAAGAGTTATAACGTAAAACATACAATATTATTTTATTATTATTATATTCTAGTTGTAAGTTAAGTCTGAATAAAAAGGCTTGCTTGCTCGCTTTATAGACCTTTTTTTTTACTTGGGGAAAATCCTCATAGGACCGTCTCAGCCGCACAGGGGAGTTGCACGACCGAGGTGTGTCGGACTTATACCGACTAAAAACCCCAAGGTGACTACTTCTGCGCAGTGGCGGGGACTGTGGGTCCTGTAACCAATTCGCCACAGCCCCGTCGCGCCGCGCCCGATGGGCACAAACTCGGGGGAAGATGATACCCTCCCCGATACTGCTCGTTGTATTTAGGCAGAGCACGGCACAATGTCCTGCCAACTTCTCGAGGGCCGCTAAACCAGTTGCTCAGAGCCCCCACTCTGAGCAGCCACAACCCCAAAGACATCAGCCAACTGGTCGTGGATCGACCGGTCGGCTGAGACTGATGTGCCAGGGCGGTTGCCGTCACCCTGGTGTCTCTTTCGAGCGGCCTTCTGCCGTTCTCGCTCTGCGGCTTCCTTCTGGGACATGACATCTTTACAGAAGGAGACCACGGCCCTTTATAGACCTGCGCTAAGCAACTATTTGAATATCCATGTAAAAATACTGTAAAAATATTTATATTTGATACAAGACTACAATTTTTTTGGCTATTTTACATAGCTTTACAATATCTTAGTTCTAATCAAGAATGAATAATAAAGTTGCTAGAAAATTCCAAGAACGAAAAAGTTAACATAAACATAATATTGCGTGATTTTTGATTCATTTAGCTGGCACCCCTGTCGCCGGCCGGCGCGCAAGCTGCCAGTCGCTCATCCGCTCCCGATCTGGTTGGTTGTATCGTTGGGCGAGTTGCCGAGACACGTCATCAAACTTTCTCAACCATTCCGTATAAAACTTTCCAACTGAAAGTGTGTGTACACTTTTAAATTATAATTTTTGTGCGTGTTTTCATGTGTTGATGTGGTGAAGTGATTGGAATCATGCGGAGCGCCGGGGAGGCGTTCTGCCTCCTCTTGTTGGTTGTGGCGGTGGCAGCACAAATAGACACACGGCATCTATCAGGTAACTGGAAATAATGACGCCTTTCCCACTCGATGCCGTCTTTACACATTGGCCTAACTTGTGCTAAACCGTCTGAAATGATAATATCAATACTAGTCGAATGTTACCGTCAACATTTTGGATTTAAATTGGATTATATTGGTTTGAATGTAAGGCCTCCTTTTTTAGAGGGAAACTCGACTTAACGGAGCAGTTTGGTTAAGTTTCTTATATGTATACAATATTTTAGCCGCCTAGCATTGGTGTCAATGATCGTTGAACTCTGAAGCTGAGATTTATAGATGTAACTTTGACTTTGCTTAAACTTTATTAAAATAGTATTAAATATACGGTAAGTAATTTTTTAACTTCTATTCGATTTCGTGAATTTGTAGGTTATACTCAAGTTCTTATTATATATTTACTTTTTTTTGTTATAAACGAACTTATTTTCAGAGCTAAGTTTAAGCAACAGTCTTTAAATTTCAGCCTCTGATGACCTAGACGTAATAAATGATAACTAGAGAAAAATACAAAATATATGCAATTGAAATAACGAGTCGACGTGATATTTCGAAAACTTATTTCAATTGTATACATTTTGCACTTTCTACTAGCGTTATGGTTTAAGGACAATACCTTTGTCTAGGAATAAAAAATATGCTTTAAATTAAAATGACGCTAAGGGTCATTATCTAAATTTTAATATAAGAGTAAGTTCTCGCATTCACGCGGCCAGCTAGGCAATCGAGGGCCAGGCAGGTTGAGTGGACTATTCTATTTTAGCACTTTCTTATTACTTTTTGCCTTCTCTCTACCAACGTGTATAGCAGCCTTTAAGCGTTTGTTATATGCAGGTAGGTATACGAATAATAGGTGTCGTCATTTATTACAATCATCTTTTTTTTAAAGTAACGACTGTACATGTTTTTTTATAAATTCTCAGTCTTTTTTAGTTTAAGTCCAATAGGATTACTATTAGACGATTGTTTGTTTCAGTTTAATAACTTAAATTTATATGTGTTTTAGTTATCAAGTGCAACTTACAAAATTAGGTATCTATTTTAGAGATTTTCTTCAAGAGTTCATTAGATTTTTTTTGTCGTGTTTGAACGAGATCAGCTTCGTATAGATCGCTATATATACATATTAAATAGATACTGGGGGCTAATTTGTCTTTTTTATTTGTTACTTTTTTGCAACGCATCCCTGACTTGTAGACGCTAACGTAGTATAAGACAAGGCTGTATGACTCGTTCCTTTGCCTGCCTTTTGGCGAACATGATAAACAACCACTAACATATTGCTTGTACACTCGTGTTAAGAGCATACAAATTATCTATATAATATATTCGTATTTATTTAAAAGGAAACTTACATAGTCTACATTAACACTTACGACTGTTTTTAAAACGTCTTGCATAGAAGGAGAGAAAAATGAAAACACGAGCACCACACGGACGGGAATAGTAACAAAAAGAAAAACACTAAATTATTCGCAAAAAAAAAACATAATATATAGGAAAATAAAAAAAAAACAAACAAATGATAACCTATTCCACGATCTTCTCGAATAACAAGTTTTTTTTAGCTTAAAAATACTATCTTTAAATATATCGTGATCAAATAGATCTCGACATAGAATTGTGCAACCTAGTTATTCTGCAGGCATTCTGAAGGTGCATTGTGGCCTAAATTTGTTGAATAATTTGGAAGTTAAAATTACATGTTCTGAAAATACTATAGATGATAAAGTGCTAGGAGCTTCGAGAAGATTGTTAACAAATTCGACAAGAAAAACCAAATATAACTCGTATTCTAAATTGACCATTGTTTGAATTTTTTTTACTATTAATGCAGTAATTTTGAGGGCTGATTTAAAAGACTAGAACGAAATGTAGGTATTTTCAGGTACGGCGAAATATCTAGAATAATAAATGTTATGCTCTGCTGAGTGCTATCATTCTCCAACAACCGTGTACGGTTGGTACAATTGGTACCATTTTCATACACATTCTGTATTGAATTAAGGGACTTTGTTTAAAAGAGAAACCAAAGTTTCAAAATAACATTTAAAAATGGCGAGAAAAACATATTTAAAATAACTTATTTGTAACTTAAGTCCTATCTGTTGGTAATACATCGTCACGCTATATCCCTTACGTGGTGAACACGGATACATTAATCGGTGTATTCACTCTTGAGCTCATATGTCGTGCCCGGCGTGTCCAGTAACGCAGCTGATCGCTGTTCTCAGGGCGCGTGGACATGACATTTCTGTTAGATGCCATGCGGGCCTTCTCACGATGTTTTCCTTCACCGGTGAGCATGTCGTACTTAAATCCGTACATAATCTGAAAACACCCCCCGAGGTGAGTGTCGGGAATCGAACCAACGATCATTCGCGCCGCAGAGGCTGGTTCCTGTAGATCCTTAGTACCTACTGGTGGCTCGGTAGATGGGAGACCGGTAACCATACGCCGCAAAGCGACTGTTCCTAGGTACGTGTTCAGTCCTAATATACACTTTAATGATATTATTTATATAAATAATAATCGTTATATTATTGACACTTTTCATTCATCAAATACCAAGATGACATTGCCCAGCATCGTTGTTATAGCGATGTGGTGTGCGTTGCTCGTGTGACTAGATGCACACCTGTAGTGCTATGTACTTATGGTGAAGGTGCTTGATGGTAAATGCAAAATGATGATGGTAAATCGGATGATTTTGGGAGTCGAAGCTGCTCGCGTCCCTAGGCTTTACTCTAGTTTCCCTACACGTGACTTCTGGGTGGTGCTAAACGAGCAGCAGCGAGGTGGTAGGGCGTCGGTGCCCGTCTGGATCGCGACCACAGTGCATGGGTGTATAGCCCGTCATAGTGACCAGTTTCGGCTTGTCGCGTTTCGGGATCAGCTTGTGTATATCCAGTAGCTCATATACCTAGAGACCTTCAGTCGCGGTATATGTGGGCCGACATGACGATGTAGACTATCAATGGATTTTCATCCTTTGATAGTCGCTTTCGTTTTTGGACTACACTGTACTTACCATCAGGTACTCTGTAGTACCTATCTTGAGCCAGTGTAAAAAAAAATGACGGCCAAGTGACTCCACGTTGTTATTCTTCTTATTTGTCTTTGGTGAGTTAGATAAAATCAGTAAACACGCATTGTATTTTATAAAAGTGTCTTATGTATGAGTGTTGCGAGCAAGGCGATCAGTTGCGCTAGTTGGTCACGTTGGGTCACATTTAAGCGCAAACTGGATACAGCCATTAATCTATCGCTGCTCATCCAGAAAGGAATATAGCGTGATGAAAATATAGATATTAAGTGTTGTCGTGTGACTATGATTTGCATAACAAAAGATCTCAAAATAGACGCTGCAATGTCACGCGGTATTTGAACTGAACAATCGTTTCGTATATACGCAATTATATTGTTGGCTCGTTTTATGAAGTACGTACTCGCTTGACACCGGTTTTTTTTATTAAGCATATACAGTTAAGTTGTCCGCTTTAACAGCGTTAGGGAAAGGGCGTTAATTAATTTCTTACGTACATTATATTATTATTAGACAACTTAATTAATTAAACAAATAATAACATAGTAACCAGGGCAAAATTTAACTACAAGTTTTTTTTCATATTTATGCAGACTACACACGGTTGTAGACTAAAAATTAGCTTCATTAAAAATAAGACTAAAATTTTTTTTTTCCCGGTTTATTGATTTAGACTGCGCAAAAACCGTAGCTCTAAAAGTGTGCTACCAAAAGAACGAAAAACTAGTCTTGAAGCTTCAAATTTTTTTTTTTGCAATATGACAATTTTTTCCTTATGTACTATATATATCATACAAAATTTTAAATAATTATGCTTTACCCATTTGGGGTTAGCAGAGATATGAGCATTAGCGGTGATGTACATTTGTATATTTATGTATGTAACTTACATGGTGGAAGCCTAACTTTATTAATGTAATATTGTATGATTACGTTATATGGTGTGAGCAAGGAATCCATTAGTCGTGGTATCCACTAGGCGCTTATACGTCTCGTCCAATGTGACCAGTAGCGCAGCTGATCCTCGTTCTCGGGGTATTTCACATGTCACTTCTATAAGATGCCGCGCGGGTTTGCTCGCGGTGTTTCAGGATTATCGTGTCTGTTACAATAGAGTAAATTACAAAATTTATAATTACATGAGAATTCTTTTTTTTTTGTAATAAATGACAGTTAAAGTTTGACGTAATGATGTCGAGAAATTGTCTGAAGGCTAGTGAAAGCCGCATCTAGGTCAATGTACCGACTTCATTCGGTTCCGCGCAACCGAGCGGATAATTTTATAAAACTAATTTTCGAGAGAGCGCGTTGAAGTCTTTGCAAGCAATGCTTAGATGCAGCTATTTATCTATTTGTATTTGCTGACTCCTTCCATATCGCTGCACTGGCCGCGTCCGCAACTTCGTTCGCGTGGGTGTCGTACCTTTGTTATGATAATAATTATTTCAAGCTGAAATCTATTGTATAAATAATAAACTATTATAAATGCCATCAATTGTTATGTAAATTTAACAATACAGAGATCAGTAACAATTTTCTTAAATGTATAATATGTGTTTCATCCAAACCGCCTGAATAATTATTTTATACCTTTTTTTTTCAATAAATGATCAACGTGTTTTTTTTAAACTGACATAACTTTTTTTATTTCTAAAACGATTTAAATTAACACTGAATGTTAAAAGCAGCTTTCCACAACATATTATGAAAACTGCATCAAAATCGGTTAAGCCGTTTCTGAGATTAGCATATATATATATATATATATATTTATATTTATGAATGATTCCAATACATTTTTATTAACCCACATTTCGCAAACAAAATTTTTCTGTAAGGTGGTGGTATGTATATACACATATAGAAGTTCTGAAATAATATTTCAATTAGATAATATTATATAGGTGGCTGAAGAACGGATTTGTTACATGAATTGATTTTAAGACATTTCAGTTTTTTTTTTAAGTTACGACCTCGTCTTTTAACTTAAGGTGTCATTGCTTATAGCGTTTCCGCATAAAAAAATACATAAAACGACGTAAATTGATAATCAATTCAGTAAATGCTAACTTAATTAAAAATTATTCAGGCTATGACGTGCAGTGACCAGCTTAGAAGAAGCTAAGTGTGCCCAAAGTAGTGTAAAAAGTCAATACTTTTATTAAATTTAGGTAAATATGATTGTTTAGTTGTTTGTGGTTAGCTGGAAAGTATTGTTGGTCACCTTTTGGTTGGTATCCTCATCATTTTAGGGCCATTGCCTAAGTCGTAAGCACAGTACACAAATACAAAGATAGTTTTAGTGACTCGCCTCTGCCTGTCCCGTAGAGGGTTCAGCTCGTGTACGTCTAGGTCTTTATAATTATATCTAAAACCTTTGTCGTTGCATATAAATAGGCCGGCATAATATAACCAATTATCGATACAATCTCTTACTTTTTCCAAGTCGTTGGGCTGTGGAATGGTCTTCCGGCGAGCGTGTTCCCACTCTCTTAAGTATATGGAGTCGTTTAAGTGTAGCATTTAGAGATATTTCTGCAGGCCGGCATGATCACTGCTACTGCCTATGTGTTTTTCGTCACTGTTGATAGTCGTCGTTTTATGGATGAACAGTTTACCATCAGGCGTGGTGCAGACACTCTGCCGAGACAGGATAAAAAAAAATTCTCGTTCCTCGGCAACCTGTAACTTGTAGCGGTGATTATTAACCTTTTAAGATTATGCTAAAATTGCTTACCGTGCGAACGTAGATATGTTTAGACTTACAGGCTGCCTTTTTCAATTACCACAGCACCGCAGTAAAGTAATACTTAGAGTTTGCTTAGACTTTACTTAGTATGTGCTCGGATTTAGAAGTCTAAAGTGGGAAGGGCACAAACGTAGGACCTGACAGGGGCCTTATACAATAGATTCAGTTGATCAGGCGTAAAAAACCGTCGCGCTCAGTCCAGGATTCCTTTTTTGGTGTTTGGTGAGGGCTGCTTCCGCATTCGGCTTTTCAGGACCGCTGTGAGCGCAATGACCCCGACGTGACAGGCTCCTACTGACTAAAACCCCCCGGGGTGTCCCTCTAATCACTACCCAGGCTTAGGCGAATATCCAGGGTCGTTGATATTTCCCTGTCTTTTTCGACGGCCTCCTTCTATTTTATCACGCCTTCCCACGTCACGTCACATCAAGGATGTGACGCTTCTGCATGCATTCTCGTTGCTGATCATGCCCTTGACGGCTGCTGCCAGCGAGAGATCCTCGTCACTATATGATCCTTAAGGTCGAGATCACGGTGAGTATTCATACCTAAGATACTCAGTGTCTATAAAGGGAAACCGCTGTGTTCATGTGCTGGAGTGGAGAGTACGTGAAATGAAGAAGGAAAATATCGAACAGCAGTGAATAATGAGCGAATCGTAAGCGTGCGGAGAAGCGTCATGACATTGACCGCCGGAAGTCGCTCGCTCTCGACGTGTTTGTCCGCTCAATGAGCCACTTCCGGTTCCACGTTGCTACGTGACGTTAAAAAATACACTCTACGTGTCGACACAAAGGGTTTACAGCCCAACACGTGCAATACGCGTGTCGCAGAGTCGTTGACAATTTCTGAAACTTTGTATCAAATTGCTGCTCTGTTTTGAGTTATTGATGTCGTTCATTTAACCAAGTACAAACATGGATCCTGTAGCCGTAGGTATCTATAGTGTCATGATTTTCTAAGCTAACAGCAAACATAGTTTCCAGTTACGTAGAGATATTGCCTCATTAAGTGTTTTCTGCCGTCTGTATCACGCCGAGTGTTCTGAAGAGCTATTTAACCATGCCCCACTCTCTCCCTTCTTAAATAGAACCATGTGCGCGGGCCTACGGAGTCACAGCTTTGCCGTAACTCACATCCCGTTTAGGACTAAGAATTTCTGTAACTCTCGTTTTCGCCGAATCGTTGAGCTGTGAAATGACATTCCGGCGAGCGTGATCCTGCCGTCCTATGATTAGCATTAGAAGACGTATTTGAGCAACGCTTCATGATACCTGCGACTACCGATGGATTTTTCATTCTTGATAGTCGTTTTCGTTTTTTGAACTGTACCATGCTTACCATCAGGCGCGGTGTAGTCAGTATGCTGATCAGGATAAAAAAAATGTGTTACATTAGTAAAATATTCACGGAGAGCCGCATGAGGAGTGGAACAAAAGCTACCCGGATTAATAAGAGGGGCACCCACAGTATGTGGCATCACTAAAGCGAAACACTGACAGGGGGGACAGGTGATTTTTGAGGTTGTTGAATGTGAGAGGGAGAACTGGTTAACACTATTATTTAAACAAGTCTTGTGAATATTAGCTGATAATATATTGTGATCTGATCTTTATTGTTTTATGAAAATAGTAAATGACATGGAATTGATTGCAGAAACCCTGGTGAAATAGTTAGCTTATGGTTTTTAGCGTGTACATCTTTATACCTTCTTTTTTAAATTTTGCTTGGGGCAAATCCCCATCGTCCTTTCCCGTCCGCACGGGGTGTTCCGGACTTGTACTGGCTAAAAACCCCAAGGTGACTACTTCTGCTATTTGACTAGGACCGTGGGCCCTGTAATCAATGCTCCACGGCATCTCTGTTATTTGCTCACTATATTGCAAAAACTGGGTCGTGACCAATATGCACAAGTGTAAAGACCGTCATAGCGACTCGCTTAGGCCTATCGCGTTTCAGAATCAGTTTGTGTATATCCAGTTGTTAATATACCTAGTCGATGTCGATGTCGTTTCAGGACTACAATGTAATTTTTTTTAACCCGGTGGAAAGCCTGTTGTGCCATCAGGGCAGCGGTGACTACACTGTACTTGCCACCGGGTGCACTGTAGTCTCTTAGTTGAGCCGGTTTAAAAAAAAGAGCGATCCAATTACTTATTATAAAGCTATAATTCTAATGGGGATATCAGTATAAGTTTCAACTGAATTAATTCATCACAATTTTTATATCAAAAATTCTGTATTCTACTTTTCCTACTCCGTTATCGCCGGCAGCCTTGCCTCAGTCCTCGCTCCAACTATGTGGGCTTATGTCCAGCGATGAGCTAAAGTGTTGATGATTTAAGATTATCGTTCGCAGACATACTTGATTTAATTTCCAATCTAGTTTTGCTAGTAAACAGAAATTCTAATTATAAATGGCATTAGAACTACCCAGCTTTTGAGTTCAAGGTATTCAATAAACGGGTTTAGATGTTGCTCTTTCCCTTTCACATATCATAAGCATGAGCAGGATAGTTGCTGCTAAGATTAGTATAGATAACAAGATTTTAAAATTGAAGCTCTCATGCAGAATTAAAAGTCTTATTGCTATAATGAAAATGTTTCTATAAAATATGAGGTATATATTTTTTATACTGACTCGATCAAATGACTACACTGTATGTGATGAAAAGGGCAGTGTGGTCCAAGCAGAGTCATGCCGGTCCACATATGGTATACCTTCAGTGAAGATATATAAACAACTGGATATACACAAGCTGACCTCGAAACGCGACAGACCCAAACGAGCCACTATGAGTCACATACTATATACAGAGCGATTTTATAGACGAGAGATATTCAGCATTCAATTCTAATTACAAATGTGTAAAAATAGTGATTGATGTTTTAATATTACCTTAAAAAATGATATATTCAATATATTTAACGACAATTACATGAATTAATGAATAAAAATGATTAAGTTAGGTATTTCCCTTGTCCTAAGCCTGGATACAGTTCGAGGGGGAAACGAGTCAATACCTGCTTACCTAAAATTACGTAAAAACAACTTTATCTGGTTACCAATCAATCATACACTCTCATTGGGTCACAATGTTGATTCTATGAAGCGTTATAGAATATAGTTACTTACATGTTTATTAGTTGCAAGAAGGTACAAGTTATTGTATCCTGAAATATATTCCTCCTATATAAAATCAACTTGTATAATTGCATTTATCTATTTGGACATATAATTTTACTAATGCCGATTGCATGCTTGCTATTACTTAGTGCCTAAGTCTTGCGTTTTGAAATTTAAAAAAATATATTTTCACAATAATAACACTATATCTTTGTTCATAATTGCAAAACAAGGTTATGCGCGTCTTTATTGTACGTAATATAAATATATTTTTGAAAACTTTGCCCCCACGCTATTTTGTAACATAAATGCGTTTAAACTCTACTGGCACAAACGGTGGACGTTCTTTATATCCGCACGAAAAGATTCGCTTCTACAATCACCGTGCGATCAGTTAAGGAGTGGAATATACTTCCAATGACCTTCCCACGTTCTTATGAATTGGGAGCCTTTAAGAGAAAAGTGAATAGGCATTTGTTGAGCGGACGCGGCCCATCGTCGGACTCATCTTCACCTTCCACCAGGTGTGACTGAGGCCAAGCGACCGCCAGTTAACCACTAAAAAAAAACAGTTCACCCAGTAGAGTACTAGTTCATATAACGTTGTGAGAAGATCATGAACTCATAAATGGAAATGGGTTTTAAGTGTATTATGAAATAAGGTTTATTTTTGGGTACTGTCGAATGTTATGCAGTACTTGATCGACCACTGATCTATTCATTGCCTGTTCGTCGTCAGTGAATCATTCTGTCCGTGTAAATATTATATACCTCGACAGCAGGCCTTTAGCTTTACAGATACGGTAGTGTATTTTTATTATCATTATTATTTGTATTCGTCCCACTGTCCACTATGTTTGTGGAATCCATGGGAAGGGGTTTCGGCTGCATTTAACCCAGCACGCTTGTCCAGTGCGGGTTGGCACCCGCGTGTCCTACGTGCAGAGAAGGCGCACGCAGCAGCAATCTGCACGCAATGCGGCATGCTATGCACCTTAGCCGGCTCTCACGTCAGCGCAGTGTGATGAAGTGGGGGGCACTATTCTATTCTACCGGTAAACCGCACTGCATAACCTACCTGTAACCTTACCTAACCTTTTCACCCGAGGGTGGCGAAACCAGTGTAAGACTCCTAATGATTAGAAACCCCTGTATTGTTGTTCAAATTGTTGCCAGCCAGACCTGGGGATTCGTCTTCCACCAACGACACGGCAAGCGGGTAGCCTTTTAAGCTCTCTCTCGGAGAGTGGGTGTAAGGAGCCCATTTCTCGAGACCTCTGTATCATGCGGTGCGCGGAATATTTACGCGCCGCTATCGCATCTTCCGGGCAGAAGACATCCTCAAGTGTTTTCCCCGGGTCCATAATCTTTTTTTTGTAATTCGGAGGAAAAATCCTATATATGACTATTAGGGCCGCTGACCCTGGTATATCAGACTCCTACTGACTAAAAATCCTCAGTGTGTTCTTCAAATCACTCAACCCGGGCCTGGGAATCCTTATTCTTCCAGTTGCCAGTTCCATACCCTAAGTAATAACCTTTCTTTCTGTTATTCAGACTCGGCATAGTGACTACACACCGGTTGAGTAGCTAGTTGAGTATAATAACTGCGGTAGCTATTAAACCGAAGTCAGTACTGTTGCAATTGCAAGAAACAACCAGTTCAGTTTGCAGTCGGTGAAAGTCCGTTTCACAATGGAGATCATTGTTGTTTTTATCGCTCGTTCCGCCCACAATATCGTTAAACAGTACGAAAACTCTTTGCTAAATTAATTTAGCATATCTGTAAAATGGTCCGGTGAAGTGAAAGGTAGCTGCATGCATTTCAGTTTAAACACGATCATATTGTAAAAGGAAGTTGAATGAACGAGCGGTAGTGATGGATGAGATGGGCGGCTGTTCGGGCTCGACTGGACCGATCCCAGGTTGAGATTTATATGCGCTACCGCGACATTGCTCAAAAAATAGGTTCCACTTTAACTAAAAACTAAATAACGATCGCCATATCCCTCTCGGGACGCAGAGCAGCGGGAGCAGAGATGCATTAAAATGTTCGTCGCCCAGAGCGATAATTTGTGTTTCTCACGGGGCCCAAATCCAACTCTAGGCACGCCGTAACGTAAACCAGCGATGTATATACAAGGTAAATCGAGTATTAAGATTATATTATAATAGAATCTCCTATTTATCCCAAATAATTTTGTTCTCCAAATAGGTTAGAACAAACGAGGGTAGGGGAAGTAACTTCCCGCCCTGGGCGAAAAGTCTGATCGTGACCATGCTCTGTATGATATAATCAGGTCGAAACGTCGAGCCATAATTAAAAGTTAATTCGCGCATAAGACTCGTTTACGTATTTATAATGAGCTTTATTTAGCAATAATAAGTTAGCACTTATATTGCTATTAATTTTGTATAGTAAATACAATGATACAAATTTTGGGATAGGGCATAACATTTTAAGTCGGTTGTTGATACATGCTAACGTGTAATTCTACATGTGATTTTATAGACGAGAACGATATTCAGGGAAGATATTCAGCATTCGATTTTTATAACATATATATAAAAATAGTGATCTTAATATTACCTTTAAAAAAAGGCTATAGTCAATATATTTAGGGACAATGACACGAATTAATGAATAACAATTATTAAGTTAGGTCTTATGCCTGTCCTAAGCTAGGATAAAGTGTAAATGGGGAAACGAGTCAATATCTGTTTACCTAAAATGACGTAAAATGAACTTTATCTACTTACCATTCAATCGTGCGCCGCGCGCGATGCAGTGTCCACACTTTAATGAATGAATTCTCATTTGTTCGTCTATTTTTCTTTGATTAGTAAGGGAATATAGCTATTTACATTTTTATTAGTTGCAAGAAGATACAAGTTATTGTAACTCTTAATATCTCCCTCGGTTATAAAATCTGTATAATAGTTGAGAAGAGAAGGAAAGAGATAACGTAGTTAATTTTGTCACCCGCGAGAGCTGTCTCAAAATGTTACTAAAGAAAGTAAAAGTGCGAATGACGAAATACTTTCTCAACCCGGAGTACAATTTACATTGCCTCGAATTAAACATGCTTCACGAATCAATGGCCAAAATTTCACTGAACACGCAACATGACGATCACGGCCACCAATTGATGAAATTAAACTGAAACATTTAATAAACTATTTCATGAGTAATATTGTGGTACGCAGCCCGAAAAGCGGTTTTTAATAGTGATGTCTGTACTTTCCTCGATGAAAGATTGTCAATGTAATAATACATTACTAGGCTTGTAATAAAATATGAAACAAAAATGTGAAATTTTAAAATACATAGATTGTCTCGAGCTAATATTTTGAATGGACAAACTGTTATGAATCGTGAATCCTGAATGCACATCAAAGCATTGCCGCCCTACTCACAACGTTCATTGGGAGAAACGAGGCGTGCGTGATCTGAATATTAATTAGACAGTTGTTCACCTGTGAAATATCATATAATAATAATAATATATCGTCACGCTGTATCTCTTTCGGAGTGAGCAGAGATACATTATTGGTTATAACCACTTTGCGCTTATATGTCGTACCTAAAGAGACCAGTAAAGCACCTGATCGCTGTTTTCACAGTACAAGTGCACATTACATTTCTTTAAGACACCATACGGGCCACGTCACGATGTTGCCCTCCACCGGTGAGGATGTGGTGCGGAATTTCCTACTTAATCTGAAAAAACCCAGGGGTACGTGTCGAGATACGAACCTACGAGCATCATTCGTGTCGCCGCGCGCGGATACCGGTTTCTTTTCCACTAGGCCACTAAAGACACTTTAATATATGCGATATACATAAATGAAATATGATGGTAAGGTTAAAAAAAAGGTAAGGTTAAGGTTATAAAGGTATATTGTATGGCTACAGATCATACACCGAGTGTAACTTGAGATATGAAGACTTAGTGTTCTCAAATTTTTGTTTAGAAATATGAATCGCAACTCTCCACCCGGAATCGCGTGTCGGACGCGCCTCTAGCGATTTAATTGAACAGCGTCGCTCTGAACATCCGGAGTTGTACGGCGTTGCATAAACACGAATCGATTGATTTTGTAATTGCTTTTGTAACGCGCCCGGTTCTGGATTTGTGAAACTTTAACGCTTTGTGTTCCAATATAGGATATGAGGCTTTCAGAACCAGAGAAGCCCAAGTGATGTCTTTTAAATGATATTGAATCAAATTAAGATGTTCGTCGGCCAACGCGATGCGTTTTTGTATCTCACGGGGCCCAAATTCGCGTAAGCAAGCGATATGCAGGAATATAAACAATGTGACTCGATTATTATGTTACTATTTTGATATTATTATCTTCATTTTATCACAAAAATTTTGCTTTCACCTTTAATATGTGTTTTAACGAAAAACATGCGACATAGTATAATGAACATATCCTGTATAAATTAATAAAAGTATAATATAAATATTATTAGTATTTAAATGTTTTACATCCTATATTTATATATAAGCGTTTATTCCAATAAATTATATTTAAAAATCTAACTATAAATCATGTTAACTTCAAAAAGAAAAACGTCATCTAGATATAGCTATTTTGATGTAGTAATATTGCGCAAAAGTATGTAAATATAAAAATCATAATGTTAGCCGTAGGATGACCACGACTGAGCCTGTGCCCAGTAGGTACTGTCCCTTCCCTGACGCCATCCGGAGTAAGAAGCGGTCCGCATCCAGCAACAACAAGGACGATAATATGTATAGTAAATAGCATAATGCGTTATAGTATGGTTAGTTTGGAACACCGACGTAGAGTGGCCTGCTTTTCGGTTTTCTATAGACTATATATACGCTGGAGAGTGTGCAGGTGAACTGTACAATTTAATTCCCCCTCCTTCTGTTACCATAAATTAACAACACGCCGTCCGGGCTTACACCCTTATGTGGTGATATTTCAGATGCGCGCACGGGGCGATTCGACTCCTCTTTTAACCCTCCCCCACCCCCTAATGCTCTGAGGTGGCCCGCACAGGCTCCCAGCGTGCCTATTCCGTAGCAGAGTGCGAGGTGTCCACCGCGGGCTGGCGGTTACGCGGTAGAGGGTGTACCCAGGAGTTTTTAGTCGATAAGAGTCCAACACACCAGGTTATGCCGCCCTTACTTCCGCCCTGATGGTTCATAGGAATTATCTTCTGGTAAAAAAAAGGATATACTCGGGTCGGGATAAGTTTCTGGATTCATGACGTTGCAAACAAAAGCACCCTCGTGAGCGGGACTGTTATGTAATAAAGTTTTGAGACAATCGATATGATAAATATATAAAAGAATTTACCAATTGGCAGCGACAATGACAACACTTTCAGAAATCACTTAATCAGTGTGCGTGTGTTTGTATAATGTAATGTATCGTGTTGTTGAGGATTTGTGAGGTTAGTATTAATTACAAAAATGTTTTAACTACTTGTGACGTCAAATGTGCGATGCGGAGTTTGAATTTTTCAAATCGAGAACGGCATTTATTGTCTTAACCCAGATGGCGTTTGAACTTAATTGCGTTCATGCATTTATTATTTTAACGTTCTGGGCTTGCGCCTTTTGACGCGACTAGTATATAACAGTAAAACAAAATTATTGCCGCGCCACTATTATCGAAAAAGATAATAATAAAAATTACATGTAGTACTGCTGTATGTAAATTGTAATTTATAATACGGGTGTAACCTTGGTACGTCTGCACTGCCGTCGCCCCCATAACCAATGTACCACTGTCAATGTCAAACAACCTGCCAGCGATCTGCGTTTACGAGTGCGGGCGCGTCGAATTCGAACCGAGTTACGACGCGTCACTTCCTCGAACGATTGTGTTATAAATACAAGAGGTAGAAGAACAATACGCTAGAATTTCACTTACTTATTTTCGAGCAAACTCGTATCACGGCGATTGTTCTGAAGAGTTATTTAACCTCGTTCCACTCTCTCCCTTCCATAAAACAACTACGCGCGCGGGCTTGCGGATTCACGGCTATACATTAACTCACACCCCGGCTAGAGCTCATGAGTTCTTCAACTCTTACTATAGCCGAATTGTTGGGCTGTAGAATAGTCTTCCGGAGAGCGTGTTTCCATCGTCATATAGTATGGGGTCCTTTATGGGTAGCGTGAAGAGATATTTTTGCGGGCCGGCATGATTGCTGCGATTATGAGATGGGTTTTTCTTACCTGTTGATAGTCGGTGTCATTTCTTGGACTGCACTATGCTTACCATCAAGCGTGGTGTCGTCACTGTGCCGATTCAGGATAAAAAACACACACGCACGTATATCAGATAACTTGACGCTTACTCTAAACCAATAAAAATGTACCTAAAAACTTTCGCATATTCAAACATAAAAAATAGGTCCCTATTACAATTTTCTATATGTATTTTTGTGGCTATGATGGCCTAGTGGAAAAAGGATTGGTATCCATGCGCGACGATGCGCATGGTTTTAGGTTCAAATCCCGGCAAGCATGTCTGGGTGTTTCTACATTACGCGGGCCGGGATAAGCCTTAACTTATGCCGTTGCAAAAAATGCACCCTCGTAGGCGGGATGATTTATAATAAAGTTAAGATTGCGATAATTGAGACAAATCAAGTACTTACCTAACAGCGGTATTCCAGGCACTTTACAACCACTCACTATGTATGTAAGATTGCGAGTATATGGAGTATGGTGTTTGTGAGGATTTGTGTGTGTTGCGAGTTTGAACGTAATTATTAATGCGATTGTAATGTAGGAAAAAAAAGGATGCGATGCGATGTGTAGATTTAAAAAGAATGCGATGCGGAGTTTGGTTTAAAGCGAGAACGTTAAGAAAGTAAGAATGAATGTTCGCCAGGTGGCGTTGGGGATTCGGTGCGTTTACATTATTAGTTTTTTTTGATGTTCTGGAGTTGCGCCTTTTGGCGTGACTATACATAGAATATAGATTTAGGCACAACTAGCTCACCGATGAAGGAAAACAATGTGAAGAAACCTGCATGGCATCTTATATGCGATCAGGTGCGTTACTGGTCACGCTGGACATGATACCTAACCGCAAACTGGTTACAACCACTGATATATCTCTGCTCACCCCGAAAAAGATATAGCAAGACGATTTGTTATATTAATATTATGCATGTTTAAATAAATGTCGATTAAATTAAAAGCGCGACCCAGTTACATTGTCACAGCATTACACGGTGAATATTGAAATATAAATAGTGGAATGAAAGCGGCGATCTAATGTGTTTTAAACGAAAGTGTCGCCCGGACTGGGTCACTCGCACGCCGGCATGCGCCCACTCAACTTCTTTTAACAATTTGTATTTTTTTTATATATATTTTTGTACAATGGTTACTGGTCGATGTATATTTAAAAGCACATTAATAAATTAATAATTAGGACGGTGGGAACACGCTCGCCGGAAGACCATTCATTCCACAGCTCAACGATTCGGCTGCAGTAAGAGTTACAGAAATTCTTAGTCCTAGCCGGGATAATATGTGTTACTGTATAGCTACGATTCTGTAAACCCGCGCGCGTGGTTTTGTTAGGGAAGGGAGAGTGGAACAAAGTTTAAAAACACTCAAGTAGACAACTCTTCGCGAGGCAATATCTCTGCGCAACTGGAGCGGTTCAAGATGCATAGTAACGTCAGGATCATTCACAATGCGGACAGTAGGGAATATAATATGAAAGGGTACACATTGAAAATTTGCGCGGGCCGGTTGCGTTGCGGTTGATGTAAAGTTGAACGGGCCTAATTGCAGGCCGGCCGCGCGCCCGCGCGCTGTGTGTTGCGCTTTAATGTTTATAAAACTGTTAACATAATACCATCAACTTCCCTAGTTCCGGACACGCTCAGCCGAGCCGGGACGACGGGGCTGGGCAGGATAGTTAAAAGTTAGACAGTTCTGTAAGTGGATGTAAGTTAATTTAAGTTGTAAACGCGGAGGCTTGTGGAATACTGCACGCTCATTCTGAATTACTTTTCCGGCAGTCATCACTAGTGTCTATCCGAAGGCTTCGTACACAGTCGCCTTCGGCCAAAAAACAAATACTACATTCGGTAAAACTTTTAAATAGACTGTAATTTTAGCTAAAACCTAGGGTTTCTAGTAAGCGTCAAACTAAGACTGATTGATCTGAATGTGATTGTTCAATTACTTCATTGCTCAATTGCTCTTCAGAATACTCGTCATGATACAGACGGTAGAACACGCTCAGTGAGGCGACATCTCTGCGCAACTGGAGCGGTTCCAGGCGCTCAGACACGTCTGGATCGTTCACAATGCGCACAGCCCTGCGCTGCAACCTGTCCAGGGCGGCGAGTGAGTTCTGGCTAGAACCGTCCCAGAGATGCGAACAGTATTCCATACAAGGTCTGACCTGGACCTTGTACAAGAGATACAGTTGATCGGGCGCGAAAACCCGACGCACTCTGTTCAGGATACCCAGTCTACGTTAAATCATGGAGATGGCAGTCCCTATAAGATCCCCAAGGTTCAGTTCACAGCGAATATTGATACCTAAGATACTTAGGCTGTCGCATATAGCAAGCGATACATTCGGGAGAGAAGGAAGGAGAAAATGGTGTTTTTTTTTTACGAGAAAAAAAAACACCTGTGATTTTTTTGCATTGAACTCAACGAAAATCCTTTGTGTGTTATACTATATTTGTATCTCATTATGTTGGACAGAGCAACTACCAGAGTTTTTTGCCGGCTCTTCTCAGTAGATTCTGCTTTTCGAACTAGCGGTAGATTCTTTTTTCTTTTTTTTTTGAGGATTCAAAAGTTCTGAAAGCAGAACCTAGTTAAAGAAAAATATATTTCTTTCGTATCAACAGGTGACAAATCTTTAAATGTTTGATGTTCTATTTAAAAATATTTTTTAAGCTTCATAGTTTGGCATACGCGTGTAATTGGCTTCCTTATGTTCTCTAATTCTATGATAAAAAGAGAGACTACAAGTTGTCCCTCGCTAACAAAGTTGACTGAATTGTTCAAACAAATATTCACTTTCCATTGCATGGGAACGCGGTAACTGCTAAAATAATGATGATTGTTGCCATCACTATAATAGCGGCGGATAGACCGGTAAATCATTATGATTGCGAATAAAACTAGTAACGTGTGCTCGTTGGCGACCCCTGACATGCGATGGAGATACTTTGGCAGTTGTTTGAAACATTTTCTGAAACTTATACATTTTATTATAATTAAATCTGTGGAAGATAGTGAATTGATCTTCGAGTAGTTGTATTTATGTTATTACATATGTAATAATAATAAACTGAAATGTAATATTTAACGTGTCGCCATTGATTACGGATATTATGATTATTATAAGATACTTTCGTCCCACAGCAGGGCAAAGGCCTCCCTTCTCATTTTCCAATATATTGGGAAGGGGTTTGAGCATGTAACCCAGTACACAATGTCCAATGCGGGCTGGCGGGAGAGCGCTATGAGCGTAAAATTCGCATGCAGCAGCAATCTGTCTGCAATGCGGCATGCTGTATTCCTTAGTCGGCTCTCACGACACCTCGATATGATGAAAAGAGAGGCACTGTTCTATTCTGCCGGTAAATCACACGGCTTACGGATACGTTTTATTAAAATATGATGGAAAAAATAATGATATTATGTGACACTGAAATTTTACCTATTCTACAGGCGTACCCGACACACACTCGTGCCTACTGTACACACACACACACGCAAACACTACAAAATGTAGGTAAAAACTTGTACCAAGTGTTTGTGACGTCTGATATATTAAGCAGGCGAAATGATCGGTCACGTTACGACTGCCGTTAATGCGATTGCAAACAATGGACGTCTCCACGTTTGGACATACAGTACGACATACATAATGTATATATTGTTTTTATTAAAATACGTTTATATGATTTTTAGGTTTCCGTATCTTAATAGGGAAAACTGAACACTTGTGGGATAGCTTTGTTGTTCGTTTGTCAAGACCCTAATTCTCAGACACGCGTGAATGTATGGAGCTGGAATTAATGTCAAATATTCGAGTCAATAAACTTTTGTAGCTCTGAAAAAATTCATACTTTTACGTCAACGCAATCAAAAGGTCTAATAACTCTCATGGTCTTTTATAGTGAAATGTAAAGTACACTTTAGGGATATCTAAACATGGGCCCAATTCTTTACACTGGCTCGACAAAGTAACTATATCACGTTTGATGGAAAGTACAGCACGATCCAAAAACCTCACACACACGGTCCACAGTACACAACTTTTAAATCTTGATTCGATACAGTAACCACACCAAGCTTGATGGTAAGCGTGGTGAAGTCCAAAAACGATAGCGACTATCAACATCGAATATCGAATCGAAACCGACGTTGAGAAGACCATTCCACAGCTCAAGGACTCGCCTGCAATAAGAGTTAAGGAACTACTTAGTCCTGGCCGGAATGTGAGGTACCGTATAGCTGTGACCCTGCAAACCCGCGCGCGTGGTTCTATTATGGAAAGGAGAGGGTGGGACAAGGCTAACTTTTACTGTATGGCCGGCCTCACTGCAAAGTGTTACGCGGGAAGTTTTCTTCCAGCACGGAGCTGCACACACATCAACGCATCAAATACAGTCGCGCAGCATTTAGGGCCAAAGTTTTGGTTCAAAACGATTTTCATTAGTTTTCAGGAGAAAAATAATACAATACAGACACCGATTATGTGGAAGCGGTTTCTTTTTGAGCTTGTTAACTATAGAGCTACCAGCAATAGCGAAACTCTTCAGACCGGTCGCCGTGACACAGACGTTTATAACAAGTGTTTTTATTATAATATGACTTGTACAGCAATAAAATAATACAATTGTAGGTAATTATGTAATTATTGGCTCAACTGTTCGATCTGCATACCAATGAAGTTGAACAACCGTCGTGTTTGCCGCCAACCTGTACAATAATATTTTTGTTTGAGTACATTTATTGTCAAAGAAGTCACATTTACTACAAAGGTTTATCGACAGCTAAACCAATCAAAAATATATAATAATAAAGGCGCCGATTGCTCACTGGGGAAGTAAAACATCGCTAGGAATCTCGCACAGTATCTATTAGCAATGCCATGAGCATAGATGGGCAAAATGTAATCAGATTAATAAAAATGATTAACGATTACATTTTACGTTTTTTACCCTATTTTACTTTATTTTACTAATTTATGTTTTAAACACTACAAAATCCCAGATTGTATACATATTTATTATTTGTTATTGTTTTAAACGGATTTAATCATGATTACAGAGCAAGAAAATTAAAATTAGGACTACATTTTGTAATCATTCATCATTAATCAGATTACATTTTGCCCATCTCTGTCTATGAGTGAGAAGTTTGAGAAAGGCGATTAACTGTGCTATTGGTCACTTTGGGCGCGACATAGAAGCGCAAAAAGTGGACAGCTGCAAACACATCGCTGCTCATTGTGAAAGGGACATAGCATGATGATATAATATTATTAAAAGTTTAAACAGTTACAAAAGGCAGTTTATATGTTGCATAAAAATCTTAGTCAATATATATCAAATCTAAAAGTACAATTTGAATTCTCGCAATCACGACTCTGCAGCAGGGGGCCAGCAGCGCCTGCCAGCATCCGAATTATACCTTTAATCTAGATTTTATATTAACAATAAAATGTTAATTATACTAAAGGACTTAAGCTACTGTTTCTATTGTTACTTAAAATTTTAATTGTATGTTAATTGAATACAATTGTATGTAATTTCGATTTGTATCAAACGATATCTAATTAGTCATATAAAGATATACAATATTCAACTCGTTCAATATTCATAAGCACGTCTATCGCAATAATAATAAACACGAAATATTGTGTTCATCTATCCATTCCAAGCTTGTATTGTGTCTCCGCAGTACCCGATAGTCTAGAGTGGCACAGCGTCATTAATATTCAAATTGTTGACGCAAAAGAGTCGAGGGCAGATTACTGAATTTATTTTTTTACATTTTCAAAGAAACATACAGCAATATAATGAAAACCTAACATACAAGATATTGAATGGGCGTTATGATCTTCAAGGGCTTGACATAATGGTCAAACTCCGCAGCAGAGCCTGTCTCACAGGCCATCAGCTTAAGTCCAATACCAATCGATCTAACAGCCCGCACAAGCACTTTGTGAGCCACAGGATAATCAAGGCGCGGAATGATCTCCCAGAAGCCGTAACCTTAACTTTGAATGCGAACCAATTTAAAAAATGACCTGAACATATACTGAGTATATCAACCACAAAAAGATATAATTAAAATAGCGAAATAGCCGAATACAGGGACTTATCAGTTGTCTCAACTGCTTGCCGGATAATAAATAAAAAATAAATACGAGGTGGTAACCCTGAGTTAGGTGCGCGCGCGCCGGCACCGCGTGGTACCGATTTGATTGTCAACTGGCATTGTTGCTTGTATAATTTGCATCGTGTCCTTGCCTGACACTCTTATGCACAGCTATGCCTCATCTCTAACGTAGCGTGAACTCATCGCGCTATCGCTGGGTAAGCAGAGGTAATTGTGGCTTATCATCTTTAACGTTAGCCCGCTTAAATGTCCCCGTCTAATCCAGCCCCGGATTTTGAAATTTTTCGATGCGGGGTAAAACTACATTCTGCTGCCAAGTGTATACATGAATATATTAAATTTATATATAATTACGCAGATAGGCTTATTTTGGAGATTTTTTTTTACGCTGGCTTGTCAAAGTGACTACAGTGCAGCTGATGGTAAGTACCGTGTAGTGCAAAAACGAAAGCGACTAATAAAAGGACGAAAATCCATTGATAGTTTCTGTCGTCGGCCATTGTTGACCTTATGGTTTCATACTAAAGTAACTTTTCTAATGACAAATAATTATTGTTTAAAACCTGTCAAGTTTTATTGTTTTATTGATGATACATGATTTGCCAGTAAGAAGAGCTAATCGTATAAGACTCAGGTCAAAATCTGAACGTCGGATATAACATAAATAATAAACAAAGGTACGTGTGACCCGGTTTATAAGCACGTCTCTCTGTCAGCGGCACAGGAAATGCAATTTAGCAACTATAATGCTCACGTCACTTTTTTTGTACTGAATACGACTGTCGAGAGCAAATCGACTGCCGATTGTGGCCGCTATCATGCCGGCCTACATAAATTTCGCTTAAAAAACCTAATATCGGAGGACGAAGGGAACTCGCTACAGATCCTTGTAATTTCATGTTGATTTCTTCATATTTCCTAATTATATGTTTATAATTTCAATAAGAGCTTACATCACTACGTAGTCCAAAGTCAAAACATAAGAATAATAATTAAAAAAAATTACACTATTAAATCACCTAATTCGAATGTCATGTGTATACGTGCCCTGAGATCGGTGATCAGCTGCGTTACTGGTCATACTGGGCACGACATAACGCAAAGTGTATATAGCTAGTAATATACCTCTGCTCACCCCGAAACGGATATAGCGTGTAAAGAATACGTGTGTATGTCTCTCCATTGCAGGAATATTTTCTTTATGTTAAGTTCAACTGCTGCAAGGGTTTACTAGATATTTTTTGTTTAAATATAATTGTTATTAATACTTGTGTTTCTCTGCGTTCTGTCTCTTTCTTGCAGCATTATTGTTACAGTTTCAAGGCTATAAAGCTATTGTTACAGTACATAACCTTTTACAGAATCGACCCTTTCACGCGAGACATTCTAGTTGACGACTGAACAAATATCATTACGGTTTGCTCTACCAATGGACATTCGTTACTGATATTATTTTAAGCGTTATCTGTCGTCTGTATCACGGCGAGTGTTCTGAAGAGTCATTCAACCTTGTCCCATCCTCTCCATTTCGTAACAGAACGACGCGCGCGGGCTTACAGAGTCTCAGCCATACGGTAACTCACATGCCGGCTAGGACTAAGAGGTTCTTTAATTCTTACTTTCGGCGTGTCGTTGGGCTATGGAATACCCTTCACGCAAGCGTGTTCACATAGTCCTATTGTGTGCGGTCCTTTAAACGAAGCGTAAAGAGATCTGTGCACAGGCCGGATTGATCGCGCGACTAGCGCTAGGTTTTTCTTTCAGTCGATATTCGTCGTTTTATAGACTGCACCATACTCACCATCAGGCGTGGTGTGATCACTGCCGACTTTTCAAGGTACTCTCGGGGCATTTTTTTTGTAACCCCGGGAAAAATCCTGCATAAGACCATCGGGGCCGCTGTAAGGGCAGCGACCCCGGTGTGTCAGACTCCTACTGATTAAAAGCCCCCGGGGTGCCCTATCAATCACTCACTCGGGCGTTGGAACCCAGATTCTTCTAGACGCTCGAACAGCCAGTTTAGGCTTCATAAAGATTAAACCCCAGAGGGGAGGGGTGGATGTAAAGAGCCCATTAGTGTCTCGGAGAGATATCTCGCTAGACGCGTGCGAACGCATCCCTCCTACGACCCCCTTACGGCCTTGGCCGCCGAATGTCTGGGGTGGTTTTACCGTTCCTGACACTTTCGGTCGCCTGCTTCTGCATCATCACAGCCTTGCAGAAGAACGTAATGCTTTGCCTAGCCCCTTCACTATCAATCATAGATTGGACCACGGACGGTTCATAGAAGGACCCCTTTCTCTGCAGCCCAGGCTGGGCATCGCTCAGGGCTCCTACCGAAGGCCACGACCCTGATGATTTAGCTTAGATCTAGGTTAATGTGTATAATTATCCGTACATGTTTAATATTTATTTTTATTTTATATAACTGTATGCCCCGGAAGAGATTATATGTTAAGAATAATATCGAAGAGCGGATACACGTGAATTATTAAGGATGTAAAACTCGTAGTAACTTGAGAAATACATAATCTGAATCCATAATAACGGTACAACGAGTATATCAAATCATCACAAGCTATTTCCGTACATTCGCCACACTAAATTAATTTCTGCAATAGAAATTATAATGGCATGGCGAGGCAGCTTCCCAAACATAAAAATGTGAAATTTGTAAAAGTGAATGTTATTTGCAGAGCTGTCCGCTACACGCTACAAATGTGCCGTATAATATATTTAAAAGTAATTTGAAGATTCACGGCCACTAGGGTCTGGCCGAAGCCGATTTCTGGCTAAAGCCGAGACCGATTAAATAGCTCTCATTTCAATCTTCGGTCGAAATCGCCAGATTGATTAAAAATAATACCATCGTGCTACATACATCCCTTACGAGGTCTGCAGAAGTGTTAGTGGCTTTGCTCTTGTATGTCGTGCTCAACGTGACCAGTGGCGCTGCTGAACGCCGTCCTCGCAGCACCAGTACACATGACATCTATCAGACGGTATGCGGGCTTCCTCACGATGAGCTCGTTCACCGGTGCTCACCCCGAAAGAGATACAGCGTGGCGATATATTATGCTATTATTATATGGACTGTATAAAAAGTATATAAAAGAATTATTAAAATAACTACAACTTATCCCAATTATACAATGACATTTCGAAATAATAACGCTTTCGTAGAAGTTTCAAAGGTTGTTTTTGGAAGTCGAAGCTGCTCGCGTCCGTAGGCTTTACTCTAGTTTCCCTACACGTGACTCCTGGGTGGTGCTAAACGAGCAGCAGCGAGGTGGTAGGGCGTCGGTGCCCGTCTGGATCGTGACCACAGTACATGGGTGTGAAGCCCGTCATAGTGACCAGTTTCGGCTTGTCGCGTTTTGGTATCAGCTTGTGTATATCCAGTAGCTCATATACCTAGAGACCTTCAGTCGTAGTATATGTGGGCCGACATGACGATGTAGACTATCAATGGATTTTCATCCTTTGATAGTCTCTTTCGTTTTCGGACGACACTGTATTTACCGTCAGGTACTCTGTAGTCACTATGACTGACTCGTCAGTGTAAAAGTATGCCTTATTTCAGACCTCGCTATAAACCTTTAACTTTGGTCGAGATCACGAGCCATTCCTTCTTTTACCCAGACTCTTCTCAGTGATCACAGCACGCCTGTAGCACGGTGAGCATGGCGCAGTTTATAGTCGCGGTGATCATGCCGGCCTGCACATATACTCGTACCTCTTCACGTTTTATTTAAGCGAGCCAATACCATGAACGGTGGGGACACGCTCGCAACAAGACCATTCTACAGCTCAACGATTCAGCAAAAGTAAGAATCTACTTTGGCCGAAACGGACGTTTTTGCCGAAAGTGGTTTTGGTCGAGCTCTAGCGGCCATTGACCTTTATTTAGATGCCAAAATATTTCTTCTGCGGCACTACCGCTTTTTGAATTTGATTTAAAATAAAAAAATGCTTTGTATTTATCAACACGGTGAATCCCTATTGGGGTAGGCAGGGAGGGGTAGGGAACGCCACTTTTCTGTATTCTTGCAAACCCATTTCGCTTCCTTAACACTCATTAGTCCCACAATGCGTTCTTGTAGATTCCGCATGCTTTTGACATTACCTTCCATCAGAACTATTCATTTGGTCTGCGGAGGCAAGTCTCGGTCGGCCTCGGCCCTTACTGCCGCTCACATTAATATTGTATATCTCTTGTTGTCATCCTTCCATCATTCATCCCCTCCACGTGCCCGAACTATAGAAGCATACTTTGTGTACATGCTGTCGATAACGATATCTTTCAAAGCACCAATTGTACCTATCTCTTCGTTCCTAACGCGATCCGCACGGTTTACTCCGCATATAGAAATTTTCTTTCTAACAGCTAGTTTTGATACATAAAAGAGCAAAGAAGAACAAGATAAAAATTTGCTTATATTTAATATTGTAAAAGAAACGTGGCTTGGAATATTAAAATAGTAATAATGATAATATCAGACATGAAGAAGATAAATATTTAAATGTAATGTAATGAGAGCCCCGAAATCCCTTTTCGCTGACAATAAACAGTTAAATAATTACACGAAACAGCGAAACCCGTCTTCATTACTTTTATCTTAAGGCTGCAGACTCAGAACTAGAGATGCTCCGAATATCCGCAAACTAAATATTCGGATATTCGCATTCACTTTCACACGATTTCAATTTTACTTTAGTCGTTGATGTTTTTTGGACTGCACCTTGCTTAACATCAGACGTGGCGTAGTCAATGTGCCGAGATTGAATTAAAAAGCAATATTGATAAACTAGGAAGTAGAATGCATCAGGCTGGATTGATACCATCTTCAATGTAGTCTCTTAAGAGCACCAGGCCAATTATATTATACTATCTTGTTTTAAATTGTAGGCCACAGATATCTACTTTATAATTGTAGACAATAGTCTACAGTATACAGTATTGTATATAATACTTGATAATTTCAGCATCTTTTTTTTGAGTTCACCGCATGCCATTGTCAACGATTATTTCCTATTAACACATGAAAATGTTTCCTATAAAATTATGCCTAACCCATAGTATTCGGATATTCGAAGAATTATCCGAGAACATATTTTAAACTTTCGCGTTTCATACTCATTATAAATACTTCAAAGGGTCTTACGTGCGAATTAACTTTTATTTATGGCTGGACGTTTCGACCTGGTTACACAGGTAATGCTGACAATCAGACTAACGCGCCGTGGAGTCTTCATCGGGCACGAAAAGTTATTTCCTCTACCCTCTTTACTTCTTTATAATTTGAACAGTCACGACTCACAACACTCGCAGTACCAGCATTTTTACAGGGCGACATAGAACGAGTCCTAAAAGGAAATAAAGTAAGTTAATCCGCGCGTAAGACCCATTACAGTATTAGTAACGAATCATACGGTAACCGAAACCGCAATTCTCATTTCCTTTACAACTCTAGTTTAAAGGAAAATAGTCTGTTTACGTGTATGAAATTAGAAACGTACTTGCGATGCCTTGCTGGTTATTAACATTATTTTGAGTTAAATATTTGAATAGGTGACATTGTACTTTTATTTATTTTAGAACTCCTATATCCCTTTCGGGGTAAGCAGAGGTACAATAGTGGCTGTATCCACTTTGCGCTTATATGTCGTCCCGAACGTGTCCAGTAGCGCAGCTGATCGCCCGTTTTCAGGGCAACTTACCCATGAAACTCCTACTGAATCCCATGCGGGTTTCCTCAGATGTTTTGCTTCAACGGTGAGCGACAGTACATGTACCATGACCTAAGGGCTCCAGGAATATAAACAACTGAGGCGTCTAGTTTCAAAACCCGCTAAAACGATTATTCGTTCAAATTTACTTGATAGTTCTAATAGTAAATTGAAATGTTTTTATCAAAGCAAATATTATATATGAATATTTTTCTTTTTTAATCTCGAATAATAATTTAAATCTATACTAATATTATAAAGCTGAAGAGTTTGTTTGTTTGTTTGTTTGAACGCGCTAATCTCAGGAACTACTGGTTCGAATTGAAAAATTCTTTTTGAGTTGAATAGACCATTTATCGAGGAAGGCTTTAGGCTATATAACATCACGATGCAATTATTAGGAGCGAAGAAATAATGGAAAATGTGAAAAAAAACGGGGAAAATTATTCATCCTTGAGGGCTTCCATTGCGTGCGCTGCAAAAACGGTTCAAGATACCAAAAATATATGTAAGAACGAATTATTTCTCTTGAAATGATCTAAAAAAATGTCCGCGACAGTATATGTCTATCTTTTAAGATTAAGTCACTAGAACCGTTTTTATGGTAAACAAATTTGGTCGAAATTAATGCATTATTTGTTAAGAGTTGTATCAACGTAATAATATTAATCTTTATCCAAATAAATGTGTTGTTGATTAAGAGTATTTAATTGTGAATAAAATTGTCTTTGACATCACTTAATTTCAATGAACATCTTAGAAGATATTACAAAACCTTATATAGCAAAACAACGTTTGCCGGATCAGCTAGTACCTTATAAGAATGTGATTGTAAATCAAAGATTAACTATAAGTTTTTATAAATAAATGGGATTTGAAAAAAATATGTTATAGCGAGTTTTGAAACTAGACGCCTCAACTGTACAGGTATATAGAAACTGATCCTGAGACGCGACAGGCGAACACTGCAAGTTACTGTTAATAATAATAATAATGTATTTATTATGATATGAGTGTAAACAATGCATAAATTCTGCGTAACACGCCGCGTAAGTGAGCATTTCAAGTAACCGCAGCTGAATCGACATTCAGTAGAATGTTATTGAGCGAACACCCTCTTCTACAATGAGTCACTTTAGTTTACGATACTCACTGCTGTAAAGGACGTAGTTAAACATAACTGACATTACATAAGATCCGACACTTTGACTAAACATAGAATACGTGGCAGTGGTGTACTAGAGACCGGTATGCATGCGCAACGCGAGTTGTCGAAGGTTCTTATCCCGGCTCGTACATTTGGCTTTTTACAGATCTAGTGTGAATTTACGCACCACATGCTCACCGGTGAAGGAAGATATCGTACGGAACCCTCGTGGAGTCTAACAGAAACGTCGTCTGTACTAGTGCCGTGACAACGGCGATCAGCTGCGCTCCTGGTCACGTTCGCCACAATATACATATTTTATAAAGTGTATATAAAGTGTATAAAAAGTATATAAAGTGGATACAGCCAGTAATGTATCTCTGCTCACTCCGAAAGAGATATAGCGTGACGATATATTATTATGCTTGCGCAACTCCCCGCCGTGACATTAATATGGGTAATGGCACTTGAGGGAATCTACTGCCCTCGCAGGAGGGCAGCGTTGTGTGTGTACTCCCGCACATCGCTCAAATAGTTGATCAAGGCTTAGGATATCTCTCAGCCACCCTCATTGTTTTGTGGTGGCCCAAACAGGTTCCTTGCACGCCGGCGCAGTGCTAGTCCGCCCACGGACCAGCGGCTACGAGCCAGGAGGACTGTCCAGGAGTTTTTAGTCGGTTAAAGGTCGAGCCAACGGGGTCACCGCATTCACGACGGCCCTGACTGTCTATCAGAGTTTTTTTCCTTGAAAATATAAAGATATACTATAAAACGTTGTCATTTTTGAAATCATTACGTAGTTCAATTTTTTTTTAATAAAAATAATTTCAATTTACTATGTTTTGTGTTGCCAAATCTTCAAATTGAGGTTTTTTGTAATATGCGTGACAAAATCCTAATTAAAATTAGTCTTAATACGATACATCTGCTGCATGTCTATTCATTGATCATGAAACATCATCTGGTCAACTTAAACTTTGCTTAACGTCACCTTGAAGGTTAACCATCTAAATACCTTGTTGAACAAAAAAAGAATCTTCAAGATCGATCTACACACAACAGAGATATAGAGGGAAAACGATGGATTTTGCTGTTGTCAATTCAAGAGTTTTGGCCTATATCTTGGAAGACATTCGTCATACGAGCACCATATTAAAATGGGACCAACTTTATAATATACCCTATTGCATAAAAAAATAATTATCTAAATCGGTCCTTAAATGGCGGAGGGATCTGTGAACGTACGTAAAAAATAAACAACCGAACGTAGTACCTGCTTATTTTAGAAGTCCTTTTTGAAATAGCTACTAGACACTAGAGTCCGACCGAAACTGGTTTTCCGGCCGAAACCGAAACCGAATATTCGGCCGTGGCTTCAGTTTCGGCCGAAACCGAAACCGAAACTCACGTGGTCAAGTATAAAAGTCAACGTGGTCAAGTAAAAAAATGAAACAAAAACTTACATGTAATCAGTTCTATCAAAACATAACCTCTAAAGAATGTTAACGTCGGGTGATAACGCACTGACTAAGTTGTGTTGCTAGATTCGTCAACTGTCGTCTAAACGACGCAGTTACACTCCGACGCAGCCTTGAGTTTCTTTCGGCGTTTCTTCTCAAGGCAGTCGCTTCCGAAACGCTAGTAGATCACCGTTAGGTTTCGTATTTTTGGCTGGCGGTCCAAGTCGAGGTTCGTACCCACAGGGGTGCCCTTGCATTGCCACCCAACCCATAAATTGCCGGCTGAGCACCCTCAGTGTTCGCCCACCCGCCCGGTTAAGTTGTGAAGACCTTTTCCGGTCAACAAACACGCGTAAAAACGAAAAAAAAAAGCAATGCGAACGGCGCATGAATCCCGAACAGGGCCGCCAGCGTACGCCAAAGCATTGCCGCGAGAAACCAAGTTAGGCAAGCATGTACGACAACTACCGAAACTGCCGCCGAAACTTGAGTTTTGGCCGAAACTCTGCCGAAACCGAAACCGAACTTTCGGTCGGACACTACTAGACACTTTTTATTTGATCTTCCTACAAATAAAAATATATACTAATAAAAATATTGTCACTTAATAATGAATAATTAATACGTAATAATTAATTACTATATAATATTCCTGTAATTTTATAATATTTTCCTTAATACACATAAGCCTCACTCATTGGCCGTCAGTTTCATAGATGTGTATACATAAATAATGTAATCTTGTCTTCCTCTATTAGTTACGTTGATTACCTTTGTGCTTCCTTGCCTGATTGCCTCCATTACTTTGCCGAGATTCACTTAGGCGCAGGCTAAAGGTGGATTCGGATTCTGACTACCGATAAGCGGAGGTGTCGCTTTGTATGCACTTATATGGGAAATTGTCCCATATCAAACTGCACAACGCTGTCAGCTGCTACGAATGCAAGCTTGACAGCGCTGCGCAGTCACCTACATCACGACCTGGCAACCTGCTAGTGACCACTAAAAGCCGAATCGCACCTTTCGATTGCGGCCACGAAATTGACGATAATAACTAACGAGCGAAATAGCAAATTCGATTCAGGTCCCTATGTTTTATTATTATTTTCAAATAATAGACGAGCAGCTGTTAGCTGAAGGAAGGGACGAAAGGGAGATTTTTTATAAGACAAAGCACACACCTGGGTTTTTTGGCATTGAACTCAACCAAATTCCTGTCGCCCCAAGAAGAAATGAGGCTTAAGGACCGATTGAGATCGACAACCCGATCTTCACGAGTCCTAATGCTTTCTTCCCGACCACAAGGGGGCATGCTGCAATAACCCCCGTGAACCGTGCCGTCGCCTGGATAGCTATGAATACAGCCCAAAGACAGCATATCATCGATAAGCAGAAGAAACAGGGTGGGTGAAAGTATAGAGCTTTGTGGAACTCCGGCATTAACTGATACGAACCGCGAATTGTGACCATCAACGAGGAAAAAACTAAAAGCCTTCGGAGTGTCCTTACAATCCTCCACCCGGGCGTGGGGAACCAAATTCGTCTCGTTGCCTGGGTAGCGAATAGCCTATTCAGGCCTTTCCTCTCTCGGTGTAAAGAGCCCACCCTTCTAAACCTTTTTCACGGGAGGCACTCCGGACACTGCGTAATAATTGTAAATTAATAATTGATAATAATGTTAACGTATATTCAAATGTATTTATTTAAAAATATTCTTTATTTTTATTACGAATATATACGCTTAAATAGAAAAACTTCTAATTTACCAACTTATTTGCCTTAACAAGAAAATATCCTAGAACGATTTTATCGCTATTCTAATAGCCGAATAGTAAATGATTTTGTTCTCAAAGGTATGCGATATTGATTGCAAATAATTTAAGGAAAGTAATCTCGTCTTGGTTTGATCTTATACGGTAAACGTTATTCGTTCTACAAGCTCTTTATCGGTTGACGGTTGCGGTTGGAATGTAAGCGGAAAATAAACGCGGAGCGCTTTATTGCATTACTATAAGACATTTTTTATTTATACTGACTCGACATAGTGATCACACTACGTTTGATGAGCATGGAGCAATCCAAAAAACGACAACGGCCATCAACTATCTCTTCACGTTTCGTCTGAAAGACCATACAACAGCTCAACTACTCGGCCAATGTAATAGATAACTTAGTCCTAGCTGGGATGTGAGCTACCGTATAGCCGTAACTGCATAAACCCGTGCGCGTGGATCTGATATGGAAGGTAGGGGGTGGAACAAGGTTAAATAACTCTATAACATTCGCCGTGATACAAACGGTAAAAAACGCTTAGTGTGGCAATATTTTTGCGTAACTGGAGCGGTCCAGGATGCTTAGTCACGTCAGGATCAATCGCAATGCGTACAGCTCTCTGCTACAATCTATTCAGGGCGTCAAGTAACTACTGGGCAGAACTGTCCCAGTGATCCAAACAGTCCATGCAGGCACTAACTTGGGCCTCATACAATCGGGTCAGTTGAGTGTACTATAATTTTTATTACGAAATATAAATGTAGAAGGAATTCGAGTAGGGAATTAAAGTAAAAGTTAATAGATAATACCATGTAGAATAATATTCTAGAATTATAGAAAAATCTTGTTGTTTATTACTCTATGGCTATTTGGCATTACCTGGTTAGACAGGTTTAATTATAATTGCTTAGTTCGAATTTGAGTAAATAGGTCGAATTTACGAAAGAAAAATTATCGTATGCTACATTCTAGACTTTTATCTCTGTGCTTTCTTCGAATCCGTTCAGGAGTATTCGCATGTTTGCGTAACAAATAGACATCCAAAATTTCGTGTTTATAATAGTAGTAACATTATCTCATTATCAAAATGATTGACTTGTTTTTACTTTTTTTATCCTGACTCAGCAAAGTGACCACATCATGTCTGATGGTAAGCATGGTGCAGTCCAATAAACGACAACGGCCGGCCCGCCTGCACAAAGATCTCTTCACGCTTTCTACAGCCCAACGACTATGTAAAAGTAAGAATTAAATAACTTCTCATATAAAATACCTGTCGATTTAAAAATAAACCCCAATATATTAAGAAGCCTTTCAATTAATCTTCAAGGTGGAATACTTAAGTCTTATAAATAGTTTTGCATTTGAGTGCGATTTAGGAAATCGACTTTTTTTTATATTCGTTATATTCCCGCTCGCAATGAAGCCCCAACCTTACCAATCCTTTGACTATCGACGCATGGCAGTCCCCGTATCATCATCGTACGCTTGTACGTTATTAATTCTCGTACAATCGCTTTTTTAATATCGGGGCTCGCTCTTTGTGGCTCTCATGTAAATGAGCTTTTAAGGGCCAATTTTGTTGTAATAGGGCTTGTTTTTTGTAAAAGTATGTATTGAAATTGATACTTTTAGCCCATTAGGATTTTTTCTGAGGTAAAGTCTCGACTTATGCGTTCGCGATCTATATATTCGTGTATCGTAATTCGCGTGTACAGGAAACGTCGAAGGCGTGTTTGTTGTCTTCCTGTTAGACGCAACTCAAGCAGAACATTACACGCTTCAATACATATGTGAGCGTATGATTTAAAAGTTTAAGAATCATTTAATTCTGGGTCATTTCTTTATTATGCTGAACTAGTATTGTGAGTACACCGCACCAGACGGAAAATACAATGTAGTCCACGAGAGGTAGTGACTAACCGAGGCACGAGAATCCGTCGAGAATAGCCTTCGTGAAACTGAACCTACGTATATCACAGCAGAAACCCTACATGTATGTATATTGTTGGAAACTACAGTTAACAAACAGTAAATCAAACCTATATGCACATAAGGTTAATATAACAAAAAATAGATGTCACACTGTAAATAGAATATAACTTTATCAAAAATATAAAACATTATCCATACGAACCTCTTTAATTATTCTATATATTTGTCCACGGTATCATAACATATACGAACAACTGCACCTATACAAGATAATTTCCAAACACGATAGGCTGCGCGTTTGTTTCGGGCTGTGAGACTACTGTCCTACATGTCTATTAAATAATAGTATACCATCAAGCTATAACCCTTTCGGGGCGAGCAGAGATATAATAGTAGCTTTATCTGCTATAAACTTATACGTCTTGCGCAACGTGACCAGCAGCGCTGCAGATCGCCGTACTCACAGCACTAGTACACATGGCATTCCTAATAGATACCGTGCGGGTTTCCTCGCGATGTATTCCTCTGTTTCAATCTGTAAAAACCAAGAGGTACGTACCGGGATACGATCCTACGACAAGTCGGTCCGCTGCGCACGTTTACCGGCCCTTATCCACAAGACTTATTAAATATAACAGTGTGTAAACCCAATATAAATACATAAAATAATATTTTATACTAAGAATTAAAGAGAACGGAACTGACTTTTGTCCCGATTCGGCATAGTGACCACACCGCGGATAACGGTAAGCGTGGTGCAGTCCAAAATATGAATAACAATCAATAGTCGCAGTGATCATACCGGCCTGCACATACATCCCTCGACGTATCGCTTAAAGGATCCATCAATATACAATATCAGAGTAGGGTGGGAACACGCTCGCTGAAAGTGTAAAACAATTCAATGAAATCCCTCTATTATCATATGATGTATTTTTGTTTGAAAATATTTGCGTGGATGGTTTGTTTTTTATGTATAAATTGTAAAAACCTTTTGTTTTTTGAATGACGTTATCTTTTCCTCAATATTGACACTTCAAGACACGTTTTGCGCTCCCCAAGGCTTCAAAGTTGGCAAGATCAATGTAATTTTTATAGCAACAAAGTGCAGGTACATATATATGCATGGAGCTGCCTGTTGTAGGCGCAGTCACGTACAGTGCTGCATAGATTAGTTTATGTTCATAATATTATTTTAAATGGTTTCTTCGTGACATAGCGACACATTGCAATAACATGCAACAATGCCTCGTACGTTATTACTCACTCGACTCGATGAAGTGACTACAAAGCGCGTGATAGTAAGTAGAGTGTAGTCCAAAACGACGGCGATTATCAAAAGAGGAATATCTCTGTGCATATGCGATACTGGATGTGCACAAGGTGATCCCGAAGCAAGTCACTATGAAGGTCTATACAATTGTGTACTGTGGTCACGACCCAGTTCTCAGGCGATCACTCTACCACCTAAAAACATTTCTACAATTTAAGGATTCGTGGCTACAATGTGTTTTATTTATCACAGGATATTGAATTCAATGTACTTTGTACCCAGTTACGCAAAGATATTGCCTCACTGAGGGTTTTCTACCGTCTGCATCACGGCAAGTGTTCTGAAGATTTATTTAACCCTGCTCCACCCTCTCCCTTCCTGAATAGAACCACGCGCGCGGGCTTGCGGGGTTACTGCTAAACAGTACCTCGCATTCCGACTAGGACGTACTAAGAAGTTCTCTAACTCCTACTGCAGCCGAGTCGTTAAGCCATTGAAAGGTCTTTCAACAATAGTGTTCCCGTCATAATCCAACAATCCTATTATAATGGGTACTTTGAACGCAGCGTGAAGAGATATTTGTGCAGGCCGGCATGATCGCTCCAACTGTAGATAGTTGTAGTTGTTTTTTGGCCTGCACTTCTTGCCATCGAGCGCGGTGTGGCCTCAATGCTGAATCAGAATAAAAAAACGAACTACCTTTTTAAGTAAGTTTCTAGATGAGCTTCTTGAAGGCTCTTAGTAAAGTCATGACAATATTTTTATATACAGGCTGATTTTATAGATGAACGAGATATTTAGCATTCGATTCCAATTACAAACATCTAAAAATAGTGATGTTTTAATATTTCCTATGCAACAAAGTAAATTATAGTCAACATATTTAGGGACAATTACACACAGGAATGAATGAATAATAATTAATTGATAAGTAGGAATTTTGCTTGTCCTAAGCAAGGATACAGT
Source organism: Automeris io (assembly GCA_036320925.1). Classification (NCBI taxonomy): domain Eukaryota; kingdom Metazoa; phylum Arthropoda; class Insecta; order Lepidoptera; family Saturniidae; genus Automeris; species Automeris io. Next base: position 16,434,241 of record JAUDJH010000011.1, read on the forward strand.
GCGAAAGGAAAACGAGCCAATACTTGTTATCTAAAATTACGTAAAAGGAATTTTATCTACTTACCATTTAACCGTGCGCTACGCGCGCTGCGGTGTCCACCATTGTTAGGGATCATTTCTCATTGGTTCATTATGTTTCTTTATGATTTGTTAGGGAATATAGTTATTTTATCCTGGATTATCCCCTCATCTATAAAATTCTCTAGTCGAGATTGAGACCAGGGTCAGTTGTATACAAAAAGTAATACTGTTATTTTAAGATGTTATAAATTGATAAAGTTAGTAAAGAACGGCTTAAGGAAAATATGAAGGCGGTTACTTGGAAAATGATAAGCTACGGAAAACACGAAACGATTTAGCTGGAAAGAGATCTCTAGCTCTTAGCGTTTCTTAATTTCTTTTGCAGTAGTAATGATACGATTTTAATCTTTTTGTTTTCTTACAGGTACTAACTAATGCTATCAATATTCTAGGAATTTGAAAAGAATCGCTGTAAGTGACGAAATTTTGTTTCCATTTTTCTCTTCGGTATTTTTACAATGTTTGAGTGTTAGCCGTGGAGTTTATCGGCAGAATGAACTATTAAATGTTTTAATTATTGAACCGATTAAAATAAAGCGAACACTAAATTTTAAATGAAACTTATCACAGCACTTTAGTGAAACTGCATTCGAATCAGTTCATCCGTTTCTGAGATTAAAACGCACCAATATAGAGAAAAAAAAATTCTAACAATCATTGTTTTGAGTTTCATTGCGTTAATAAAGACCCTCAATCATTGTTTTTCTCGTTTATCTTCCATGTGCAGACAGCGACTAGTTATGTACATTTTATTATATATGAGAGTTACTTATTGTATAGATTGCATTTATTAGAGTTCCAGGGCCATTTTAAAAGGTGAAAACAGTGATAAGAAACGAAATAGTTTCAGAGAAAAGACGTATTGTATAAGGAAGTCGTCTAGAAATGGTTTTCTTGTGTCAAAACTAATAACTCCGGTGGCGAGGAGTGTGGGCGTCTGGAGAGCAGGGGAGTACAATGCTCCTTGCGGCGGGACTCTCGTCAAACTTGATGGATGAGGCGCCCGTGTCACTATTTGGGATATAGATGTTTCCTTTGGCCCATTTCATAAGTGACAGCGTTTTGTATCACTAAATATAACAAAACAAAGTCCTTCGCTGTGTCTGCTTGTGAGGATATAGTGTTGGCAGGGAGAGATGAAGAAGTAGGCTTAGCTAAAAGTTAACACGGCATTCATTGAATGTTAGGCGGTACGAAATTCTTTGAGTCAGCTATAGTAGCCAACAATATTAAGCTACGTTTTGGGATAAAGTTGGTCGAAAATTTATATTTAATTTGAAAGTTCAATATCTCAAAATGAAAAAAGGAACATTTATAGGTTACACTTCGTTGTCCGTCTGTATATTTGCCTGTCCTGAAAGAAAAACAATAAAAAAACCATAGTAGTTACATAAGCGATGCGTGAATCCGACACGTACCTGCTTCTACTTTTTATTTGCGCTTTGCATCATATTATAGATACAGTTACGTCCAACTTAAATATCATATTATATTATTTTTCAAACTTACGCTGGCGTTTCGTATAAGAAACGAAGAGATACGCAGGATGAATAGTTTGACAGACAATCACCGACACAAAGGTGTGGTGGAAGCCACACTTGTGGGAAGCGTATGAATCAAAAGGCAGTCTTAGCATGAATTCTCTTTATTATTTAATTGGTGTGCGATTTTTATAATTTGTGTGACATAGATATCGCAGTGCATTGACTCCATATTGGTATGCTCCAATGGTTCGGGCTCTTGGAGAGGATGAATGATGAAAGGATGGTAATTAAAATATACAATATGATTGAGAGTGTAAGTAAGAGCCGAGGCCAGCCAAGATATACCTAGATAGACTTTTAAAATAATTATGGTGGAAGGTAAGGTCAAGAATCAAGGGAAGTGGCCCTCACCACTTCCCCTGACGGTCCGTAGGGATTTCCACCGGGTTAACAAAAAAAAAAATCAAGAATACACAGAATCGGTGAGAATACTTGAAGGGTTTAATGAATGTTAAGGGAGCGAAAGTTATTTGCAAATATATGGAAATGTAGCGTTTCATTCTCTCTGCCTACCACTATAAGGAATCAGCGATAGATGGATATTCTACTCCGTCGTAGTTTTGAGTTTCTTTCGGCGTTTCTTCTCGAAGTAGTCACTTCAGAAACGCTAATAGATCTCCGTTAGGCTCTTTCCCTGGCTGGCCGTCCAAATAGAGATCCGTACCCACGCGGGTACTCTTGCGTTACCAACCAACGCATAAATCGCTGGTGGAGCACCTCAAATTCTCGCTCTCTTCGCCTGGTGAAGTTGTAAAGGCTTTTCCCGGCTAGCAGCATATTGTCCTGTCGAAAAAAAAGGCTAGATGGATTTTCTAATCTTTGACAACTTGTACCACACGATAACCTCCATTGTATCCTTAATTTACGATCGGTCTCAGATACAATAACTCAAATTTTATGCCCTCCACAGGCCGTCTTGGTGTCAACGCACTCGCAAAACTAGTTCTTTTAACCATTAAATGTCTATAATAGTTCCTATTTAATTATGTTTATGTAAAACTTTGATTGCATTATCACGAAATAGTTTTTAAACTTTGGCTATTGATTTTTTTTTCTGTCGGCTTTTTCAATATGTTATAGACGTTTAGTTTTTGCATGGTCGAAGAGCAATTTCAATTTGCAAAAATATTTATTTCTTTAAAGAAAATCTTCTTTTAGCTATACAAAGTTAAATCATAGACATATACAATAGACTGCTGTAATTTATTTATTTAAATGACGCAAAAAGATTTTTGCTATAAAGTTAAATGTCCGTATTTGTATCCGTTACATGAAGCTCGTAAACGTTTGAACTGTATTTATTCATTTTTTGTTGCTTGAATGTTGACTTGAACGAGAGTATTTTTGACAATAATATATCGTCACGCTATATCCCTTTCGGGATAAGCAGAGGTATATTAGTAGCTGTATCCACTTTGCGCTCAACGTGACCAACAGCGACGCTGATCGCCGTCCTCACAGCACTAGTACACCAGACATTTCTATTAGATGCCATCCGGACTAGCATGTGGCACCTAAGCCCATACTATATTTGGAAAAATCCAGAGATACGAGCCGGGATCCGAATCTCCGAGCATTCGCCTTGCCGCGTATGGATACCGGTCCCTCACCCACTAGATCGCCATGGCCCCAGTGTCATCAGCTGATCGTCATGATCAGCTGTTTGAAGGCTACCAGTTCCTTCTTTCTTGTTGAAGGAATGTAAGCAACTTCTGTTGACTGATTCTGGTCTTATTGATTTAAAATGTAGTATCCTACAGCTTTAATAACATCACAATAACATGGTGAACTTGCGGCATTATCTGGAATCAGTGTGATGCTCCACTCTTCACTAATTTACACCAGAAATTATGTAATTTTATGTCGTCTTGTAAAAATGCTGATACTGTTAATTTTATGGTTTGACTTTACAAATGATTAAGAACAAAAGGGTAGAGGAAGTAGCTTCCCGCTCCTGAAGAAAACTTCGCGGCACGTCACTCTATTCGTGTCAGTGACCAGTGTAACCAGGTCGAAACGTCAAACCAAAAATTAGTTAATTCTTGCATAAAACCCGTTAAAGTATTTATAATAAGCACAAGTATGTTTGAGGTCATTGACTTAATATATTTAATGATTGTGTTATTAATAGAGGCTACCCTTATAACTAGTACCTGTTTACATTGTTTAAGTCTAATGGCCACGCAATCGCGGCGCTGGACTTCGTGGTTCCGCCATAGACGGGCAAAATGTAATCAAATTAAGGAAAAACTATTATGATTACATTTTGCGTTTTTCATTATAAATATGACTGCATTTTGCTCATCTATGTTTTAAACACTACGGAATCCTTAATTGCATACACATTTATAATTCATTGTTGTTTTGAAGGGATTTAATCATGATTAGAGAGGAACAAAATTTTTATTACTAGTACATTTTGTAATCGTTAATCATTAATCAGATTAAATTTTCCCATCTCCGGGTATCGCATTCCCGCCCGGCAGCCGCTGTCGCCCTACGACGCGCCTCTCCACCAGCCTCCTCGCCCTCACGCCATTGTCGCGCGGAGCTCGCCGTCCGCAACAATAACACTCGAGCAGTTCCTGTCTAACCGTGTGGACGTGTAGAATGTACTAATGCCATTAGGAATACTTGACACATGATCTGTCTGCATTACGAAGACATACGAGTATTTGCCATTATATGTACATGTACGGTACAGCCGGCATGTGGATCCATACAATTAGCATTCATAACTTGATCCGAGTGATTGACCCAAAACAATGTGGCTGAAATATTTGCATACGCTTGAGTCGACGACCGCTTCGACTCGGCTCTCTGCAATATAGAAAACTAGCTGAGGTGACCCGGCGTTGATCGGGTAGAAATAATTTTTCACCATTCGGGATTGATTTTCTGAAACGTCGGAACACGTAACCTTTTTTTCTAACTAAAAATTTAAGTGTAAAAGTAAAAAAAAAAATACGTTTATCGCTCATTTCAAATTTTGTCCATTGTCGTAAAGATATCGTTAACCTATGTGTCTCCTTTGTCGGTATCGTATTACGTTTAGGATCCACTGAAATCCTAATTGGGTACATATATGTGTTTATTTATGACAGTTGGTACTTTTTTATCCTTGCTCGGCATACTGACCATATCACGCCTGATGGTAAGCATTGTGCAGTCCAAAATACGACAACAACTGTCAACAGTTAAGAAAAACCTATCGATAGTTGCAGCGATCGTGCCGGCTTGATCCAATATCTCTTGACACTTCGTTTGAAAGACCCATGTCATAGGAGGATGGGAAGACGCTCGCCGGAATACCATTCCACAGCCTAACGAGCCGGCTACAGTAAGAGTTAGAGAACTTCTTATTCCTATTCAGGATGTGAATTACCGAATAACAGTGAATCCGTAAACCAGCGCCCGTGGTTTTATTAAGGAGGGGAGAGGGTAGAACAAGATTAAAAAATTCTTCAGATCACTCGCCGTGGTACAGAACGTAGAAGGTTTTCGGTCACTAAGCATTCTTAGTCATACGATATCTTTGCGTAACTGGGGCAGTTCTAGATACGTAATGGCCTGCTGTGAGGTAGTCCACGTTGCCGACGTTTACGCTAACCTGCTCTTAATGTAGTGATGTGAAATGAGCTGTTGCAACTTATTTTGCAGTCGCTTTACCCAAGGTATCCAATTCCCTCTCTGCTTATCTATCTGTCAGTCGATCTGTTCGCCTAATGTCCTGCCTATCATAATTTGTTGCGTAATTCATCTGATTTTGACTGTACTTTGATTTTCCGTAACGCTTTTATGGCAAGCTCAGATCAATCACGAATTTTATGATGTTTCCATAAACACTTGACAAGACATTGATAGTTTTATGAGTGCCTAGCAGTAAAAGACACTGGTGCGCTGAACTGTGCCGAGCGGACTTCAAGTGCCGTCCGAACCTTCTGCTACGACCTTAGAGGACCACCTATTTCTGTTATTAAACCTATCGTTAAACTGTATTTACATAAAGCTTGAAATGGTATCTGTTTACGAGTGAAGATAAACCTTTCTTTAATTCACAGATAGTTGGATATATCCATAATTTTCATGTATGTTCGATTTAAAACAATGCTGTAGTAACAAAAATCACATAGTACAACCGGTGGCTACGACTTTTATCCTCAAACAGAGTATATAGGTCTATGCCTGCTGATTCTATTCTTATGAGTCTATTTTCTGTTATATGCACGAGAGTAGTTCTAATTGAAGGTCATTGAAAAACAGACGATTCTAAACTGAGGATGTTTTCCAAATGAGTGGAACACGTTTTGTATAGACTTGCTTTTGTTAGGTAGCAACACTACCGTCGCACTTCGTTCTAATATAGATAAGAGTCGGACGTTGTCAAATATTAAAATATAATAAATATAGTCTTCTGTTAACAGTGTTTTATAATTATATTACTAACCATCCTGAACAAGTCTAACATGGTGTCAGAAAGTAAAGTTAAAGTTTTGAAAAAGTGATTGTGTTAATATATAAAGTTATATGATTATAATTTATAATGGATCACGAAAACGTGGATCAAGATGGCGTACGTTCCAGCCGCAGCGTGAATTCTTTACAAGGAAGTTTACGACCACTTAATTTACGAAGTACAAATATGCCGCTAGAATGGAAAAATTGGTGTATGCAGCTTAAGATATATATGAGGGCTAATAACCTAGAACAAGAAAGTGATAGTCGGAAGGTAGCCATATTACTTAATTTTGTCGGTACTGAAGCGTTAACAATATTTTACTCATTTAATTACGACTTGGATACGGTAACATTTAAACAATTAATAGAAAAATTTAATAATTATTTTCTACCACAACTAAATATTACAATGGAGCGTCACAAATTGTTTAACAGAAGACAAGGAAACGATGAAAGCATTGATGAATATGCTACTCATTTGAGAAATATCGGGCAACAGTGTAATTTTGATACATTGACTGATGAAATACTAAGAGACATATTTAGTCTAAATTTATCATCAAAAAACCAATACATAAAGGAGAAAATTTTAATCCAAAAGCCTGAAACGCTTGATAATGCTGTCCAATTGGCTAAACAAATGGAAACAACTAAAGAACAAGCCAAAACATTACAAGACTCTTTTGTTGGTCAGGTAAAAATAAAACCTAGATCAAGAAGTCCAAGCCGAGCAAGGGAACCATGTAAAAAATGTTTGCAGGTACACAAATACCAATACAAATGTCCAGCGAAGGGGGTAAAATGTAAAAACTGTGGTAAATTAAATCATTTTGCTAAAGCTTGTTACATTAAACATGTAAAAGTCATACAATCAGATAATAATTGTAGTGATCAACCTAATTGTAATGAAAAGATGTTTGTAGGATTAATTCATATAAATAATATAAACACAGAGTTATGGACAACAAATTTAAATATCAATAATTTTAATATTAGTTTTCTAATAGATACAGGAGCAGATACAAATATTTTAACGTTAAATACATTTAATAGTCTAGGATTATCAACAAATATTATTTTTAAAAGTCAGTTTAAATTATCAACATACAGTGGAGAAAATATACCCACCACAGGTCAATGTAATTTGCAGGTTTACTATAACAACCATCCATATAACATTAATTTTCACATAGTAGATATAAACAGTAAAAATATTTTGGGCAGAGACTCATGTAAAACCTTAAATGTTTTAAAAAGAGTTTACAGTGTAAATGTCATACCACACAATGTTTGTGAAAATATTATATCAAAAAATAAAGATGTTTTTGAAGGTTTAGGCTGTTTAAAAGATTTTCAGTGTGATTTTAAACTAAAACCAGATGCAATACCTTCAGTAGATGCATGTCGTAGAATACCTTTTCAATTACAAAATTCTTTAAAAAAAGAGTTACAAGAACTTGAAAAAAGTAAAGTTATTTGTAGAGTAGAAGAACCTACAGAATGGGTTAGCTCAATAGTTCTCACAACTAAAAAGAATGGTTCGTTAAGATTATGTATAGATCCTCGTAAACTTAATAAAGCAATTTTAAGACCACATTATCAATTTCCTACACTTGATGAGATAAAGTCTGATCTTGCAGGTGCTAAAGTGTTTACTACTCTTGATGCAAATAAAGGATTTTGGATGTTAAACTTGTCTGAAACTGCATCCAAATTATGTACTTTTATAACACCCTTTGGTCGCTATAGATTTACTCGATTGCCATTTGGTATTAATGCTGCTCCGGAAATATTTCATAGAGAAATGATTAATAGATTTAGTGATATTAAAAATGTTAAAATAATGATAGATGATTTTCTAATATATGGTAAAACGGTTGAAGAGCATAATCAGACACTACAAAAAGTCTTAGATAGAGCTCGTGAATTAAATATAAAATTTAATAAAGAAAAATCAATAATATGTACAACAGAAGTTAAATACTTAGGACATATTTTTAGTCAATACGGTGTAAAACCCGACCCAAATAAAGTCAAAGCCATATGTAAAATGCCTAGTCCAACTTGTGTTAATGATTTACAAAGATTTATGGGAATGGTAAATTATCTTAGTTCTTTTATACCTCATTTATCTAAAGAAACAAGTTTACTTAGATCTCAATTAAAGAAAAATATTATATGGTCATGGTCTGAACAGCATGAAGCTGAATTTAATAATTTAAAGAAACTTATTAGTAATTCACCTGTCTTGACATATTATGATGCTAATAAACACATAACTTTATCAGTAGATGCGTCGAAAGATGCACTAGGTGCAGTCTTAATGCATGAAAAACCTATAGCATATGCTTCAGCAACCTTAACTAAATGTCAGCAAAATTATGCACAAATTGAGAAAGAGTTGTTGTCTATACTATTTGGAGTCACTAAGTTTCACCAATATATTTATGGCAGAAAAATAACAGTTGAAACAGATCATAAGCCACTTATAACATTGTTTAAAAAAGCTTTATATGACATTCCAGGACGTTTACAAAGAATAATGTTACGTTTACAGCCATATGAGCTTGATGTAATATATAAACCAGGTCGCTATTTATATATAGCCGATACCTTGTCTAGAGCACCATTGCCAGATAATACATTATTAGAACTTGAAAATGACATAGATTTACATATTAATTTTATTGTGTCAAACTTATCAGTTAGTCAAGAAAAAATCCAAGAACTCCAACAATCAATAAAAACAGACCCAACTTTAAGTAAAATAGTTTATTATTGTCAAAATGGTTGGCCAGAACATAAAAGGTCAGTTAGTCAGTCCATAAAGCCTTACTTTTCTCTTAAAGATAAAATATGTTACATAAATAATATATTACTTTTGGTTGATAAAATTATTATTCCTGAGTCCATGAGAGATTTTATATTAAAATTAGCTCATGAGGGACATCAAGGTATTAATAGTTCTATACGTTTAGCAAAGTCAACAGTATATTGGCCACAAATGAGTAGTGACATAGAAAAATATATAAATAAATGTCATACATGCCTAACATATCAGAGAAATAATTCTAAACAACCACTAATGCATCATGATTATAAACTTTTACCTTGGAATAAAGTAGGTATAGATATTTTTGATTTTAATAACCAAAAATACTTGATAGTAGTAGATTACTTTTCAAAATATGTAGAATTAGCATTATTAAATAATACCTCAAATTCAAACACAATTATAACTCATTTAAAATCAATTTTTGCTAGACATGGTATACCAGAGATCATGATATCAGATAATGGTCCACCATTTAACTCAAAAGAATTACAGATCTTTGCAAAGGAATGGAACATTAATTTCATTACCTCTAGTCCATACTTAAGCCGTTCAAATGGTATGGTTGAAAGATCCATAGGAACAATTAAACACATATTAAAGAAATGTCAAGTAGATAATACAGATCCTTATATTGCGTTACTTATGTACAGAAACACACCTAAGAGAATAGGATATTCCCCATCACAACTTTGTATGTCTAGAGACTTACGTACTAAAATTCCAGTTATAGATACTAAATTATTACCAACACTAGTAGATATTGATGTACTTAAAACTAATATTGAAAAACAAAGGCAATATTCAAAAATTTATTATAATAAACATACAAAACCATTGTCACAATTAAAGGAAGGTGATAATATACTTTTTAAACAAAAACCAAAAGGAATTTGGGTACCAGGTAGAATTTCACAGGCAGGAAAAGAGCCTCGTAGTTATCTTATTCAGTCTCCAGAAGGAATATATCGTAGAAATCGCGAACATATCTTAAAGCCATCATCTCGTTCACCTGAAAAGAAAAAGGATATTAGTGAAAATGTAAATGTACATAATAACTCACCAAAAACCACACGTTCAGGACGAATTGTCAAATCTCCTCAACGTTATGGTTATTAATTATATTTCTTATATGTGTAATTGTCATTTATTTTGTAAAATTTAAGGTTAATTAAATTAAAGTGTTGTTACTAATGTCAAACGTCACTTGTCAATTTAGTCATTGAAAGATATTGTCAAATGCGTTTAGTAATCAAATGTAAAGATTTCACAGCACTGGGTACAAGTAGTTTTGTCCAAAAAATAAATAAAAATAAATTGTTTTGTTACACTTACCCTGGCTTTGAATTCTTCAAGTAGTCTAATAGTTTATAGTATTGTTTTCTTCTTTTCAAAAAAGGAAAGATGTTAGGTAGCAACACTACCGTCGCACTTCGTTCTAATATAGATAAGAGTCGGACGTTGTCAAATATTAAAATATAATAAATATAGTCTTCTGTTAACAGTGTTTTATAATTATATTACTAACCATCCTGAACAAGTCTAACAGCTTTTAATCTCAGAAGCAAAGAGATTCTATGTTTAAGAGCTCACCTTCGCCGAATGAGGCTGTAGCCTGCGCCTACTCGTTTTGATTTGGAAATACCCTCTATGTTATTAAAATTATAAAATGTGTCTGAACTGTCTACTTTTTGGTAAAATGTATGTGGTAGTTTCATACAATTATCTGTTGTTTAACCAAATCATGCTTAGACTCAATATTTATGCATTTAAGAGTTCCTTTGCTTTTCCAAGTCCTTCCCTGGTAGAATCGTTGGCTGCTCTCCAATACTTAGTTTGCAATAGATCGTTCTATTGCCTTTAATGTCGTCTCGGACAAAGTAAAGGATGTAACTTTAGTTTCAAGTCTTTGTGTAATTTCGTTCTAGACTGAGAATTCCTTGGAATTATTTTTAGATTTATTCCCATTGTTTTTCCGTTGGAGATTCTATTCTATCATGTATTTCCTTAGTATGAAAATGAATTTACTCTCTATGATCTTAGGTACTATGAAGTAGTATAGAAGTGTATCTATGTTTCTTGTTCACCTTAAATATTCTATTCTTCTGTGTTGTGTGACCTTTGTCGAACATATATTTATGTTTTCTTCTATTCTTTCTTTTCTTTGTTTTTTTATTATATAGAAGTCAGAAATGTGATTTGTTGACTTTATATCGAGCAGGATGGATTGCTTCCTTGCACTTCTTAAATTTATTTTATGGTTTGTATAAGGTAACATTTAGAATAACTTTCTTTATCATTAATTTCTCTAACACTCTCCACTTGAAAATCTTCCTAGGAATAAAATTAGAAATATTTTATGTTTGAATTTGTTATAGAGTTTAAATAAAATTTAATTTTGCGTTGATAGTAATTTTTTCGATTATTAGATGATGTTATTATCTAAATCGTCTGTGTCCTTGCAATCGTTTGTGCCTTCTGTAGTTTTATTTATTGTAAAAGGTCCGACGCGTGATCTTTCAATATATTTAACGATGTCTCCTCTATCGAATACAGTTCAACAATAAAACTTAATATCATGATCCATTACAAATCTCATTTGTCGGTACCAGACCGGCTGTCTCCCACAGACTTTTCAATGGTAATTGTTCATCTATCTCATTTTAACGCACGAGACTCGTGCGAGAGTAAAAAGGTAGAGGCGCGCGCGCCGAACCGTTTACTGCTATAGGCGGTGTTCCAGTTCATAAGAATTTTGTTTTTTTATAAGAGAAAGTGAAAAGAGAAAATTTTCTTGTATTTTTGATTTAAATCGTCTAAAGATCATCGCTGGTTATAACAACATAATTGAAAATACTTACATTTTTTACTAGATTTTTAAAGCGCTTTAATCGACTGCCCTGAATTGCTAAGCAGGGTAACATTTTTAGTTCCTCGTCAAGGTTGTAGGCTCTCTATACGTAGACCTTTTCCTGTACCATGCAATAAAACAAACGCTATGCAAATGCTATAAATAAATCTTTTGATATCTTTCACTGTTGTTTCCCCTCAGCCAAATATAAGATTTAGCAGTGCGTGCAAGTGTAGCACGTATTTCTTTTTCCTGTTGTTCTTTGTCTAATTTATTTATCATATTATTTATTTATCATATTATTTATTTATCATATTATTTATTTATCATATCATATTAATTTAGCATGTTGTGTTCACTTTTTAATAGCACACCTTTTGTATTATTGTTTTAAGTTTTGTTTATGTTTTGTATGCTGTTGTGTGATGTTCGGTGTGTAAATCATCGGTGAGGGTATGGTACCTAAATCTATACGTAATCTTGAAAAATCCGTAATGTAAGGTAAGTGCCGGGACTGAGCCCACAACCATTCGCGTTGTCGCGCATGTAAACTGGTCAATCATATAACTAGGTCACCACAGCCACTAAATGAGCTTCTAAATGAACTCTTTATGTAAAGTAATATTTATTCGTTTCTTTGAAATTAATGTTTACCAAATATTTAATGGAATAGTCACAAATATGTATAAAAACAAATCGCTTTTTCTTGTATGTTGCGCCGTTTATTGGTTACCGTTATGAGTTGTACGGTCATGTCGCTGTAGTTTTTATTTGTTAGGCAAACGGGTCGATTTCATGAATGCTTTATGGGACACAAACTATCAACTGTACCGACCTCGACTACTAAGCTTTTACTATAAATTAATGTGATCATTTTTGATAAACTTTAATTTTTTTTAACTATTTATATTGCTCTTCCAGGGTAAGCAGTGACCTGTAGAATCTAGAGTTGTTGCTAAAGTAGTTTTTTAAATAATATTAAAATATATCTGATATTATCAGCAGTTGTTGATGTTGATTTTTTAATATTAATATCAGCTGATCAGATCACATTGAATTTTATTCTATACTAGCTGATCCGGCAAACGTTGTTTTGCTATATAATTTATTGTAATATCTTCTAAGATGTTCATTGAAATTAAGTGATGTCAAAGACAATTTTGTTCACAATTAATACTCTTAATCAACAACACATTTATTTGGATAAAGATTAATATTATTACGTTGATACAACTCTTAACAAATAATGCATTAATTTCGACCAAATTCGATTACCATAAAAACGGCTCTAGTGAGTTAATCTTAAAAGATAGACATATACTGCCGTGGACATTTTTTTAGATCATTTTAAGAGGAATAATTCTTTCCTACATATATTTTTGGTATCTTGAACCGTTTTTGCAGCGCACGCAATGGAAGCCCCCAAGGATGAATAATTTTGCCCGTTTTTTTCACATTTTCCTTTATTTCTTCGCTCCTAATGGTTGCATCGTGATGTTATATAGGCTAAAGCCTTCCTCGATAAATGGTCTATTCAACACAAAAAGAATTTTTCAATTCGAACCAGTAGTTCCTGAGATTAGCGCGTTCAAACAAACAAACAAACAAACTCTTCAGCTTTATAATATTAGTATAGATATTGACTAGGCATAATTACCACACTACGCCTGATGGTCAGCACGGTCAAGTTTTTTTTTTTTTACACTGGCTCGACATAGTGACTACAGAGCACCTGATGGTAAGTACAGTGTAGTCCAAAAACGAAAGCGACTATCAAAGGATGAAAATCCATTGATAGTCTACATCGTCATGTCGGCCCTCGTATACCACGACTGAAGGTCTCTAGGTATATGAGCTACTGGATATACACAAGCTGATCCCGAAACGCGTCAAGCCGAAACTAGTCACTATGACGGGCTTTACACCCATGTACCGTGGTCGCGATCCAGACGGGCACCGGCGCGGCGCCCTACCACCAAACCAAGAACAAATAAAGACTACAATTATCAACAGAAAAAAAAACAATCCTCATCAATACCTCTTAAAGCTTTGTTTAATGGACCCTCGATCATAGGACGGTGGGAACACGCTTGTCGTAAGACCATTCCACAGCTCAAGGACTCGGCTGCAGTAAGAGGTAGAGAACTTCTTACTCCTAGCCGGGATGTGGGTTACCGTATGGCTGAGACTATCTAAACTCGCGCGCGTGGTTCTTTTTTAATTATTTATATGAAATAAATCTTCTCATGAAAGTTAATGGCTTTTTTTAAATGGAAATAAAGACTTTTAAAACGTTTTTTTTTTCACGATTACTCGTAGAGCTCGTGGAGTTATTGGCGACGACTCTTTGACGGAGATTAAAATGCAGAGCATCGAGCATCGACGTAGAGTTGCCCGCCTCTCGGTCTTTTATCGGTTGCACGGTGGAGAGTGTTCTCAGGAACTGCATTCTTTGATTCCACCAGCCCCATTCCAACACAAAACCACTAGACATCGTGTCGGATACCATCCGTACCTATGTGGTGGATGTTCCTTATATCCGCACGAACAGATTCGTTACTACATTCATCATGCGAACGGCTAAGGAGTGGAATATGCTTCCAGCGAGCACATTTCCACGGTCTTATGACCTGGGAGTTTTTAAGAGAAGAGTGAATAGGCATTTGTTAGGCGGACGCGGTTCATCATCAGACTCTTCTTCACCTTCCACCAGGTGTGATTGAGGTTAAGCGTTCGCCTATAAATTAATAAAATAATAATAATAATAAATAAATAAATTATGATGCTATATTTAAATGAAGATGGAATTAAGCGATGAATTTGCAAGGTATTTAGTAACGCTTTTCAAAATTCTGCTTTTTGAGGCAAACGAAATTAAAATTGTTCTCATATGTTTTACATTGAACAAGTCTATAAATATATGAAATACGAAATCGCATTTCGTGTAATTTAAATAACTGTAGGAAATTTCCGGTACGTAAATAGACTTGAACTAGATTTGTGTGTTATCTAAATCCACTGGGCTCAAATATTACGCTCGGCTCCTTGTCAACCAGGTCATTATCATAGGTGTGTCGTATTTCTACAATAGTTGTACATCTAAAATGATTATTCCGCAGTTTGCATTCATTCATGTCTGTCGGTCACGCTTCACCGGGATCTCCTTTCTCTAAATAATTGTTGTTGTCATTATGTTTCCCTTCAGCGATGCTGTTTACCTTCATTTTGTAAAAAAACTAAGATGTTAAAGCTTTTTTAACGATATTAATGACTTCCGTATTCAAATTCAAGTTCAGTTAGCGACATTCAGCAAGTGTTTTTTATCGTTTGTATGATGACGCGTGGAGCGGTGTGTAAATAGCCCTCCATATGAGCGGGGATCGTAAATTGGTAGGCGGTTAAGAGAAATTTGAATTGGTGAAAACGAGTATCAAGGTAACTTATCACTCCATGAATCGCAGCTGATATACCAGAATATCTGTATCCACTAACCTGTAGGTCTGCAGCTCGTCATACATATGCTGTACAGCACGGTAAAGGTCCAGGGTTCTGTAAGCGGGCACGGGCACAAAAAGTTTCCACTCGCACAATTACACTGCAATTTCTCCGTAATAACGTCGTGTTGCGGTTTAAATATCAACAAGGCAGCTCTAATATTTTTAAATTAAGTTAGCACGCCGCCGCGGCTGTCGCATACAATAATTTTGTTAATGTGACGTCAAACGGAGCGGTTGCAGTAAGCGACCTCTATCGCACGTTTCACTATAGATTAGGGATGCAGATTATCCTTATATAATGCACAAGTAACTTAAGGAGTGATAGAAGAATTTATATGAAGCTGAAATATCTTAACCGCTTCACCAGCGAGTGTTCTGAAGAGTAGTATAACCTCAGTCTACCTTCGCCTTTCCATAACATCAACGTGCGTCTGATTGCGGGGCCACAGTTTTACGGTGATTTCTATTTGTAGTAGAAGTCTCTAACTCTAACTCTTGTCATTTCATTGGGTTGTGGTACGCTTTAGCTGTGAGCGTGTTCTCCACTATCCCGTTACCCTACGATATTGGGTTCTCTAAGTGAAACGTGAAGAGACATTTGCGTAGGCCGCGGCCGGTGTGATCGCGGCGACTGTCAGCGGCGGTCTCTCGTCTCGACAACCGTACTCCTATTTGAGATTACACTGTACTTCCCATCATGTACGTCGCATTCACTGTGATGAGCCAAAATAAAAAATAAATAAATTTGCAAGCGAACATTTCCAGTGCAGCGTCTAGTTTTGTAGTATTCTATTTGTGTCACACTATTTTGAGTTTAGCAACATTATGCCAGTTTTTAATGATAGCTCTATTTAAAGAAATCCAATGAGATAGATTAGATGCCTTTTTCGGATATTGTTACGAATAAGTGACAGTTTCTGATATTTCTGAAGATTGAAATTTAAGCTTTTTTCGTATATTTTTGGGCAATTTACGATGGTTTCCTAAGTATCCAATGCGTACGCTGATTGTTACCTACATCTTTCTAACAAAGAGGGAACGGTTGCCCCAAACAGCCATTGTATGCGCATACCTACCTGCTGAGTTGCGATAATGACGCCGAGATAACCAGGGTTGACATCGTTAAAAACATATTTAAAGTAATTCGAAATATTTTTCAAAAACAGGTTTGTAATAGTTTTGGAGATATCTCCTTTTTGGTCCTCTGAACAGTACATTAGATTTAAATGTTGAAAAGCTCTTTTTTTTCTTTATAGTTTTGACTCATATCCTGACCGGGACTCAGAAGTTCTTTAATAACTAGTGGAAGCTCTCTAATCCATACTTTTTTTGAGTCTTTGAGCAGTGATTTGGTCTTCCGTCAAGCGTTTTTCCTTTTTTCTATTATACGGAGTCCTGTATAAGCAGCGTGAACAGATATTTGTGGGCCGGTATGACCACTGCGACTGTCGTTATGTTATTTTACTATTATATTTATAATTGTAGTCGCTTCTTAGACTGCACCGTGCTTGTAAGGCGTGCTACGGTATTAGCCAGGCGGTTCACTCTGCATATTAATGCACATTTAAAAAAAGTGAATGAAGCAGTAGCGTGCATATTTTTTAGCATAAAATCACTGCCTAAATCTTGTATAATATTCAATAGACACAAATTCTGGTAACATTAATACTGTGATAAAACATAATAATTTGAAAACTCTGCTTATACATAAGGCTTTTACGTGACTGATTTGCCTTGTATGTATACAAGGCAAATCAGTCATTGATAAAAGGGAATGTAATGCGACGCTTTTTCTCTTTTTTAGTTGTTTTTTGAAGTTAGTCTCCAAAAATAGCAACCCTGGATTTAATTGCCAAATACATATTCTTTTCTTGAACAAATATTGTATCTGAGAGTAAATATTTAGCTCATAATTGTACTTTGTTCATATTCCTTCAGTTTAAACATGACTTAATAATTGTCTGGCTTCAGTGTGACGTAAAGAAAGAAGTTAATTTTGTAAATTTTAATATTATGGACTTCATAATTTTGAAATATTGTCAATTCAGTTTGTGCTGTCACAAAGCTTAGGTGCAATCGATTAACGAGATTATAACAAAGACATGCGTGGTGGGCGTATACATATATTTATTTAGGCTGTTGTAAGACACAGACGATCTGCTTGCGAGATACGCGAGATAAGAAGCCTTTGTCGTTGCATAAATATTTACTGGACAGGTACAGCGCTGTACTTTGCGCGATACAACACAGTGGCGCCCCGGTTATCCGACAAACGTTTTGCGTTGCTAACTTGGACTATCGAATTTGTCGGATTATAGAGTACTATATAGTGCCTAAGTGTTGTGGGTGGTTTCATAAATATATGTATATAATGTCAATAAATCAGTTGTTTACCGGACACGGTCGTTTCATTACACAACACCTAAGAACCTCTATAGTTCATTTTTATTTAAAAAAGAACACCTTGTCTTCCGATAAATTATATAAACAATAAATATGAACTAAAAGAAAGAAAGATAAGAAAGAAAAACCATTTATTTTGCACATAACACAGAAGGATAGGTTAATCAAAAAAACAACAAAAGCAAATACCCTGTCCTGTGACGCCCCACAGGGAAGTCAGCTCAGCAAACGCTAAGCGACCGGTTGAGCCACCCAGACCTGTATTTCAGCTGACACTCATTTATTGTGTTAACGCGCATGAAGGAAGGGAGTAACAGAGTATAGACACAGTTTTAGAAACTTACAAGGGCCTGAGGCCCAATCCGTCGGTAGTTTGGAGTGAGGAACCTCCTAACAATGGTTTTTAAAGGATTTGTGATTTGTAGGCTTGTCGATCAAATCCTAATAATCGGATTGACGGATTCAACGCGATACTAAGTTTTCTGTTAAACAAGAACACTTAGCTCACGTTTAACATACATTGCTTTTATTACAGGGCGATGGTTATCGATAGTCAATTAAAATGTGCAATGAAGAGTGATGCTTTCGTTTTGTCGTTTTCTACCCGTTACCGTAATAGCGTTAATAAACCTGATTATTTTCCATTGGACTGTGAAATGGTCACAGTCCAATTATTGTATTTGATTTTATGAGAGTGATTGTTTAACACAAATGGATAATGTTATTTGTAGTTTTTGATTTTTGTAATATATACTCAACATATGCTCTCAATTCTATTATATACGGTGACAAAACAGTGTTAAACAATTGATTTGACTTGAGAGTTAAATATTTTGTTTCATAAACAGAATAATTGTCCAATACGCCTTTGAAATAAAGATTTTAACCAAGCATTCAAACTTTTTATATAGATTTATATTAAAACCTGTAGTTTGGTTCGTTAAATTCATAACAGCGTAATAACATATCCTTGATTGTGTGCTGGAAAGGACCATTCAATTTTTTCGAACAAAAACGATAAATGTAACAAAAATGGGTTTTGATTGGTTTATTGATTAATTGGTTATTTACAATAAGAAAACAGTTAAGGCATAGGATTTTTTTCTTTTAATAAAATGTATTGCCCCCACGTGCCCTTATTACACGACTACGAATTCTAATTTGTTCGACATAGGGGTAGGCAATGGTCAATCTCGACGCTTTCATGTAGTTAATCTAACAAGTTTGCATACTTATCAATAATATTCATTCGAAACTAATCCTGAACTTTGACGCAGCTTATGAGTCCGTCAGTTATTGACTTCAAATTCACCATTGAATGTTTTACTGTCATTGTGAATGAGTCAACGGCAACTTCAATGGCTTCACTGTCCAGTAATAATGTTTAATTTGTCTTTTTACTAGTAGCGGACCTGCCATATTTTTTCAGCCAGATCAACTGACCAGTTAGCTAGTATCATTTTGTTCAATGAGTGATTTTTTTTTAAATTGTCATATTTTTGTTATTTCTGATCAGATTGCAATAAAACGAACTCCAAATTTTCAAGTCAAGCTTGCCACTATATTAGTGGAAACCGCATTCAAATCAATTAAGATGTTTCTGAAATTAGCGAACCCAAACTCACAGAGAAATAAAAATTCTAACAATGATTGATGAATGAATGATGATGTTTTTGATATATCCCCATCTCCCATGTATATAAACAGCGATCCGTTACAGTTTTACTGGGGTAAGTCCGGAATAGTCGGCCGTAGTTTATTATAAGACGTAATAAAATCAGTACTATAAATATTAAATGACTGAAATTAACATTATCAATTTGACAATCTTAGCGTAGAGTTAAAAAAAATAAAATATACATTTTAACATAATTAGTTATTTTAATTAAAAAAAAAATGCATTTGGTCATGTCTCCCTGAGTATGCGGGCAAGAGCGCTAGTAGTGAGTGTAAGAAGCAGTGGGGCGGAGACGGGCAGTCTCTTAATTTTTTTTTTAAATCATCTTGATTGTAAATCTTTTGTTTCAGCTCTTTTTTTTTCTAGACACATTTTGAACACATGCCAAAGAAAACTGTACAATTATAAAAGCATTTCACGTGTCATGTTATGTTGGGTGACGTAATAAATTTTCTTTGGAGCCAACTCAGTTATCTTTTTTATTTTTTTACTATTTGATTTATCAAGGAACCATATCGTGACGTCTTTTAAAAACGTTTTTTAATGATTTTCTTTTCCTTCGAACTTTATTTAAGCCAAATTTAATTTCGATCTGAGTTTTCCTTCCTTTTCATATACTTTATTAGCTACAAGATTTTTTTGTCTTCGTTGCGTCCTCATTGTTTTATCTAATAGTAATGGATTCCTCTGAACTCGAGAGTATGCCAATTCTTTGTCAACTGTGATATTTGATAGCTAAGATAAGCAATTACTTTTTGCTTTGAGTAAATCTTCACTACAATGTCCCCCTATAGTGATTACTTTTCTTATGTATTTATTAAGCAAATAAAAAAGGTATGAATAAAATAAAATCGACATTAAAAAACTTTACAAGTCAAGCGATGGCCATCTTCGAATGCCACATATGTACCAGTGTCTTTTTAAATAAATATTAAGCTTAGTTAGTTTTTCATAAATTTCATTACGTTATGTAAATCGTTCAAAGTTTTTAACTATAAGCAAAATAAAACAGGCAGATTTTACTTTTTATTTCTTCAATTTTTGTCCTTAATTTTAGATTCAAATGTCGGTATGGTAGACTGTACAAAGCCAATTAGCTAGAGAGGGCCTACATCTGATGAACTTAGCTATGTTTTTTTTAATTGCAAATCTCTTCGTTACGGCTATCTCCTATATATATTCATTTTGTAAGTATATTTATTCATTTCCCTGTTATGGGACAGGTCAGCACTGCCTAAAATGGTATGATATGGGGAGTAAATAAAGAAAAAATTTGTAAGCCTATGCCAAATTTAGTCAAGCATTCAACTAGCAAAGCACGTCATTACCTACGACGGTAGTGTTGCTCTGAGTTAGGAGAGTCGATTCACAAGTCAATACTAACTACTAATATATACAGTGTGTTCTGGAAAAACACCACAAGCGACAATTTTTAATATTTTTATGAAGTCTTCTTTTGGGTGGTAGTGTGATTAATCGAACTGGGTCGTGACTAGGGCACACAAGTGCAAAGACACGTTTCGGCCTGTCACGCATCGCGGTCAGATCGTGTACATGTACCTAAAGAACTTCTGTTCTATGTATGTACTTGTATGTTGCCATCTTGTACTTACCATCACTTTGTCGAGTAAGTATAAAAATACCAGCATCGGATATTCTATCGATGTATGTTGGTGTGAAGTTCAAAAGGGTCCTAGTAATCGATTAATTTTGTAATTGTACTTGACATCGTTAAACAATTACAATTATATGGAGGCCTGGTGGCGCAGTTTGCAGTAACCCTACTTTCAATGCTAAGGTCTTGTTTTTGAGTCCCGGTAGCGGCAACCTGCACTGTGATGGATTAGATTAGTTCATCATGAGTCATGATTGTGTATATCTATTTACGCTTTTGTATCTATGTATGTCTAGTACCCGTAGTACAAGCGCGAGCTTAGTTTGGGACTGTTTGACCATAAAATTTTTTATTATAATAAAAATAGATTCTGAAATTTGTCGCTTAAGATATCTTTCTGGAACGCTCGATATCATAACGCCATCTTTTCGTGCCGGTGTCGACGACAGTTCAATGACATTGCTCATTGTCGTTAATTGTATCGCGCCAGTGCGTCACACACGTGTGAAATCATGTCTCTGACAGCGTTGCGGCAGATTTCCTAATACTGCTTTTCTTTGTTCACGAGAAAATAACTGACTCGTTTGAGAAACCAGATGGCTGTAGTAATATCAGCCATCTATACAGTAGTATATACTACATAGATATTTTTTTATTAACTATATTTGTTTGTAGTTGAATGAACTTTAGAAACGAAAATGAGCCTAAATAAGAACCTTGCGGTGCCCGGTTAGAGCTGCGATACTTTATGATTCAAAGCCACTAATGAATACCTTTTAAGACAATTACTAATATAACATAGCGTATGGAACATTAACAATAATTCATTAGTTTCCTAGATTTTCAAATTATGCATGAATATTCCCATGCCGTAAGATGCTGGACCTTCAAATGAATGGGATATAAACGAACGAAAAGGTCCGGCTCTTTATCGATTCAGTGTTGCTTATTTTAGTTTAGAACGTTGCTTCACAGTTTCTAGTTCCACAAATCAGCTGTAGGATTGTGAAAAGCCCTTCAAAATTGTATTAGTTCATTTTAATAAAATCCTAATACATAACGTACGTGGTGTGGGTTGCCGGTCAGCATGTGGTGCCTAAATCTAAAATTAATCTGGAAAAATTTAAATGCACGCGCCGGGATTCGAACCTACGACCAGTCGCATTGCCGCGCCGAATATTTTAAAGGCGTCAAAAACGCTCTTCTAAGCCAGTAAGCGGCGCAATGATGGCACTTCTCATGTAATTGTCCATTGGTGTCAGTAACCGCCAGCTACCTGAGCTGGTGAGCTGTTCGCCTGTTTGCTTACCTAAAATAGTTACAATTATTAAAATCAATGATTTGTAAAACATTTGCTTTTATTGTATCATGGTTTCATAAATTAATTTAAAGAAATTCTATCAGAATAAGAATAAAGATATTTATTAAATAAGAAAAAAATATATCAAACATTTTCACGGGAAATATCTGAGACGTGCTGAGGGAAAATGAAAACGGCGTCAGTATATCATATAACAGCGAACACAAATCATGATACCCTGAAGTACTTTGTCTCTATACAGAAGACAGATAGCTTCGTAACTTCAGGCGGAGTTATACAGAGATGTTGCTTTGAAACAGTTCTAACTGGGTACGCGTGCACTTAGGTGGCTTTTTTAACATTTACAGGCAGACGCTTGACCTCAATCACATCTAGTGGAAGGTGAAGATAAGTCCGACGATGTACCGCGTCCGCTCAACAAATGTCTAGTCACTCTTCTCTTAAAGACTTGGCCGTCTTTAAGTCTCTAATCTGGGGGTCATAAGATCGCTGGAAACATATTCCGCTCCTTAGCTGTTCGCACTAGGAATGAAGGAACGAATCTTGTCCTGCGAATATAAGGAACATTAATCATATACGGATGGTATTCGATTCGACACGCTGTCCAGTAGTTTTATGACGAAATAGGGCTGCTGGAATTGCCGAGTCTATGAGATGATAATAAAAATATTGAATTTACGTAGGTAAGCTACATATTTGTTTAACCAGCTTCCCTTTCGGATGATCACCGGACCGGGTTGCAGGTTATCTGTAAATAGGTAATATAAAATCAGAAATGGCTCAACAATGCTTAGTTTCTCGTTCGATTGCCGAGTTAATGGCAACGAATGTGGCAACCCCGTGGCCATAACCAGCGATAATTGCCGTCGCGCTAATACCCGGTTGGCGCACGCTCTGCACTAGTTAACCGGATTAACGCCGCGCTTGCCCGATGGTGATTGTATACAGGATTTATCCGGTCCTTATCGGTAGGGCTTTAAAGAATTTTTTTCCGGTAAAAGCTGCAAAATAGCTATAGTTTCAGAATGATGCCAGATACTTCAACGTTTCAGATACCAACCGGATCAAAACTATCTTTCATTATAGAACAATGTTCGCTGTTTTTTCTTCAAATTCCTAGTGTTACAAATCTCTTATCTAAGGCTGAGATTTATAAACGCAACTTTAAGTTTGCTTAGACTTTACTAAAACATTACAATTTATATTACTCAAAAAATATCGAAGGATTTGGTAAGTAAGCTATACGAATACTATGGTTATACTGAAGTTCCTATTATATATTCAGTTTTTTTGTCAAAACGAATTTATTTTTTGAGAACTTTGCTGAGCAAAGTCGAAATAGCGTCTATAAATCTCAACCCAACTCGTACCCTTGCGTGGTCATTTGTTTGTCGAGTTGTCTGCCGGCGAATATGTTCCCATCATCTGGGTTCCCATCATTATCATATTTGGGTTCTTTAAAAGCGAAATGAGCTTTTATTTCATAGTTTTCATGGTTTTTATGCCAACAATCGTACTTGATTCTTGGACTGAACTAAACATCCTTTAGACAGGCGTGATGTAGTCGCACAGTGCCGGACAAAATAAAAAAATGCTGCACCGCTTGGAATATGTCAAAAAGATTTACTTTTAGGAAACGAATTTGATAGAGATATTTCCTCAAAATTAAAATCAATTACTTTTGAACGATAATCGTTTGTGTGGTTTTAATAAGTACAGATAAAGCAATTTTTTAAATTTAAACTATCGTTATTAATAACAATTTCGAAATGTTACGTGTTTGTCCGTTCGGTTAAGCAATTAAATGCTTTGTATGTTCACGATTTTCCGATAATATTAGACACGAATTAGAATGGATGTAAAAAACATAGAAAAGAATAAACTCAACAATCTAATTCTATAAAAATTAGACGTTTAAAGGTTTATGGTTAGGTTATAACAATTTGCTAAGGAATTATAGTGTAACTTATTTAATTATAGTGTAACGCCCACTTTGCAAACAACTATATTGTTTGCAAAGTGGGCGACAAAGTCTTCTTGTTGCCACTGAGCTTTAGGGCGGCAAAGGGCACATAGAAAATTGACGTTTGTTGTTGCCATTTTGAGGGCGATAGCTGATTTGTTACTACTATACTAAATCTACATAATATAATTATATATATACTAATGTGTCGACTGATGGGCTGATCGCAAAAAGCTTCGAATATCATTTCAAGAAGCTTTCTCTTGGTTTTTGGATCATAGGCCAGATACAGAAGGCAGTACTACTCGATACGGCATACATTGTTAGGAAGTACAGTTCCTAACTCTGAGCTTCTAACTAGCGGTGTCTTGGGCCTTAGGCGTCATTCCTGTAGGTCCATATATTATTATATTTTAAAATTGGAAAATATATTACGATGATTAAACAAATAATCCACAGCGTAGGACGATTCTCAAAACAAGCCAATGCGGACCGGTCGTTCTGGAAAACATAGGGGAAGACCTACATATGTCCAGCAGTGGACGTCCTACAGCTCGTGATTCTGACGAAGTTTTTGTTTAATAACGTGATTGTTAAGAGCGTTAGAAAATGATTGACTGTCAGAGAGCGCTAAACGAGATTGGTTCGAGATCCTTTGCTGTAGTTCTTCATTTCTGTTTGTTTCTTATGTATTCTACAAATATGGCCATATCATGACTACTGCGGACTTTGCCTTAATTTTTTTAAATCCATAATAAGCTTATTTTAGAAGAAAGTCGTAAGCGACAATTTGTATTTTTTACAGTTGCTTATTCTTTGCTACTTCTAAAGTATTTATAATGTTTTTGTGATGTTTTTATAAAATCTTATTAACAGCCGCTAGTTGATTACTTTTATGTGAACTTCATTAGATCGGTAGCTACATAGCTAGGTGAAACCATTTTTAAGATTTTACAATTTAATTGTTTTAAACGGAACACGCTTCTGTCATGTTTTAATTATTTGATACTCAATTATGGTTCAGTAATTACTTTAATATTTGTAAGTAAATGAATAAATCAGAATTATTTATTTATGAAAACAATTATTACAACTAGTGGGCGATTCATTACTACAGTATGATTACAGTGAACTCATTTCCGATATTGTGTTTCTTCGGTTGTCATTCGGGACACGGTTCATATATTTCAGGAACAAATCCCCGGGAGACGTACCCGAGTCTACACAAATGCACTGCGACGCGTTGAGTGCCTCGGATAGTGTCTTGCATTCAAAAGAGGACCTTAATGTACCACTTTGATGTATATCTCATGTGCTAGCCCGTGTGTTCTTAAAATAGAGTCCATTTTTGTACGTCGTGTTTAGAATTTAAGATAATATGCATTCGTGGAAACTTTGGCAATGCAAAGGAATAAAATATATATATAATGGTTTTATTTCTACTTTTCACTTGTCTTATTACATAAGAGCCTTTGTGAGAAGAGTGAATAGGCATTCATTGGGCAGACGCTGTCTATCACCGGACTCATCTTCACCTCCCACCAGGTGTGATGGCGGTCAATAGTCCACCTGTAAGTCATAAGAAAAGGTGTGTTGTCTAAACCCCTGTATTTGTATCTTCATATGTTGCACTCAGTAGGATGCAAAACAGCCGGTGGACAAAGAAAGTGTCAGAGTGGATACCTAGAGACGGAACCCGAAGCAGAAGACGACCGATAAAAAGACGGGCAGACATATTTGTACAGAAAGCAGGTTCTTCTTGGATGAGAATGACTAGACATAGAGACGAATGGAACGTAACGAGGGAGGCCTACGCCGCGGCCGTAGAGGTGACTACTACAGAACATAAAAAAAAAACCAAATAAACCTAAAAAAAATCATAATATCGGTAGCGCTTTTTCTCAGAATGCAACCACTAACACCGTGATACGAGATTTTTACATATAGATTTATTATATCTGAAATCTCAGGTATCTGGAATCAGAACATCTTTTTACCAAACGTCGAAAACGATAAAGTTGAAGAAGCTATTGAAGTATTTCTGCTAACCCCAAAAGAGAGCGTGATAATATAATTATTGCTTTTTAACATTATGATTCAACGAGATTATAATGTACTACTTGGCCCTATAAGGCTACCCGCGGCGGTGCGTTACAATTTGTCAGAAAACTTAAAAACTTGCAATTTACAGCGCAGTAAATTTTCATTTTATCCCGGAGCGAGCGTGATTGGACTGTAACTTCATATTAGCATAGAGAGGGTTATATATCATTTTGCAGATAGACTATACAGTTGATATCATTACAATATATGGAGTATTTTATTACATACTCATACGTGTTGATTTAGAGAAAATATTCTCAAATGCATAATGGAAGTATTTATAAAACTCGCATACTAACGAAATTGTAAAACTTAAAAGATTTATCGACAGGACTATTTAAAAAATAAAGATATAATAACTATCAGCACACTCGTGCGCGCCGCAGCGGGTCAATTAAGGGATGCAATATCCCGCGGGAATACAAATAAACGAGGTGGCTCGTGCAGCGGCCGTCCGCGGCGACGTCACACACGCGACGTGCGCGCGAGTAATGTCGGGTGACACTCATATGGCTGTGCCAGAGGCACGGCCGCCTGCGGTACGAAAGGTGACAGGATTACGGCATTAAAATAAAAAGTATTTATTTATTATGAATCATTTATAATTGATCTATAATATAAAAATGAATCGTTAAATGTGTATAAGCGCGAAACTCGAGAACGGCATAACCGATTTGGCTGATTTTTTTTTTGTTGTGTTTATTGAAGTCTGGGGAAGGTTATTACGGAGAGAAAAATTAAAAAAATTGTCTGAAAAAGTCTAAAAACAACACTTTTCTATATTCTCATACAAAAAATTCGTAATAATATTTAAAAGTCAATTTGAACTTTAACACCATACCATAAAGTTTAAATGTTAGTGGACGGGTTCCGGAAAGGCAAAACGATTATTGAATGACGTATAAATATTAATGTCAATATTCGTCAATTTTTATACATATAGCATTAAGGCCAGGTTCCTTCAAACAATTTTTAAAAAACAGCCGACAGGAGAATAGGTTTTGGCAGAATAAAATCTGACGGAGAAGCTATTAACATTAAAAAAAAGAATGTGACTTTGTTTTAGAGAAATAGGGCAGAACAAGGTCTGCCGGGATAGCTAGTTTTTAATAGTTATATTTATGTAGTCCCTAAAGCTTTTTTTTTGCTTTAGTGATATAACCTTAGAAGCTCTACGGCTAAGAAAATATTCGCGTTGGGGCTCCTGCCAACATACAGCCCTTAAATAACACGAAATTACAATAAATTGTTAGCATTTACATGTGTATGGACTTCAAAATATTTGTAACGATAATATCGAGACAATGCGGGATCAGCGTCACGTCACTGTGAATACGAAATAAGGCTTCTAGTGGATGCTCAGGGAACTGTTCTACCATGAGCTATAAGATTAACGTTATCTTAATGACTCTTTATAACATTAAATGGACCTTATATTGAATAATGAGATACATTCTTTTTAGACCCCAAATATAGCTTCACCTTTGGTAATCTTTGAAAGTACTGTAATGCGTGTAATGAAATGCGAAAGAAAGTCTTCGTAACTCTTATTGCAGCCGAAACTTTGAGCTATGGAATGGTCTTCCGGTGAGCGTGTTCCCATCGTGCTATAATATTGGGTTCTTCAAACGGAGTGTGAAAAGATATCTGCGCAAACTGGCGTGATTACTTCGACTAGCGATTGTTTTTTTTACTGTTGATAGTCGTTGTTGTTTGGGCCGCACCATGCTTATATGCTATCAGGCGTGATGTGGTCACTGTGCCGAGTTAGGCAATGCCCTACCGCCGCCGCCGCTCGCACTTGCAACATACGAGTAGATTCCCACTTCATTGTAAGTCGTATTCGTTTTAATGAATCATTGGTTGCGACTACAAGCTATACTGAAATAGTTTATATCTTTAAATAGAGTAGAGCCCTGGGCTGTCACATCAGCTCAGCGTAAGCCCGGGACGAGTGATGCCTTGAGCGGCGCCAGTTGCTTCAAATGTTATTTCGGATAAAGCATATTTTGAAATGCGTACGATATAGTATTGTTTTATGGGTTATCTATATTTTATTATATCTAAATGTAGGGTTCCTTCAATAGCCACTTCTACTGATGGGTATTTCTTACCTGTCGATACTCGTTGTCGTTTTTTGGATTGCACCATGCTTACCATCAGGTGTGATGCAGTCACTGTGCCGAGTCATGATCAATGAGGGAGTCGGCGTGGTGATAGATTCATAGTATACAGATACAATTACGGTCTCACATGGTCTTTGTCTTAAAATCTTCAGTATATTATTTATTATTGTCGTCCAAACGACCAACCAAAACATTAGGCACATGATTGAGAATGTATCTATATATCATCACGCCGAATCTCTTTTGGGGTGGGCAGAGAGAATGTAGGTGTAGGTAAGTAGCTGTGCAGGTAATTCTCGATCGGTCTCGCCTCTTACCTCCGCTCACGTGCACATTGTATGTACTTTTCGTCATCTTTTCATATTCATGATTAAGATAAATTGATGAGAATAAATTAGCAAAGGATTGATGTTGTTTGTGCTAACGACAAAAGCTCATAAACGAAATAAAAATCTAAATAATACAGCAAAGGGATTAGTTTGCGTCCTTTGTGAAGTTTACATTTTATAAAGTGACTTTAAAAGCCTCAGGGGACACTTTAACGAGTTTACACTTAAATACTTTTAGATTTAATTATTTTAATTTTCATTAATAATAAATACATTATTTAATTTACGCCATTGTAATATTTATTACTAACATAATTAGCTCAAACAAAATATAATGCTATAAAACATTTTTTAAAAAATATGGCGGCTGCTTGGAGAAGAAGCCCACGTGTCTGGCTAGAAACGCGGACGGTCCTACGTTTCACTTTGCATATTTCTTGGTATTTTTTTAGACTGTCTCGGCAAAGTGACTAGAAAGCATCTGATGGAAATTACAACGTATTTCAAGAAATGCAGCGACAATCAAGGGACAAGAATCCATTAGCAGTTCCTGTCGCCATTGCAACCCACAAATACCACGACGGAAGGTCTCTAGGTGTACTCCAGGGGTGTTTACACTTGATTTACTGGCAATTCATCTCGATATTGTTAGACTGCAAGCGATCGGCTCTGTAGATTGACGCAGCAATTATGGTATAGGATATTAGGGTAGATTGATAATGCTTATCAAAACGAGAGGTCACAGCAAGCAGTACTCGTATTTTGCGAGACTGCCGAACTGGGGAGGCAGGGAACAGCCAGCGTCCTGGAACAAGACGCAGGAGGAGGGACGTGTTCGCCCGCGATTGTGCGCTTGGATCCACTTCCAGAGAGTAATCGGACTGTAGACTTGAGAGAGTCCGCTGCCCCGAAAAGGTGGAGGCGGTGTGTGGAGCTGCTGTCACCACCTGCGTGATGCTCAGAGAGGCGGATCATTTATACCCATCACGAGAGATGACACCTCTATAGGCGTTTCTCTCGTCGAGCAGGACGACGAATGTGGATCCCCCATACCTAGTTAGCAGTGATGAGGAGACGACACCCCGGAGGTTTTTCGCCAGTAGGACTCTGGCAATGGTCCTAGGTTCGAAATCTCTGGCTTTTTCTAGACTACGCACGGATTTTGGCACCATATCTTCACCGCTAAAGGAAAATATAGCAAGGAAACCCGCATGCCATCTAATAGAAATATCATGTGGTCTGTTCTCGTTGGGCACGATATATAAGTGCAAAGTAGATACAGCCACTAATGTATCTCTGTTCACCCCGTAGGAGGTATAGCGTGACGATATATTATTATTATTTGGACTGCGGCACGCTGCAGGGGCCGCAGCCCTCGCGGCGGCGCTGTCGGTCCCTTGCAGGACATTCACGCGGGTTACCAAGAGTGCCGCAGCAGTGTTTTTTATACTTGTGTATTTATGAAACATTTCTTGATAATTTCCTTACGCAGGCTTGATACAAATGTTTACATTGCTGTTTATTAAATAATGTTTCCAAAACATCACTAAAACCTTTTCTAGCAAATTTAGACCTAAAGTACATGGAAATAGGGGTGATTTTTAAACGCAAAACATCTTTAAGACCTACTTTCAACGGTTATCAAACTGTAAACTCAGGTCTTAGTGCTTATTTTCATAGCTAGGTTTGTAGAAAGGTACACTCGCAGATTTATACTACTTCGGCAAACTGACTGCGCTTCTCCTGTGGCTGCACAGGGGCTTCGGTAGTCGCTGTGATCATGCTGGCATGCCACTGAGAAACAAGAAAACGAATTGATAAAGCCAAATGTCCCAGAAGGTGAAATACAAGCTGATCGTTATAATAATAATGGTGTATCGTCACGCTATATCCCTTTCGGGTTGAGAAGAGACATATTAGTGGCTGTGTCCACTTAGCGCTTGTGGCCAGCGGCGCAGCTGTGCGCCGTGCTGACTGCACTAGTACACATGACACTTCTAATAAATGCCATGCGAGTTTCCTCACGATGGCTTCCTGCACTGCTGAGCATGTGGTGCCTAACTCTGTACGTAATCTGGAAATGCCCAGAAATACGTACCGGTATTCGAATCTACGAGCATTCGCGTCGCCGCGCGTGGATACCGGCCTCTTATGCACTACCACAGCCACAATTTTAATATATATTGAAGATAATTCCCAGACATAAGTACAGTGCAGTCCAGTAACGGCGACGACTACACAATGACGAGAAGCTATTAGCGGTCACCGTCGGCGTCGTCATGCCGGCCTGCACGCCGCGCCCGGAGCTCCTCACTGTAGCAACAACTAGACATACACAAGCTGATCCCGAATCGCGGCAGGCCCAAGCGAGTTGCTATGAAGGTCTTTGAACTTGTGTACCTTGGTCGCGATCCAGTTTAGGCAATAGCCTTTCTGCCCCAAAGTATGTGGTGACCTAGTGGATACTTTACTGGTTTCCATTAGCGGCAACGCGAATGGTCGTAGGTTAAAATTCCAACACCTTTGGGTTTAGTCCAGATTATGTACGGATTTAGGCACCATATGTTCACCGGCGAAGGAAACCCGTAGGGTATCCTATGGTAATGTCATGTGTACTAGAGCTGTGAGAACGGCGATCAGCAGCGCTACTGGTCTCGTCGGGCAGCACATATACGCGCAAAGTGGAGACAGCTACTAATGTATCTCTGCTCACCCCGTGTCGGAGATTTAGCGTGATGATATATTATGTATATTGTTATGTAATGTGATTCTAGTTCAAAAACCATTAATAAAATCACGATATATACATTTTTTCGTAACTTATTTAGTCGCAGATCTTAATAATATTTAATTTAGCTAAGACCGTGAGTGCCTTTTAAAGAAATTCCTTTGATAAATTTAAAAGAGCAATTTAAGAAAGACTTAAAAAAATTCAAATTGGAGTAAAACCCAGGTACAGACGTGTCTATAAAACCTATTCAAAGAGTGAAGCGGTGAGGCCAGCGCCATACCCCGGCGCAAACTGTGGGAGCAATTAAGCGGAATTTTCTTTTCAACCGCAACCGTAGACAACCTTTCAGGTGCTAGTTATTTTTCTGTCTGTGCTTTATTTACGTAACCATTTATAGAAGCCATGATTCAGCATAAAAATAGATATGTCGTGCAATCATTTTAATATCTAGCGATAGGAATACAATTTTATTTTATCAAGAACTGTAATTAATAAAAATGCGTAGTCTTATGCAATTATTTTCAGGAGACATTCATTCTTTTGTGTACTTTATCTTTGTACCTGATTATGTTGTGCAGAGCAACTACCAGAGTTTCTTGCCGGCTCTTCTCGGTAGATTCTGCTTTCCAAACCGACAGTAGAGTTTTCAATATTTGAATGAAGTTTTATTTAATTTTAGATTTTTAGTCGTGGTTTATTTAGACTCTCGTACCTTAAATCGTTGTTCTGGGACAGCACTACATTTACTATCAGACGTCGCGTCAGTCAGTTTGCCATATCTTTATAGAAAAAAGCTTAATTGGATCTTTGAATCATATATTTTTTTAAATTTATGCGGAAATACTTTATATTGACCACAGCGTTGTCCGAAAACCCATTCATACTGACAAGAAACTAAATAGAAGTCCTTAGGAGGCTATTATGATCTTAATGACCGTTTTTTTAGTAACCCGGTGGAAATCCTCGTGGACCTTCAAGGCATCGGTGAGGGCTACCGCCCCGATGTGTCAGACGCCAACTGACAAAAGGTACCGGGATGTTCCTCCGATCGAACTGTGCGCCAAATCGCGGGAACGGCTTTGGCCTCACCGTAACCGGCGCATAAAAAGCCCATAATCTTGCTAACTTGCTCCACACGTCTTTTCCCACTTTTGAAGGAGCCATAATAGATTTGCAACAAAAAAAAAATTGACCCTTTTAAAATTTTATAAAAAAAAGTACTTATATAGGGCAGGGAAGATGGTTTTGTTGAAATTCCTTAAAGTTGATGTCGAGAGAGCTAACACCCTTGATTAAATATCTCCTGACCGACGCATTCCGACCGCAGGGCTCTTGACGAATCGCACGGAAACCACGGACTCGCTGTCAGCCGGCGTGGTGCGGTCGCACCGGAATTAGCTCCCGGATTTCCAACACGCGTGTTTCAACACTGCTTTCCTTCATTATTTGATCGCTACTTGAACCGATAAGGTGCTTGCCAGAACCGTTAATCTTATAAAGAAAACAAAATATTTAGCATAATACAACACAGAGGAGTAGGTTTACCAAGGTTAAATACAGGAAAAGAAACTAATTTGTCATGATTCGCTAAAATGAATCAGCTCAGCAAACGGCTGTGCCACCCAGCGCTGATTTCCAGCTGAAGTCTATTTATTGTATCAATGCGCTGAAAACAGGGAAGTAAGTTTTATTTAATCGCCTGCATACCTTTTTTAACTATTCCACGCACGCCACTCATAGCACAATATACTTACGTTAGCTATCCACTTAGATATTTACTGTGTTTATTATTATAATAAATAAAGGATGAGGACACGATATCAAGTAACAGATCCAAAATGGATACGACTACCAACATATAAATAAAAATGAAATCATTTACATAAACATTTTTTTGACGGACAAACTATTGTAACACAGATAATACATATAGTGTATTATTGAAACGCTTTATTTGTTTTAGAAGCTTGACCAGACTTATAAACTTTATTAGTTGTCTGTTGACATTTAAGGGTCAGGAACGTGTTTCTTTTTGTAATAGTAGGTTCAACAAAGAAAGTACACCGCACTTTATAGAAAGTACAGTGAAGTTATAGAACGGCAGTGAGTAACAAGCGTCCCGCGTCACGTCTACTGGCAGTGCCGTCATCATGGCATGTGGACGACTGTGGATGTACACAAGTTGATCCTGAAACGCGACAGAGCGAAGCGAGCCACTGTAATGGCCGTTGACTTACACGTCGAGCAAGGACAATTCATTCCGTACATGTTTTTTAAGTTGTCTGATTTCACAGAAGAACTTATTTGAGAATTATAAGATAGCAAAATTAATAGACCTGAAGGTTTAAGCCCAAAACCAGCGAACTAATCCCGTATTAACCAATACTTTGATGGAGTTTTGTCCCGGTACGGTGGAAACTATAAATTCGTAACCGAAAACCACACGCTTTAGCAATAAATAATCTCCAGTCAAAACTTTCGGGTATCCGATGTCAGTTTGGAGCCCTCGAGAGCGTAAGGGCGCATAAAGGGAACAACAACGAGAGCCATTAGCCGGTCGATACAAAACAGCTTTACAATCACTCTGCCAAAAACTGACTCCACTGCTTTAGAGATGGGATCTTACTACTTCAAGCAAACACGTTCATAGTTTATTGAACACATATATTTACATAATATTGATTAAATGGAGTACAAACATTTATATGAAATGTCCTATGGTTCATGTCTATGGCACAAGGCATCCACGATACATCTCCATATTGACCTGTCCTGCGCAACTACTAATGCCCCCGACTCCGCCAGGACCGAGCGCCTCCTGCTTTGTCTAGGCCGATCATGTTATCTGGTACCCTGACTACCCCAATGTATGTGGGAATATTTGCGACATCATATTTTTGAGGTAATCCATGTTATTCCACTGAGGTTCTATAAATCGGGGGTACTAAACATTAGTCAGTGCAAATTCTTAATTTTTTCTACCTCAACACCTATTGTTACAACCAATGGAGGTTATGAGATATAAAAAAAACTATTTCCAACGATTAAGTAGAATAAAATACGCCAGCTAAAGAATCATTAGTAATGATGCAAAAAGAGGTAGAGAGAGAAAGGTAAGAGTTTTTTTTTACTATTAGGGTCCGTCTTTCACCCCGTTGCTTCATATTCGGCAACGTCATCAATTTCGTTTCTTGAATTTTAATACTTTTCTTTGTTATGCCCTTTTACGCATTATTGCGCTTAATCTATTTACAAATCCGTAATGGTGAGAGATTAGTTCTACCAAATACAAAATGGTTTATTAAGGATGTCTATATTTAGCCTCTCCCGGGAGATATTATTCTTAGAGTTTCAACAGAATTTTTGCCATATTTGAAATTGAAGAAGCATAAATATCGTCCTAATGAGTGGCTCGCGTCAGCTAGTCGCGTTTCGGAAACAGTTTTTTATGTATCTAGTGGTTCATATACCTAGAGACTTTCTGGTTCGTGGTATATATATACATATAGGCCGATATAGCGATGGCGACTGCCATTGGAATTTTGTCCCTTAGCGGTCGTTGCTGTTCTTAGACTAGACTGTACTTCCCATCTGGTGGAATGTAGCGACATTGTCGTGCCAATATAAAAGAAACATTTAGTTAGGTTTAAATCATTATGGTAAAGTCGTGCTTGGAAATCATTTTCCTGGTGATGTTTCAAATAAGACTGTAGACATAGACTGTTAATACGCAGACGCTTTTGTGACTACAGGCTACAGATGTACTGGCTACAATTAGAGATTGATCATAATGAGAAGCAAATGATCTCAGAAAGAAATATAATATAAGTAAAATATACGGCAATAATTAAGATAATTCTGATGAAGGATAATGACAAAAGTACGCAACATCAGCGAGAGTGCATGCAAGGATTAATTAATGTAAAAAAAATAAAGAGAACACATTCCCAATGGGGCATCGGTGTGATGATAGATAGATATACGAATATACATTTAATATAGTATTCACTTAAGCACGTAGCAGTGACGGAGATGATGAGCTTTAAAAATGCATGAGTTTGAAATGCAAAGTGTTCAGTTAATGAAACAGCTTAATTTGAAGCTGAGATGGAATGGAATTTTTCTACGTGGAGTCTTCTATCTGTAGGGTGGAGACGGGAATTATCTAAATTAACTGTATATTGTATGCGACTTTACCTGTGTTGTAATAACGTTTGCTGCTAAAAGAACAAAGTACCTACGGTATTCTTATAAGATTATTTTGAAAAGTGGACATTTATTTCATGTTTAAAATTAGTCGTAAAGGTTTTATGATCTTGCGACTTCAAATGACTACCCATTGTAATATTTAGAGAGAAAAAGATGCGCGCGGGTTTACGGTGTCACGCCTATACAGTACTCATAACTCAGCTGGGATTAAGAAGTTCTCCAACTCTCACTGCAGCCGAGTTGTTGAGCTGTGGAATGGTCTTCCAGAGAGTGTGTTTCTACCGTCCTATGTTATTCGCTTCTTTAATTGATGCGTGAAGAGATATTTGTGCAGGCGAGCATAATCGCTGCGACTATCGTTTTTCTTTACTGTTGACAGTTGTTGTTATTTTTGGTCTGCTCCATGCTGACCTTAAGGCGCGGTGTGGTCGCTATTCCGAGTCAGGGTAAAAAAAACGTGAGAGCACCTGATGTTACGCACAGCGCACTCAAAAAACGGAATGAAACTGGCAAGAACAGAAGAAATAGGAGAGTAATCATGCCGACCTGCTAAAGAGTCTTTTAAAACTTGTAAGCCTAAAGAGCATAATGTCATATGGACGTGTGAATCGGCATTTATTGGTTGACCGCGTCCTACCATCGGCCTCATCATCACTTTTTATCAGATAAGGTGTGGCTGTGCAATAGCCTGTCTAATGAAAAAAAGACGTAAACTTTCGGAATGTCACGTCGTCACATTGTGTAAATTAAATACAATTTACAATTTTCTTTTGTGATTATCATTTATCGAATGTTTCGCTAGGCCCCCTTTTCTTTGGTAACCAGGGGTAAAACCGTGCATAAGACCATCAGGCCCGCTGTGAGGGGAGCAAACCCCGACTGTCAGACTGCTACTGACTAGAACCCCCAGAGGCTCCATCTGTGGAAGGTGTGCGCACACTCGCTCTCATCCGGGCAGCAGACTTCCTCAAGTCTACTGTCCGGATCGCTAGGCCTCCTAGGCCGTAGGCTATAATTGTTTAAACCTGTCCATGATATATCTTCTTCTAAAAATACAAAAGAGTAAAAAATACTTTCGATGATATTTTGTAGAATTTTCCCGGTACATCCCTAGTTAGAGGCTCAAACTAATGGCAAAGTTCAGAGGTCAAGCGGTTTGAGGGTAGAGTAGTTACAGACAAGTTAGCGCCACCTGCCGCCACTGAGCGGGATCCTCGCTCCTTGATTGGCCTGTGGACGTCTTCTTAGTCTCTGAAGTTAATAACTTAAACTTACTTTGGATATTGTTATTGATAACAGCTATTAAGCGTTTGGCTTTTTTCCGTGCACGAGATTGTAACTTGCCAGTGCTCTATAGCTTATTTATGTTGTTTATTATACCATGACATAAATTATAATTGATTCCTCATCGTGTTAACGAAAGTCTACAGAGACAAAACAGCATCATAACACGTTTTATTAATCCAACTCTGTCAAATGCTGAGCAGTGTTTTCTCCGAATAACCGCTATAGAGTGCAATATTTGGCTCTTTCGTTATCTCGAGTCCAGTATCCACTTCTTTCGTTGTCTTGGATCTGGTTTACGGCTCTTTTATTATCTTCACACAAGAATCCCCCAGTTTCACACTCTTAAATATTACTTAAGCTTTATTTTCCATTTTATTACTATAGTAGGTACAATATTACAGAGAATTATTTCTCATCGCGATAATAGCGCATGCTGCCTCGATGACGCCAGAGGAAAACCCAAAGAGCTGAGACGCATATGCTAACTATTATTCACAAAAGAACAATGAAAACAAGTCAGTTCGGTTTTGTGGTACGACTTTTTAATTCTGTTGCCTTTATGTCCTTAGAAGAAACCAATTATTCATTCAATTTCCTTATTTACGAATATTAGACTATTTATTCCTTTCAACAGGGACCGCTGTTACCATATGCTTACTAAAACAAATTGTAATATTTGACTCTACCCAAAGGACTGCGAAGGTTGTCACCATCAGGGACATCGCTAGTCTTGCAAATGCAAAATCACAACTTTTCAGGTTAAAACTAATCACTAGTTCATCTAAAAAAATATCGGCCAAGTGGGAATATCACTCGCTCATCGAGATTTCCCTACAAATTAGTTCGTATAAGTTTACTCGTATAACTGCAAAAGTATTTTATTTCAAAATCTATCTTCTTATATGTATATGATGAGCCTTATGCGCGAATTACTTCTGTCGAGGCCGACCGCGACATACATACGCAGACCAAATAAAAACAGTTCTGATGGAAGGTAATGTCAAGCTGGCTGAGCACCTTCTGTGCTCGCCCCCTAAGCCCGGTTGAGCTGAAAATGCCTTTCCCGGCAACCAGTAGTTAGTCCGCTTCAAAAAAAAAAAAAAAGTAATGTCAAATGTACGCGGCATCGGCGAGAGTGCAGGAAAGAGGAAGGGAAAGAGGCTTTCAAAAATAGAGAGAAGTGGCGTTCCATTCACTGTGCTTAACCCAATAGGGATTCGGCGTGATTACAGATAGAGAGATAGATTTTTGTAGAATTTTTTAAATAAATAGACAAAACATGATTTTATAATTCATTTTAACTAAAATATTTTTATGGACTTTCTTCTCGAGGGCTGGCAGCGCTAGACAGCTCGTCTCGTGTTTATTTGTTATGACTGTGGAATGCGTTTCATATTCGTTACCTCGTGTGAAGATTTTTTTAAATAATATTATTTTGAGCATAAAATAATCGGATCTATGCAGTAAATGTCAATGCGACGTGAAGTGCTCGGGCCGCACTTCATTAATAAATACATTTGTTATTACACAATTCAATAATAAAATATTAAGACAATTATTTGTATAACAGAATGTTTTTGATTATTGCCATAAACAAGAGATGGGAAGAATAGACTTTTCTTAACAATTGCTGGGCATTTCTGGGACTTAAAATTCTAAAACACAGATTATACAATGTATTTACTGAGCTAAGATCGAACTAAGCTTATACTGAGCAAAGTGAACGTAGCGACTACATATTTCAGCCCAAGGCATCCGATGCGGGGCGGCGGGCGGCGGGTGTGCGCTACGTACACACCTTGTATGCAGCAGCTTTGATGCTAGCAGCCTTCGTGCAGTGCGGTATGATGAAGAGGGAGGAACTATTCTCTTCTGAAAGTAAATCCCACGACATAAAAATCTATGAAATGAAATGAAATATATTTATTTTCACCACAAACTAACAAAATACTAGAAATTCAAAAGCAACATTTCTGTTACAAGACAACAACATACAAAAACAAAAGAAAAAAACAAAAACATATTAACATGGCGAAAATGGGACCTCCATCAGCTTAAAGCCACAGAGGAAGTCTGCAGCGCTATGCATTCATAGGATTGAATGGAAAGTTAAATACAGTTAACTGCGCATAATAAATATTATCATTTAATTCTTCGAATTTATGCCTAAAAGCGATATATTTTGCCCGAGTAATCGCTCCAAAACTTGTGTCGAAGTTTATATAAATTTTGCGAATGGAAGAGCCACAAACTCTCAATAAACGGCTTCAGCGAAAACCTTCAAGGGGTTAAGTTGTGGGCTCACCGCGAAGAAAGCCCTACATCAGTGGCACTTGACGATGTACAGCCTCTCGACTGTGGAGTGGCGACCGCCGAGTTTCTGAGACGCAAAAACTCCTTACAAACTAACTGCGTAGCGTTAAGGTCCTGTTTCAGTAAATGCGATATATTAGTTTAACGAATTGTGCCTGTAGTGTATCCACAAGGGTGGATCATGGGGCAGTTTCCATACACGGCAACGCGAATGATCGCAGGTTCGAATCCTGGCACTTAGCTCTGGGTTTTTTCAGATTCCGCATGGATTTAGGCACCCCAAGCGCACCGGTGAAGAAAAACACCTTGAGGAAATCCGCTTGGCATCTAATAGAAATGTCATGTGTACTTGTGCCGAGAGAACGGCGATCAGCTGCGCTACTGGTCACGTTGGGCATGACATATTATTTAAATCTATCACAATAGATTACATCTTATAGTTTTAAGTAGGACAGTATAAGGAAAGGGTATTAATTATAGGGATTCAGAGTCCTACGTTGTTCTGTGGCCGTGACGAAGGCCCTCAGAGTCAGAGTGAGGGGAACTTTGAAACAACTTTCTTTTCTGCTTGTGTTGCGGCTCGGACAAACATCAATACTAGTGTATTAAAATAGTACAGTTAACAATAAAAATATGCATTAATATTTTATTCGCTGACATTTAAGCGGGTGCGTGCATTGAAAGTCGTGGCCTGTTTTAAATACCGCACTCTACTTTCCATAAAATGCGATGTAGTCGCTATAACAAGTCAGAATAGAAAAGAGAAAGGAGAAGAAGAGATTCGCTCTACATTCATCATGCGAACAGCAAAGGAGTGGAATATGCTTCCCGCGGACATATTTCCATGATTTGTGACTTAGGAGCCTTTAAGAGAAGAGTGAATAGGCATTTGTTGGCCGGTCGCCGACCATTGTCGGACACAACTTCACTTTCGACCAGGTGTGATTGAGGTCAAGCGTTCGTCTGTAAATAATCATTAAAAAAGCTAAAGGAAAATAGCATCTTGTTTATTAACAAAACTTTGTTAGTGTTATTTTAAATACATGTGCGTTATATGTGTGTAATTGTTACTGCGTGTGCGTTTAATTAGAAAATTCTTTAACTACCGTAACTTGAAACTATTCGCGCGCCACACAATTATCTAGAACAAATTGTGATGTAATTCTAAAGTTAAATTACTTTGTGATTTATATTACAAAATACTAAACTATGGACGGTTTAACAATACATTATTACGTGCACGCCGGGAAGAACTGCGCTGGGTCTCACCGATACGAGTGGACTGTGTTACCGGCTCGCTGGTAAGGGTGTCTCCTTGCCAGGATCCAAGAACAGCTACTGAAACATATAATGTGTTAGTATAGACAACTGTCGCTAATCGGAGGGTTTACGTTGCGAGGTGCTCTTCCGGGCGCGCGCGTGTTGGGTCGCCGGCACGCAGCGTGAAGAGGTATATGTGCAGGCCGGCATGGTCACTGCGGCTATCGACAGGTTTTTCTTTATTGTTTTTACTGTTTATTTACTTTACTTACTTTTTACATTACTGTTTAGTCGTAGTCATTTTTAGGACTGCGCCATATTTACAAGTTAGGATTAAAAAAAACGTATTTAGTGTTACAATCCAGGAGTCACAAGAACTTGAGTATTGAAATACTCCTTCATGAAGTAACTGTCCCTGAGGCAATATAGTAACTTTTAAAGACAAAGGAACTAGCAGCAAACTCCGCATGCAAATTGGGTACCCGGGACAAACTTTAGGGTAGGAAGTTTGGATATGAAGTCTGCCTTATGCTAATACGGTACGAAGGTAATTTAGAAAGAGTTTCACAATCAAAGGCTTACGTAAGGGACATGACTGAGGATATGCTGATGACATTATTAAATCAGGAAATCTAACTACTCATGGATCCCTTGCAAAGTAATCAACCTAAAGCAACCCTCTTGTATATTCTATTGAACAAAATAATGATTATCGAGATTGGTCTTTGCACGACGGAAATATAGAGAGGAATCTATAGATTTTGGTGTTGTCCATTCAAACGTTATGGCCTATATTTCTGATGACTTTCATCAGAACTGCACCAGATCAAAATTGAATTAACTTTATGATATACCTCATTTACTAAAAAAAGAATTATCAGTATCAGACAATAAGAGGGGGTATTATGGCTGAATATAGAATAAAGGCATACAGCCGAATACAAAAACTCTTTTTAGAAGTTTGTTAAAAATTACAAGGTTTTAAAATATAGTTTTTTTTTAAACCTTGAGCTGTATCCATAAAGACTGACTTATATCTCATAATAAAAACCTCACATTTCTAAAATGGTCACGATAGCCAAAACATTAAAGTCTATTGATAGTGGCCGTCATTATTCCGACTTCCGATATTATTGTGGCTAAAGGTCTTATAAGTAAACTACAGCAATTGCTAACATCGCTATTCCATGTTTCAGTCGCTAGCTATTTCTAATGATTTTAAATAATTAATAGATAGCTCCCTAATTTAGTCGTTAGCTAGTTGGTTCAAAACAGCTCCAGATATATCAAATGGGATTGCTTGGTTCTCATCGACACTAGCATTATTTAAAAAAAGCTTATGTATTGTTTTAATGATTAACAAGTATGTACAGCTTGTTTTCAAGTAATACATTTAATTATCACGTTTTGTATATTTTTTAAATTTCAATTGTTTTACCTTATTATAATTGGTTTATTTATGATGTTTTTTTTTTGTTTCATGTTGTATTAATTAATTTGTTAAAATAATTGTATATTATAATATTTTTTGTTCGATGAGATATAAATGACTTTTTTATTTTAATTTAACCCTTTGATAAAAACAGTTAGAGTGTAGTTGTAGTTATAGACTAAATAGATGAAGAGCAATTGAACCCGAAAGCGGAAAAATCAAAAACTGAATATTTGTTGATTCTCGATAAAGGCATTCCAGACAATAGTTTAGAAACAGAATCTATATTATGGGAACTATATATAAACCGAGCTTTGTGAAGATAGTCAAATCATTTTAAACCACAGAAATTGAATTTGAAAACCAGCCACTACTTTTTCAATGTTTAATCGCAAATCGACTACACAAAACTGCGCGGGTGGCCTTTTGTGTCCCATCATAGATGCAGTTTCCAATTAACACGTATTTCCGAATGCTCTTGTCTAAATCCGATTTTCCGGATTGTTAGTGCAGTATAAACTGTATGGGGCGTAAATGTTTACAATAAAACCTTTTGTCTCGGATAGAACAGAGCCATCGTTAAAATATTTCGATTTCGTATTCAAATATGTTCCTACACGACTGTCTTTTAAATTAACATAATGACAAATAGTTATATAAATGTAGATAGATACCTGTTGTATGTTGTCACAAATACATTTGGTACAAATTTATGACTTAGTGATTAGTTACTTTGATGGTGTCTGCTAGGTCTATGGTAAATTAAATTACTGAGGACAAAATATCCAGATCTGGAATGTGCAGATCAATATCTTAAAATTCATTTTTTTCAAAGGTACGCTTTAAAGATCTTGAGTATTTCAGACCCACTTTTAAAGAGTCGTGGACAGAAATCTATTTCAAATGATAATTTTAAACTAGTTTTCAGTATCTGTAATTGTTTTAAATTCAGAGGAAAAAGAAACCGATTAAATGTTTTGCATTTATGCATTGTATGTTATTGTAATGGAAGAGATTGAAGCACAAAATAAATGTTAAAAAGGAGTTTAAATTCTTGTTCCATGCTCCTCCCCATTCATTTCTTTTAAAATACGCTTATACAATAACAAATAATAATAAGCTACAGATTTATAGTGTAGTTATTGTATTAAGATTTTTGAATATTTACTTTTTTTTTAATTCTCCCATGGCTAACAGAATGCGACCTGCGTATATCATTGTAATCTAGAGGTAGTTGAGCTATCTGTTAAACCTACTTCTATTTCTGTCCACCGTGAATAAGTTTTCCCTAGTGAAATGCCTGATGGTGATTAATAAAGACTTATATTTCCAGTATAATATAGAAGAACAGGACGTACAATTTTGGTACTGATTTTTTAAAACTCCTACCATGTTTAATAATTTTAAATGTATATTCTAAAGAGGTAAAAGGGTAATAAAAGGATAATATTGGCAATGATCTTTTAAAATCAATTATAGATTTAATAATTCTAAAAGGATATCTCATAGAGTTAATAGTCAAATAGTCAAACTCTGGCATTGATCCTTTAAGATCAGTAAAAAATGTAATTGCCTTGAGAGAATATGCTAAAGAGCTCAAAGAAAAGCTGCGAAATTAAAAATGCGACTGCAAAGCGTGGGTGGCGTCCACGGCAGCAGTTTCCAATTAATACGGCTTATCGGTCCTCCGGCGATTCGCTGCAATCCTGTTTGTCGATTCGTTAGGATAGGATTTACAAAGATTTTTCTATGCGATATTCGTAACTTTCAGCCGACACATTGTTAGTAAACGATAGCCTTTTCTAGTCATAATATATTTGAATGAAGTTATTTATGGAAATAATACAAAACAACCGATACAAGAATATTTTTGTCAGCGAAATTATAAATACAATTACAAATTATAGATAACGGCTTGGTATAAAATCATATAGGCGGAAAATTATTTTAGCAATCACGATTTCGACCTAGTTAGCGCAGAT
The DNA here is from genome assembly GCA_036320925.1 of Automeris io. Lineage (NCBI taxonomy): Eukaryota > Metazoa > Arthropoda > Insecta > Lepidoptera > Saturniidae > Automeris > Automeris io. The sequence continues at coordinate 16,478,257 of JAUDJH010000011.1, forward strand.
AAGAGGAAATTTATCGTGAAGTGTTCTAGAAAATGTTATGTAAATTAAAATATGGTATATTCTTAAAAACAAAGACGAATAATTTGTGAGAGTTCGCAAAGATATAATATCAAACGTGAAAGAATAGATGAAAATAAAAACACTATTTATACTATATTGTTATAATTAAATATTCCAATAATTTAGTAGTAGCAAATTAGCGTTTATTGAAGTTCTTCTATTTTAATTGAAAAATGCAATTAGTTGAAACAAAAATATTTATTTAGATAACCCTCACGTGTTTAATGATTTCTACTGAAAATCATAATATTCTCGTCAAAATACGAGAAAATAAAGTTAGAATTGTGTAAAATGCAGTATCAAGCTACGCGGCACTCGCTTGAGGCGGGCATCGAACCCGCATTAGGGTCTCTAGTCCTGATAGAAATGCACTTGTATTTCCCGAGACACGCTTTATCCCTGTCTGCATTGTGCAAATGCCAAAGGGGCTACTTTTATGAAAATTGTATGTATTTCTCTAGTACAACGCAGAGATGTGTTAAATCTGTCTGTGCACGCCTATATCCTTCTTACATGTATTTTCTAATTCTTTTAAACTCTTTTACTTTCTTTATCCCCACTTGATCGCACATCGTCGTTTTAAAACATTGTTTCTAATTTCTTATCCACTTTTGCTTACTGCGATATCAAATCTTTATATTTCTTCTTAACCCTGTTCTTTATATACTTTTAGAATATACATTTATTCCTTGCTCACTCTAATGTCATATGTATAGTGTATTATAATATAATTTCTATAGGTATATTATACAGCGGCTGAAATATTTGTAGTTCCGGATATTTGATTATTTCATGTTTAGTGCCTTCGCAGAAGACTTTTTAAATTGCGGTTCTTTTGTAACTTTAAATGTACCTTTGCGAAAATTTAAAAATAGTATGCTTTGTACGTTATAGTTGCACATACAACAATAGCCTTGGAACAAACTTCATGACATTTATTGATAATGATTGCTCAATACTGATCACTGTTGATGATTGATGTGTTAAAAGCACGATCGATGGCGGGTGCCACATTTCCTAAACTGACACGATTTCACCAAACGATTTATTTTCTGTAACAAACTATCCAATTTGTGTATTCCTAATCGTCCTGTAATCCGATTTATACTCGTCGTCTATACATAGACACTATCATTCCGAACGGTACATTTATTCTGTGCAGAGATTCCCGATAGATTACTTTTTGTGCCGCGTATATCATGTAAGATTTAAAAATGTATAACACATTAAACTTATTAATGATTTCGATTCCTATATATTAAATTTGCCTGTTATGGAGTGAAAGTGGCACTATTTACACCTGTGAGCTTTAAATACGTCTTGACTCGTTCCTTTATGGACTTGACCAAATATAACATAAATTTTGATAAGAGTATCTTAACTTGAGTCAATTTTGCCATAAATCTAAACTTTACAGGCATTTAAATAGAGAATAATGTTTTATTGCTTCAGGTAATAAATCGTATGGAAAAACATTGTATCCAATGAGACGCCGTTTGTCAGTAACATTTCGTTATGCGATTATTTCCATTTCATCTCGACGGGATGACGACGTCGCGCAACATTTTTGCTCGCTATGCAGAGTGCCTCTACTACTTGTCTATTACTGGATTCAATTTCGGATATCATGTGAGTTATAATATTATTTTTTATACCGGCTCGGCAAGGCAACAACACCGCACTGCGAAAGTGCAACGCAGTCGAGGAAAAACAAATACTACTAAGACACAATAACTCATTGACAGATGTCGTCGTGGTACCGACCTACATATATATATACTTCGATAGAAGGTCTCTAGTGTATGAACTACTGGACGTAAGACGCGACACGCGACTCTCAGTTACTATGGATTATTGAAAAACGATGTTTGACCGCGTGCGCCCAATAAATATCTATTAAAGACGGCCTGATAGCGCAACGGCAGTGATCCTGCCTGCAACACTGAAGATCCTGAGTTCGAGTCGCGGTAGAGATGAATAGCTTAGTTTGTCACGAGTCATGGATGTATATATTTATTTAAGTATGTGTATATCTTTATTTAGTACCCATATGACAAGCGCTAACTTATTATGGGACTAGGTCAATGTGTGTTAAAAAAAAAACTTCCAAATCATAGGAACAGGGAAATTGGACGCAGGCAGCGTATTCTACATCATCGCACTCCTCTTTGTGAATAAAAAAGCGAATCTTTCTACCACATAAGGGTGGTATCCAACACAGTCCTTTTGTGGTGAAATAGGAATGACAGAAGTTAGTAATTAAGCTGTCGCGCACACTCCACAATGCAACTGATAAATTGCAAAGTACGATGCTTCGTTTCATTGATATTTAATACTCAAATAATAATTTCGAAAATTCATTAAGTTTACTCAACACTCGTAAATAATAAAGTTCAGACTAAATTTTTGGTTGAGTCAGCTATCGCCAGTCTTAAGATTCCTTCTCAAGGTAATCGCTCTCGAAACGCTAGTAGATCACCGTCAGGTTCGTTGCCTGGCTGACCGCCCTAGTCGAGGTCCGTAACCAGAAGTTTGTCGCCCACGCATAACTCGCTGACTGACCTTAAGATACCTTAAGTGATCGCGCACAACGCAAGGTGAAGTTCATAAAGGCTTTCCCGGCCGAAATGGCAAAAAAAGTACATTTTTGCATGTTTCAAGTTCTAAAGCTACACTTTAACTCGTGGTAAGGGAACTCTATTTATTCTTGTGCAGTCATATTTTTCCGGCTTAAGTGTTATTGAAATTGAGTTATATTGTGGCTACTGAGTCAGCCACATGTTCCGAGATCTCATTATCTTTTATTATAATATGAGATTTGATTATTTGGAATAAACTCTTGTTATGATTATGATAATACCCGTTCATAGGCTAAATGAAAATGATAATGTTCTCTGTTGCTCTATTTATACTAGTAGCTATAAAATTATTTAGGGATTATGGCATAGTCGATTACCGAACCCGTACAAGAACTGTAAAATTTAAAAGTACATATAATAGCATGTTTATTTCTATTAATAAGCAGAAACTTCTTACCAAACTCTGGAGATTTAATCTAGATATAGTTAATACTGATTTTATTTCGAAAATTGATTGTTATTTCATTTAATGTCTCTCTAAGGGGCTCTCGAGTAGGAAAATGTAAACAATTGTCTCCGTGAGCTTTAAAAGGGTTAAATTGTTATTTGTACTGAACATTTTAAAGAGATCGTGCTCCGGAATTGATTGAAAATATTAGGTAACTTGTGTTGTGGTCTTTTTTAAGACCTGTAAACATACATGTTTATATCTAAAGGTCAGTTTTCAGTATTTATGTTAGGTTAATGTAGAACACTGGCCCCATCATCTCTTACTCTTTTATATTCCTATCAGTATACAAGCATATATTCATAACAAAACGTGATACATTTCGAAGTTTCACTAGAAGTATATTCCAGTAACCTTTGTCTCATTAGCTGATTAAGCGAAGCAGAACGAACATGGCAGTGGAAATGAGTCGTTTGTGCTTTTGTCGTATGATCTAATGCCGTATTTCAAGTGAACTTATTACAATACTATAAAGAGAATAAATGAGAAATATCCCTACATGGCGCTGATTAAATGGCTGCTGCTTTTAACTTATTAGTGTTTATACTAAATGTTATGCATTGTTCTGATATCAATAAATGTCTGTCTGAAAATAAATCCATCAGTGTAACCTTTGTATTATGCGTATTTCTTATTGGCGCTTTTTGTATCAGTCCACGTTCCTTGGCGCTTCGTGGCATCCTGATCATGGAATAAATATAGCTGAAGTGAACACTCTCATTGTCTATTTGAATTTATAATTTGAATACTTAACTTAATTTTTACTCTGGCTTGAGATAGTTACTGCAGTGCTCCTGATGGCCCTTTGCAGAATATTTATTTAATCAAAATTTTATTAATTCCACTACCCTTATTACCCAAGAATGTCTAGAAAAAACTAAACGTGCATTCGAAAACTAAGAAATTACATAAAAATTCATATAAAACTATTAAATTTGCGCTAAAAATACTGGCACTAGATTCTTTTATATAATATTATCAAGAAAAGGGTTAAATATCGCTATTCCCTACAGTAGGTTTAATCTTGTTAACCAATGCATCGTAAGCAAATATGTCTGAATCTAAATATATATAACTCAAAGGTGACTGACTGACACAGTGATCTATCAACGCACAGCCCAAACCACTGAACGGTTCGGGCTGAAATTTGGCACGCAGGTAGGTGAAGTCTGCTTTGCCATGAAAATAAACAAGCCTCAGGGGCAAACTCTCAAATTTGTGGGTATTGACTTGAGAGAACATTACTTCTCTCAGGGACAGTTTTATGTTGCTTGCTCACGAGTAAGTTCTCCCAATAGCTTGATAGTTTCAGTGCCTAATGACGGATTAGTTAAGAATATTGTGTACAAAGAAGTTTTGTAGGCTCTAATTTTTTTCACACGCTAAACAAAAGTAAAGCCGCAGAAACTATACCTAATTAATAATAATAATACTTCTTAACGCGAGCGAAGCCGCGGGCAAAAGCTAGTTATAATATGTATTGGTACTCGGTATATTACCTCAACATTTAAATCAACGTTCTTAGCATTTAGGAGCCTTTAAAAAAGAATCCATGGGCGTTATTGGGCAGACATGATCTATCTTTGGTCCCACCATCACCTTTCACCATGTGTGATTGAAGACAAGCGTTTGCTTGAAGACAAACGTAATATTCTGATCCTAGTAATGGCTAATAAAGATCCCGACTTAAAGAAATCCGTTGCAGATTGGTGGTGTGGTAATATTTCGTTTCGTGGCAAAATTAACATAGGTCTGTGTATTAAAAATCAATGGTTTGGGCGTAACTAAACGGGGCCAGGGAAATGTAAATTGAATATGACAATGAACGTCAACTGAATTATAATACATATTAGAAGTTTCAGCGGCCAGGGATTTGTCGGCTCAACGAATTATTCAATTAACTCTGACGGTTTCAGATAATTGACTAATCGCTGAGTGCGGTGATGGATCCTGTCAACTGACGCACTCCGCAACCAAACTGCGAATGTTACTGCCGGCACCCGTTCGCATACTTACGATACTTGTATATAACATTTCCATTTTTATAAATTATTTTAGAAGTTGAATGTTCCAGATCCCTCGTAGGTATCTACTTTATGAGGGACTTTTAACCATTTACTTTGTCTTACTCTTAGGCTGAGATTTATAGATGCAACTTTAAGTTTGCTTAGACTTCACTAAAACATTACAAATTATATTACTCAATGAATTTCAAAAGATTTGGTAAGCTTTGCGAATACTATGGCTACCCACGAGTTCCTGTTATATATTCAGATTTTTGAGAACTTTGCTAAGCAAATTCGAAATAGCATCTATAAACCTCAGCCTTACTGTTTGTCAACATTATTCAGAGTCTAATGTCCTGCTACTTCCTTACGACTTCGCCTAATTTTTGATATCCTTGCGTGAAATCACGTTACAAAATGTGATATGCGCTAAAGAATTCTAATTGTAAACTCCAGCTTTATTTTAGTTGGGGAACATCCTTATAAGCCTCACACAGGGGGAATGGCAGTCGAAGTGTGCCGGACTAATGCCGGTAGAAAACCTCAAGGTGACTGACTGCTCCTGTGTTTTGGCGGGGATTGAGGATCCTGTAATCAATTCTTCATAGGTCCACTGCACTGTAAGCTGCATCTAGTTGTTGTACATTATTTGGGTCAACAATATTTATTACAGCAACTAATGTCTTTTAAATTCTGATTTTGGATTTGCTACAATCATAAAGTAGTACAAGGTATTTCCTTGAAGTTATATTAGTTGTATTATTTAGGATTTAAACCATTTGCATCAACGCTCTAAAACGATACATTGCAAAAATTCGACGCGCTCGCCTCAGCAACTCATGTCTGCCAAATTTTTACTGTCGGTTTAGCGAGTCTAGACTAAAATCTTTTCTATTAGCGTTCACGATAAACGAACGTCACTTCGTCAGGAGCTCTGCTCTAACCTGTCTTTCTGTAATGTTTGCGGAGTACGCTGTTGGTGATGGCGAGAATATTAATAACTACGTGCTTCTTTAGCAGTGTATTCCGATTCACTTATATATTCATTTATTTCCCAAACTATTTATTTGTCACACTTGTAGTATAACGATGTCCTGTAGTTGAAAGTGCTACAGTAACATGATCCGCGGCAGACCGGAACCGAACCGTAACCGAACCGTACCGTGCACGAAACAACGTAATTAAATTAAATACACTCTCTGTGTGTACTACATATATACTGGTATACATATAGTACATACAGGTCGAGTGGGGGGCGCGCGCTTGTCGACGCGATTCGCTTCATTGATCGCTCCGGTTGGCTGCTTTTTGAAGTTCGCTCTGCGTTTTAATTGTCCAATATTTGTTATTAATATTTTATGCTCAGGATTACTGAGATTTATTGGAGCTCAATTACAAATATTCTAAAATTAATTGACTCTAGTGGATTTCCAGAATATACGACAAGTACGCCGAGCACCTACGCAGAGAAGCATGCTAGCTGGAAATAATAAATGGTCATGCTATACCCTTTACGGCGTGAGCAGAGATACATTAGTGGCCGTATCCACTTTGCGACTATATATCGTGCCCAACGTGACCATTATCGCATCTGATCGACGTTCCCAAGACACACATATGACTTTTCTATTAGATGCCATGCGGGCTTTCTCACGATATAATATATACATATATATATATATATATATCATGATGGTAGTATGTTACGGTAGTAGATACATACAATAAATATATTTCCCAGCCACCTTTCCATTATTCCGCGCAAACGAAGTCACGGGCAGAGCTAGTGATGGCTAACATATAAAAACAGTGATTTTGACTAACATACCATCGTAGATCCTTAACTCATAAACCTAGGAACAATCTAAACATTGCGTCCTTTACAGAACGTAAGCAACCATTAAGGGCGGATTTTTTTATATTCCACCCCTAAGAGGTTAAAATAGGGCTTAAAAATTTGTTTGAAAATCCATAAATTTTGAAGTAAGCACTGAAAAACGGTATATAGATTTAAGGTTCGAATTTAAAAAAATATGTTTCGTCGTTTTTAGAACGTCAATCTCCGTAGAGGTAAATAATTACTCCCCGGGCAACGCCGGTCTCCACAGCTAGTATATTATATGATATAAATAGCGTAAATCACAGCAGTCTCAGGCAATTTTCTTAAATATCTTGAAATAACAGAACTTGACGCGAAACTATTTAATAATAGAGAAGATATCTTCACAATCACCAAAAACCAATTATTCCCTAAATAAAATTGCACTAAAAGTGGATTACATTACAACGTAAATATAAAAACGTAATTGTCACGTGAGAACTATCCTACCGAGCTGTGGATACTTCGGTAACCGAGCAAGTCATAAGCGGTAGCGATTTATTAACGAAAATTGATGCTCTGTCTGCATCTTCCACTAAAACTAGCCGTTGCATACTGACAGTCGCAACTCGCCAACTGCGACCCAATAGCCGCTGCCAGGTCGCCACAATCATAATGTGACACGTGCCTTAAGATAGGTATTGACAACATTTTAAAATTATGAAGCCTATAAATCAAAATTACAGTTTCATTTTTATAGTACTCATAGCTCAAAAACCTTTTTTTTACTACTTGATTTCGCAGAAAAAAAACCGAATGATAATTATTTTTCTTTAGTCAAAATAAACCTACTAATTTCGTGTTTTTAACACGCCTGTAAATGCTTCCATCATGCTTCCATCTTGAGTTTAACAGAAAACTGGAAATAAATAACTTTTTAGTACAATACAACAAAGGATCAAATTAGTCTACTGTACAAGTGACCTCGTTCGAGGTTTCAGTCAGATAAACTGAGTTCTCCGATTCGCGATCTCCGCCCCAGAGCCCGCCTGCTTCATCAAACGTCGGGTCGCAATGACATATTTCAAACTTTCGCATTTTTTAATTTATTTCTTGAGTGTTGTGCCGTGAGTATTCAAGCTATCAACAATATAAGAGGTGAGAGGAAGTAACATCCCGTCATGACGAAAACTCCGCGGTGCTTCATTATAAATAAGTTCATTCATACATAAGACTCCTTGAAGTATTACATAATGATTATCGCTTCGTTTTGATTTTTGGCCAGCATACATAGACAAATATACTACAACTCTTAAACGATAATGTAAAAGGTTTTACGTGAACGCTAATAGATATTTTTGTCTAGCCCCCCCAGATCACACAACGAGCAATTTAAATAAACAGTTTATGAATTACGACACACCTCGGTATAGAGTACGGCCGATGTCGTGAGAAAACTTTCACTATTCCTCGAAACGGGGTGATTCAGTCCGTATTTGCATTTCCTTCATTATTTTGCTGTTACCCGCTAAGTATGGGAGTCTGTATTTTACGAGTTTCGTTAATGTTATTAAAATTGTTCGGTGCTTGCTTCTTAAGCTCTTTAAGGAATATTACATATAAATTCTTGGAGGTGCTCGATTTACTTGTCGTATATAATGAACGTGTAAAATATTAGTATAACTACATGCTATGATACTTTTATGAGGAGCAGAAATGTATTAGAAGATATATCCATTATGCGCGTGTATGTCGTGCCAAACCTAACCAGTACGCAACTGGTCGCTCTCTTTAAGGCAAGGCGAGAAGATTCACACGAGCAAAGATTTAAATTTGAGGTGACGGGGCGATTACCCGGACTCGGCCGCGACTACATTACACGAGTGTAAACTCCAACACAGTGACTCGCGTCCAGCGCGCGGCGTGCACTCCGTAAAAGCATTACCTTGTTACACTTGTACATTTGATACAAATATAGACTTCAAATCTATTATATATTAGAATAAGAGGCTCGGTATTCAAATGGGACTAAATTTGAAATCAATATATAATATACGTATATGTCCAAGTATATCAATATTTTTTTTAACTTTACTCGGCATATTGGCCACACCACTTCTGATGGTAAGCAAAATGCAGTCCCTAACACGTCAACGATTATCAAAAGTAAAGAAAAGCCAATCTGCAGTCGCAGCGATCATGTCGGCCTGCATAAATATCTCTTCACGCTTTGTTCAAAGGGCATCGATATCATAGGACGGTGCGAACACGCTCGCCGGAAGATCATTCTATAGCTCCGGGAAGTTGGCCCCGCATTTTTCGCGTAAGAATTTAGAAATTTTTTGAGGGACTGCCCATCGATTGCCCATTATTGCCCATCATTTAAATTTTTTTGCCCACCCCTATAAAAAAAGTTATGAAAGATTTATGTATGCGCGGGCCAGCGTCCGAAAAAATTTCAAAAAATCGAAAATGTCAAGGTGGATTCTTGAAGTTTGTCGACTGCCCACTTTTGCCCATCCTTTACTTTTTTGATAATTCAACTCCTAAGGGATGGAAATGGGGGTGGAAAAAAAAAATTGAGGGGTCAAGAAATTTTGAATTATGCATTTTAATCTACATCGATTGCCCACTTCTGCCCATCCTTTACTTTATTGATAATTCCACTCTTAAGGGATGAAAATGAGAATGGAAAAAAATTGAGGGATCAAGAAATTTAGATTGGAAAATTATGGCTTAATAAGGTATATTCGTATTCTAAAGGACATCCTTTGGATTGCCCATCATTTATTTTCGAATGCCCACCCTTAGTTACAGAGTTATTCTGCTTAGAATTTGACATACCGCACTGTTGTAGGAACATGTTACATTTTCGTTAGTGCACTAGATAAATTTTGGAAAATAAGGGCTCAATAAGGGTTATTCGCATTCTAAAGGACATCCTTTAGATTGCCCATCATTTCTTTTCGAATGCCCACCCTTAGATACAGAGTTATTCTGCTTAGAATTTGACATACCGCACTGTTGTAGGAACATGTTACATTTTCGTTACTCCACTAGATAAATTTTGGAAAATAAGGGCTCAATAAGGGTTATTCGCATTCTAAAGGACATCCTTTAGATTGCCCATCATTTCTTTTCGAAAGCCCACCCTTAGATACAGAGTTATTCTGCTTAGAATTTGACATACCGCACTGTTGTAGAAACATGTTACATTTTCGTTAGTCCACTAGATAAATTTTAGAAAATAAGGGCTCAATAAGGGTTATTCGCATTCTAAAGGACATCCTTTAGATTGCCCATCATTTCTTTTCGAATGCCCACCCTTAGATACAGAGTTATTCTGCTTAGAATTTGACAGACCGCACTGTTGTAGGAACATGTTACATTTTCGTTACTCCACTAGATAAATTTTGGAAAATAAGGGCTCAATAAGGGTTATTCGCATTCTAAAGGACATCCTTTAGATTGCCCATCATTTCTTTTCGAAAGCCCACCCTTAGATACAGAGTTATTCTGCTTAGAATTTGACATACCGCACTGTTGTAGAAACATGTTACATTTTCGTTAGTCCACTAGATAAATTTTGGAAAATAAGGGCTCAATAAGGGTTATTCGCATTCTAAAGGACATCCTTTAGATTGCCCATCATTTCTTTTCGAATGCCCACCCTTAGATACAGAGTTATTCTGCTTAGAATTTGACAGACCGCACTGTTGTAGGAACATGTTACATTTTCGTTAGTCCACTAGATAAATTTTGGAAAATAAGGGCTCAATAAGGGTTATTCGCATTCTAAAGGACATCCTTTAGATTGCCCATCATTTCTTTTCGAAAGCCCACCCTTAGATACAGAGTTATTCTGCTTAGAATTTGACACACCGCACTGTTGTAGGAACATGTTACATTTTCGTTAGTCCACTAGATAAATTTTGGAAAATAAGGGCTCAATAAGGGTTATTCGCATTCTAAAGGACATCCTTTAGATTGCCCATCATTTCTTTTCGAAAGCCCACCCTTAGATACAGAGTTATTCTGCTTAGAATTTGACACACCGCACTGTTGTAGGAACATGTTACATTTTCGTTACTCCACTAGATAAATTTTGGAAAATAAGGGCTCAATAAGGGTTATTCGCATTCTAAAAGACATCCTTTAGATTGCCCATCATTTCTTTTCGAAAGCCCACCCTTAGATACAGAGTTATTCTGCTTAGAATTTGACATACCGCACTGTTGTAGGAACATGTTACATTTTCGTTAGTCCACTAGATAAATTTTGGAAAATAAGGGCTCAATAAGGGTTATTCGCATTCTAAAGGACATCCTTTAGATTGCCCATCATTTCTTTTCGAAAGCCCACCCTTAGATACAGAGTTATTCTGCTTAGAATTTGACACACCGCACTGTTGTAGGAACATGTTACATTTTCGTTAGTCCACTAGATAAATTTTGGAAAATAAGGGCTCAATAAGGGTTATTCGCATTCTAAAGGACATCCTTTAGATTGCCCATCATTTCTTTTCGAAAGCCCACCCTTAGATACAGAGTTATTCTGCTTAGAATTTGACACACCGCACTGTTGTAGGAACATGTTACATTTTCGTTAGTCCACTAGATAAATTTTGGAAAATAAGGGCTCAATAAGGTTCATTCGCATTCTAAAGGACATCCTTTAGATTGCCCATCATTTCTTTTCGAAAGCCCACCCTTAGATACAGAGTTATTCTGCTTAGAATTTGACATACCGCACTGTTGTAGGAACATGTTACATTTTCGTTAGTCCACTAGATAAATTTTGGAAAATAAGGGCTCAATAAGGGTTATTCGCATTCTAAAGGACATCCTTTAGATTGCCCATCATTTCTTTTCGAAAGCCCACCCTTAGATACAGAGTTATTCTGCTTAGAATTTGACATACCGCACTGTTGTAGGAACATGTTACATTTTCGTTAGTCCACTAGATAAATTTTGGAAAATAAGGGCTCAATAAGGGTTATTCGCATTCTAAAGGACATCCTTTAGATTGCCCATCATTTCTTTTCGAAAGCCCACCCTTAGATACAGAGTTATTCTGCTTAGAATTTGACATACCGCACTGTTGTAGGAACATGTTACATTTTCGTTAGTCCACTAGATAAATTTTGGAAAATAAGGGCTCAATAAGGGTTATTCGCATTCTAAAGGACATCCTTTAGATTGCCCATCATTTCTTTTCGAAAGCCCACCCTTAGATACAGAGTTATTCTGCTTAGAATTTGACACACCGCACTGTTGTAGGAACATGTTACATTTTCGTTACTCCACTAGATAAATTTTGGAAAATAAGGGCTCAATAAGGTTCATTCGCATTTTGAAGCGGACTAACTACTGATTGCCGGGAAAGGCATTTTCAGCTCAACCGGGCTTAGGGGGCGAGCACAGAAGGTGCTCAGCCAGCGAAATTTTGGGTTGGGTGGCAATGCAAGGGCACCCCTGCGGGTACGAACCTCGACTTGGATCGCCAGCCAAATAAAGTACTAACCCTACGGGTGATCTACCAGCGTTTCGGAAGTGACTACCTTGAGAAGAAACGCCGAAAGAAACTCAAGGCTGCGTCGGAGTAGAACTACGCCTCGGTGCGTAAACGCACCGGTTGGCAGCAGTTGACTGAACTATCCTTCTTCGGCGCCGCCGGCGACGCCGGTGTCTTGGAATGAAACTAGTGTGTGTGTGTACCTCACTGTTTGATCGATCGGTGGCTCTTTTTACAGCCACTGTGATTGGATCATCCGGATCCTCTAACACGTCGCGAGGGCGACGAATGGCGGGTGCAAACTCACTCTTGCGTACGTAGACGCAAGATTTACTGATTAACTGATTAGGGTGGTGCTGCGCCTTGTCGAAGTAACGACGAGACGCTTCACGCATGTAACTGGCGATCGTTTCCAGACCGAAGTCCTCATGGAGGTCGACATTGCGTATATACCGTGGAGCGTTCACGGCTCTACGCATGAATCTAGTCTGAACTGTCTGAAAGGTGTTCAGAGCGGACGGGGAGGAGTGGGCGAATACTACAGAGGCGTAGGTCATCACCGGTCTGATGACAGTCTTGTAAAGTGTCACCTTATTAATGAAACAAAGATAGAAAATGTAACATGTTTCTACAACAGTGCGGTATGTCAAATTCTAAGCAGAATAACTCTGTATCTAAGGGTGGGCTTTCGAAAAGAAATGATGGGCAATCTAAAGGATGTCCTTTAGAATGCGAATAACCCTTATTGAGCCCTTATTTTCCAAAATTTATCTAGTGGACTAACGAAAATGTAACATGTTTCTACAACAGTGCGGTATGTCAAATTCTAAGCAGAATAACTCTGTATCTAAGGGTGGGCTTTCGAAAAGAAATGATGGGCAATCTAAAGGATGTCCTTTAGAATGCGAATAACCCTTATTGAGCCCTTATTTTGCAAAATTTATCTAGTGGAGTAACGAAAATGTAACATGTTCCTACAACAGTGCGGTGTGTCAAATTCTAAGCAGAATAACTCTGTATCTAAGGGTGGGCATTCGAAAAGAAATGATGGGCAATCTAAAGGATGTCCTTTAGAATGCGAATAACCCTTATTGAGCCCTTATTTTCCAAAATTTATCTAGTGGACTAACGAAAATGTAACATGTTTCTACAACAGTGCGGTATGTCAAATTCTAAGCAGAATAACTCTGTATCTAAGGGTGGGCTTTCGAAAAGAAATGATGGGCAATCTAAAGGATGTCCTTTAGAATGCGAATAACCCTTATTGAGCCCTTATTTTCCAAAATTTATCTAGTGGAGTAACGAAAATGTAACATGTTCCTACAACAGTGCGGTGTGTCAAATTCTAAGCAGAATAACTCTGTATCTAAGGGTGGGCTTTCGAAAAGAAATGATGGGCAATCTAAAGGATGTCCTTTAGAATGCGAATAACCCTTATTGAGCCCTTATTTTCCAAAATTTATCTAGTGGACTAACGAAAATGTAACATGTTCCTACAACAGTGCGGTATGTCAAATTCTAAGCAGAATAACTCTGTATCTAAGGGTGGGCTTTCGAAAAGAAATGATGGGCAATCTAAAGGATGTCCTTTAGAATGCGAATAACCCTTATTGAGCCCTTATTTTCCAAAATTTATCTAGTGGACTAACGAAAATGTAACATGTTCCTACAACAGTGCGGTATGTCAAATTCTAAGCAGAATAACTCTGTATCTAAGGGTGGGCTTTCGAAAAGAAATGATGGGCAATCTAAAGGATGTCCTTTAGAATGCGAATAACCCTTATTGAGCCCTTATTTTCCAAAATTTATCTAGTGGACTAACGAAAATGTAACATGTTCCTACAACAGTGCGGTATGTCAAATTCTAAGCAGAATAACTCTGTATCTAAGGGTGGGCTTTCGAAAAGAAATGATGGGCAATCTAAAGGATGTCCTTTAGAATGCGAATAACCCTTATTGAGCCCTTATTTTCCAAAATTTATCTAGTGGAGTAACGAAAATGTAACATGTTCCTACAACAGTGCGGTGTGTCAAATTCTAAGCAGAATAACTCTGTATCTAAGGGTGGGCTTTCGAAAAGAAATGATGGGCAATCTAAAGGATGTCCTTTAGAATGCGAATAACCCTTATTGAGCCCTTATTTTCCAAAATTTATCTAGTGGACTAACGAAAATGTAACATGTTCCTACAACAGTGCGGTGTGTCAAATTCTAAGCAGAATAACTCTGTATCTAAGGGTGGGCTTTCGAAAAGAAATGATGGGCAATCTAAAGGATGTCCTTTAGAATGCGAATAACCCTTATTGAGCCCTTATTTTCCAAAATTTATCTAGTGGACTAACGAAAATGTAACATGTTCCTACAACAGTGCGGTGTGTCAAATTCTAAGCAGAATAACTCTGTATCTAAGGGTGGGCTTTCGAAAAGAAATGATGGGCAATCTAAAGGATGTCCTTTAGAATGCGAATAACCCTTATTGAGCCCTTATTTTCCAAAATTTATCTAGTGGACTAACGAAAATGTAACATGTTCCTACAACAGTGCGGTGTGTCAAATTCTAAGCAGAATAACTCTGTATCTAAGGGTGGGCTTTCGAAAAGAAATGATGGGCAATCTAAAGGATGTCCTTTAGAATGCGAATAACCCTTATTGAGCCCTTATTTTCCAAAATTTATCTAGTGGAGTAACGAAAATGTAACATGTTCCTACAACAGTGCGGTCTGTCAAATTCTAAGCAGAATAACTCTGTATCTAAGGGTGGGCATTCGAAAAGAAATGATGGGCAATCTAAAGGATGTCCTTTAGAATGCGAATAACCCTTATTGAGCCCTTATTTTCCAAAATTTATCTAGTGGACTAACGAAAATGTAACATGTTTCTACAACAGTGCGGTATGTCAAATTCTAAGCAGAATAACTCTGTATCTAAGGGTGGGCTTTCGAAAAGAAATGATGGGCAATCTAAAGGATGTCCTTTAGAATGCGAATAACCCTTATTGAGCCCTTATTTTCCAAAATTTATCTAGTGGACTAACGAAAATGTAACATGTTTCTACAACAGTGCGGTATGTCAAATTCTAAGCAGAATAACTCTGTATCTAAGGGTGGGCTTTCGAAAAGAAATGATGGGCAATCTAAAGGATGTCCTTTAGAATGCGAATAACCCTTATTGAGCCCTTATTTTCCAAAATTTATCTAGTGGAGTAACGAAAATGTAACATGTTCCTACAACAGTGCGGTCTGTCAAATTCTAAGCAGAATAACTCTGTATCTAAGGGTGGGCATTCGAAAAGAAATGATGGGCAATCTAAAGGATGTCCTTTAGAATGCGAATAACCCTTATTGAGCCCTTATTTTCCAAAATTTATCTAGTGGACTAACGAAAATGTAACATGTTTCTACAACAGTGCGGTATGTCAAATTCTAAGCAGAATAACTCTGTATCTAAGGGTGGGCTTTCGAAAAGAAATGATGGGCAATCTAAAGGATGTCCTTTAGAATGCGAATAACCCTTATTGAGCCCTTATTTTCCAAAATTTATCTAGTGGAGTAACGAAAATGTAACATGTTCCTACAACAGTGCGGTATGTCAAATTCTAAGCAGAATAACTCTGTATCTAAGGGTGGGCATTCGAAAAGAAATGATGGGCAATCTAAAGGATGTCCTTTAGAATGCGAATAACCCTTATTGAGCCCTTATTTTCCAAAATTTATCTAGTGCACTAACGAAAATGTAACATGTTCCTACAACAGTGCGGTATGTCAAATTCTAAGCAGAATAACTCTGTAACTAAGGGTGGGCATTCGAAAATAAATGATGGGCAATCCAAAGGATGTCCTTTAGAATACGAATATACCTTATTAAGCCATAATTTTCCAATCTAAATTTCTTGATCCCTCAATTTTTTTCCATTCTCATTTTCATCCCTTAAGAGTGGAATTATCAATAAAGTAAAGGATGGGCAGAAGTGGGCAATCGATGTAGATTAAAATGCATAATTCAAAATTTCTTGACCCCTCAATTTTTTTTTCCACCCCCATTTCCATCCCTTAGGAGTTGAATTATCAAAAAAGTAAAGGATGGGCAAAAGTGGGCAGTCGACAAACTTCAAGAATCCACCTTGACATTTTCGATTTTTTGAAATTTTTTCGGACGCTGGCCCGCGCATACATAAATCTTTCATAACTTTTTTTATAGGGGTGGGCAAAAAAATTTAAATGATGGGCAATAATGGGCAATCGATGGGCAGTCCCTCAAAAAATTTCTAAATTCTTACGCGAAAAATGCGGGGCCAACTTCCCGGAGCTTCATTCTATAGCTCAAGACTCGGCTGCAGTAAGAGTTAGAGAACTTCTTAGTCCTAGCCGGGATACGGGTTACAGAATAGCTGTGATTTGAGCTTTTATAGAATGGAGAGGATGGAATAAGGTTTAATAGCTCTAATAATGCTTTTATGTTAAGTACCATATATGCACGCCCCTGCACGTTTCCGTATGTCGCGGTTCGCGATCAGTTCCATTCGTCCTCCAGTTGTTCATATATGGAAGACCTTCAGTCGCGGTATATGTGAGTATATTTGTCTCGTAGCGGTCGCTGCCATCCTTGGCTATGCTTTACTTTCCATCAGATGCAATATTCACTTACTCGTCACTTTGACGAGCCAGTGTAAAGAAACTTGCCCCCCTGCGGCAAAATGGCTAGATCGGGCCCTGTTCTCAAGGCATTATACACAAAGGTTGGTATTTATTTTTATGGACCTATGTAAGACACGTTGCGCAACCAATCGGCAGATGTGTCGGCCGCGGTCATCGACCTCGACGACTGGAAATGTCATGAGAAATCTGACTGCTGTAGCACATATTTCGTCACGTCACAATTTGCTCGAAGGCCTGTACTCATCGTAATACTGGTTTCTACGGCCCGCGTTTGGCATTCTTCTATTTTTATTGCGATGCATATTACATAAATCCCAGTGTCCGATCGGAAGTCGATTTCTGCTCGAAGCCGATTAATCGGCTATCACAATCAACTTCCTCCGGAGCTGTAAGCTTAAAAATCCTATAAAAAATAGTTCTAGAATTGGTAGTAGAAGTAATATATTTATATAGAATAAAATATAGAGATTTGAATAAACGACAAAATAAAAGTTTATGTTGATTGCATCCAGAGAGCGCCTATCACAGCGACATTAAATCATCACATATGTTCAAGGCTATACATTAAAAACTGTGACAATCGGACTTAGTACTATATGAAGCAGCTATGTCACCGTCCACATGCTCGGTAGCTGCTTATACAAGATGACGTTACCATTCCAAGCTTATACGCGTCAGTCATTTTGATTATTCGAAATTTTATTATATTTTTGTTTATTAATTTTTTTTCCCGGTTTGATTCTATACTTTGATAATAATGTAAATATATTACCAGAGAATACCCCAACGTACCCTACATTAGTGGCTATTTCCACTTTACGGTTATATGTAGTGCGCGATGTGGCGAGTGGCGCAGCTGATCGCCGTTCTCACAGCTCTAGTGCACATGACATTTCTATTACATGCCATGCGGGTGTACTCACAATGTTTTCCTTCACCGGTTTACATGTAAGACCTAAGTTCGTGATTAATCTGGAAAAACCTAGATGTACGTGCCAGGATTTGAACCTATGTTAAGGCATATTAAAAAAAACACAATATTACTTGGACTATATTTATATATATTTTATGGATTTTATCCAATGTCGTTATATGGGTGGCACTAAGTATAAACAGCTTTTGAAATCATTAAAATTAGCTTACAATTTAGGAAAAATGAAAGAAAGAAAAGAAAGAAAGAAAGAAAGAAAAAGTTTATTGAGCCAAAAGATAACAACACACAACAAACATATTTATATAAAAATAACAATGAAAGAATACATAACATCACATCATGTATCCTGTGTGCTGCTACCCATCTCAAAGAGCACTCAGCTCAGCGTATGCTGGGCGACGCTGCACGCGCCATCCAGCGCTGATTTTCAGCCGACGCTCAGGGGAATCGATTGCGCGGACGTCACGGTGCTATTTAAATATTAGAACCAAATATACAAAAACATACCTTATAAGTTATAACGTACAACAAATAAGTATGACAATAAATACATAGAATACTTTTAAGTAGCATAGAAAAATGTAGAATACTAAATAAAATATAATAGAGATAGGGTAGATTGATAATAAAATACATTTACATACATACAGGCTGTTCCATAAAATATCAAGTCAAATTACAGAAATATCTAAAGTTACTTAAATGTGTGCATTTGTGTTCGTTCCTTTTCGACGTTTGCTAAAGACCTGCAGCCTCTGTCGTAATTTCGACCCATTTTGACTTGGGGAATGAGTTGATCCGAAATAACCTCAGAGACTTTAAAAACCCTTCATCATTTTGATATTATATCACAAAAAATTACAAAAGTGACACGGGGGTTTTCAAAACTTTCTGAGAGTCCCCATGGCTAGGGAGTTGAGTTTCTAAAGACCACTCATAAATCAAAATCACAAGTCCCTGCACGGGGACATCTTGCTTATCTAATAACATAAATTTTGAGACGTAAAAATTCTTCAGGGAATATTGAGCTTATTTCATCGAACAAATAAAGTTGTATAAATTATACAAGGGTATATCATGTATATGAATGTTCTTTTTTTACGTTTACAAGTTCACCCGGCGAGAGGGGATCACTTAACGTGCTCAGCCAGCAAGCTTTGAGTTGGGTGACAACGCAGGGCCTCTCCTATGGGTACCAGCTTCGACTTAGCAGCCAGGGAAAGAACCTGACGGGGATTACTGGCGTTTCGGAAGCGACTACCTTGAGAAGTTGAAGAAAACTCAATGCTGCGCTGAAGAGGAAATCAGCCCTGGGACGTAAACTCACCGGATAGCGACAGTTGACTGAAATATACATTTTCGAGGAGACCGGTGTCGGTTGCCAAGGCCGCGGTAACTGGATCGTCGGGATCCAACAGGACATGCATATCCTACGCTGATGTGTGTTCTCCTTAGAAGAACTTTTCGGCGCCTACCGCCAACAGTGTCACGAGATATTTGCTCCATCTTATCTACTGTATTATTTCAAACATTCGGATCAAGGTGAAGCACATGTATTAGCAAACTCTTAAACTCATCTTGTTCTATCGTCTTTTCTCTTGTAACTCTGTTGCATTTCTTTATACAGGCGCGATACAGAAATGGCATAATTTAACATCTGAAGATCATGATGCGTCATCTAGTCATAAATCACTAAAAGCGTCATGATTTTCAATTTAATTTATGGCTGTTATTTTGGCGCGATTGGCTTTTCTGTACGTTTCATAATTCTGTGGTCAAAGATTCTTGGCTCTGGAGGAATCTTCTTATTTCTAATTTTGTTTCAATAAAAAACACGAAGTAATTGTTATTATATAACTGCTACCGTAGACGTAAATCACGGATTGAACTTCTAATAGATATTTTCAATTACACGACTGTGTAAGTTGGCGCTCAGCGAAGGACGCGTTTGATCATCGCTTAAACAAACTGCAAACACAGCGGAACCAGTCTCCTCTGAGCTTTTGTTAGCTGTATCTACACAAACATACTCTTGGAAACTTGGGGACGCGAGAGTTCATGCTTGCATTCCAAGACATTACTTATTAAGTAAGCTTCTGTATTAAATCAACGATTCCTTATGGCGAACACGGATGTAATATTTTAGGATTTTTGATTAGATGTTAAAAATCATGTTTCAGGATGATTTTGGAACGTTTCGGATATATTTTTACCGAGGTGATTGTCCGCGAATACGATAATACCCAAGAGAAGAGAATAAGCTCAAACGACGGGAATTTTGTGGACTCATGAATGCTTCAAGAAAGGTTTAACCCTTGGCCACAATCTACCTTGATCAAGAGCAGAAATAAGGAAAGGAAGGAGGAGGGAATGGAATGCGCTCGCACAACAAATTCCGATTCATTAATTGTATGAAGACTCTATGATAGAAACATAGACGCAGAAGTGAATTCCACTCCTTAGCGATATAAAATAAGGTGATCCGTTTCGTGTAGATAGCTGTGTTAGAATATCCGTGATGTAGTCGTACTAGTGCAATTTCCCGTTGCGTTTATATACAGCTATGGTTACATGGGGAACAAATCAAATCACGCAACTCAGGTGCGCTCCTCCAAAACATGGTCAAAAGAAAACTAAAACGCAGGACGCTACGCGTATGTTGATGCTTCAAAAAGCAATGTACGCGTTGTACACCCACATGTTAAGGTTGTGCCCCACATGTTAAGGTTGTGCGCGACCGCGCCGCCTTCATTCTCGGTCGTTTGCATCCTATGCTGTGCAAACGTAGTAAACTGTCGCTTAGAAATAAGTTGACTCTTTACAAAACCGTAATAAGACCGGTGATGACCTACGCTAGCGTAGTATTCGCCCAGAGCCAGTCCGCTTCTCTGGATTCCCTTCAGGTCATCCAAAATAAATTCTTGCGTAAAGCAGTGGGTGCCCCGCTGTACATGCGCAACATAGATCTTCATGACGACCTTAAGCTGGAAACGCTCGCCAGTTTCATGCAAAATGCATCTCGTCGATATTTCGACAAGGCGCAGCATCACCCTAATCCTTTAGTCCGCAGTGCCTGCGATTACACACCGAAAAGCGGCATCGCGCGCAAACTACGCCGCCCGCGTCATGTCCTATTGGATCCCGTCGATTCAATTACCGCGGCCCTTGCGACCGCCGATCCTATCAACAACGAGGTACACACAAGCACTCGTCACATTCCGAGACACCGGCGTCGCCGGCGGCGCCGACGACGACGATTAAGGATAGGTCCGTCAATTGTTGTTTAAATAACGCAGTTTCACTCCGACGCAGCCTTGAGTTTCTTTCGGCGTTTCTTCTCAAGGTAGTCGCTTCCGAAACGCTGGTAGATCACCGTTAGGTTCGTTTTTCAACTGGCCGGCCGCCCAAGTCGAGGTCCGTACCCACAGGGGTGCCCTTGCGTAGCCGCCCAACCCATAAATTTCGCTGGCTGAGCGCCCTCTGCGTTCGCCCACCAAACCCAGTTTTGTTGTGAAGGTCTTTCCCAGGCCACCAACTTAGGACACGCCGAAAAAAAAAAAAAAACCGTTGTACAATTACACTTACTATGATAACTTTATCGATAGACCACTGTTTTGTGGCTGTGGTGACCCAATCAATAAGGGACCGGTATCTTTGCGCAGAAACGCAAATGGTCAAAGGTTCGAATCCCGGTACGTATCTCTGGGTTTTTCCAAATTAAGTGCGTATTTAGGAACCACATGTTCAGCAGCAAAGGAAAACATCATGAGGAAACACGCATGGTGTCTTAAGGAAATGTCATGTGTACTAGTGCTGTGAGAACGGCGATAAGCTGCGCCACTGGTCACGTTGGGCACGACATATAATAGCAATGTGGGTACAGTCACTAATGTATGTTTTAAAAAATATATCACAATAAGGGATATACCAATAAAGAATCCGGGAAAGCTATTTAAATACCTGACTCTGTCGATGGCGTGTTGTCTAGAGAATTGATTCAACGAATGTGTGTGACATAACTATTAAACTCTTGGTCCCTTTTGTTTGCAATTCGGCTCTTATCAAGTATACATTTATAAGAATAGTCAGTTCACAATCATGTTAAACTGAGAATTTTTAGATAAACGTTTTATTTATTTAGTTTATAAATGACTTTTCTCTGTAAATGATTATGGTAGAATGTAAATTAGAATGGCCAATAATGGAATGTAGCGATGAGCGGAACGCCCCTTATATTCTTGGAAATTGCTCACAGGGGCATCTTCCGTTTACCAAAATAAATGTTTTGCCTAAAAATAATTAGAAAACTTGCTCATATCTGCGATCTGTCTTTCAAAGGATATATGATCCATAATCCGTAACTAAATTATATAATTGATAGGTTAAACATTAGAATAGAGTACAAAAATATATGAATAGTCTAACGTAAGAGCATAATTATATTGAACCAAACCTTGCTCGTGACGTTTTCATTTAGCCCCAGGTTCCCTCTTTGTACGTTCGCTGATACCTTTTGTTCGCGACCTGATTAGAAACCTTTCATCATCTCATTGTCTATTTAAATCCGTTTTAATCTCCTGTCGTTACTGTAATGATGAAGATGTACCATTATCGTGTGATAAATTAAATACTAATCATATTCTTTGACTTCCTTGTTTTTCTAAGGTTTTATACACAAAATACGCGTTTGGCACAATGCACGTAGCTTCGTCTAGTGGTCAAGTCGGAGCGAATCCACGTTTCAAACCTGCTAGGATCGCTTAAACTAGTTTACCTATTCTCGTTATATCTTGTCCAATAAATGAATAAAGATGTATGCCATGCAATATAATACATGTCGAATGGTGAACAGTGGCTGTAATTCTGGACAGCAGGTTACGATGTCAATAAGCTGCTCTTAATCTTTGTTTTTAAAGCTTGTTCAGGATATGTCCATTATCCAGCAATTCGTAAATAAGCTTTTGGTTCTTTGTTTGTTGATCCCGGACTTTGTATATTTAAAGTAATATCACGTATATACATAAGTTCTCAAAGGTGCAAGCAACCCTTCGTTAAGATTCTCCGAAGTGCAAATCCGATGTCATTTCACAAAAAACAAGGTGTGTTTTAAATTTTAATAAGTTTAAGATGATACTATGTTTATGAACCTTGAAACAAACACACCTGTTTATCCGTACTAGTGGTCACCCACCGGTCGAAATGCGACCATAATTATGAATATTATTAAGGTTCTACTGTCAAGGACTATGCTTCTAGAGTCACAGATTTCGCCAAGGTTACTATTATATGTGTCCACGAATATAAATTTCTTTTCTCTCAGTCCAACCCGTTAATGTTCTATGTCGAGGCATAATAAAAGTTAAAAAAAACTTTCATGAAATTACTAAAAAAGATAAGTAAAAGATTTTAGTAGCCACCACAATAATAACAAAAAATACAACAGGTTTTTGAATCAGTATTAACAAATATGTACATATATAATTTACCTATGTATATGATATTGTTAATTCAGATTACTGCTACACAACTTCTTTGTTATATTGAGATTTTATATAAGATCTATATTTTTGTATATTAAGCGAGCGGTGTTTCACTAATAACTGATCTCTTTATTATAATAAATGAATTTCCTTACAATGTAAAACACAAATATCTAATATAGGTTATGTTTGACATTCAGGAAGACTATAGACAAAAAAGACAAACATTAATTTGACAGTAGGCTTTAACCATAAACAAACGAGTATATAATATGTCCAGTGGAAAATCCACAAGAAAGGAATATACAATATATAAGGAATATATAATATAAGTGTGTGTGTTAAAATTGCACTAACGCACAAACGCGTGACATTGTGGTGTTTGACGCCAAAACCAGCGCCCTGGACCAAGGCCGATCCGAATCCGGGAACCAGTAAATTCGTTCATGCACGTAGAAAAGTGCAAAATGTATGGATTTGTCACAACATGTCGACGTGCTATCTTGGAAGTTATGACCCATCGTCCTGCGACATTGGGTCCTTTATACGAAGCGTGTAGAGATATTTGCGCAGGCTGGCATGATCGCTGAGACTATTGATAAGTGGATTTGATGTCGGAGCTTGGAACGCGACTGGTTTTGTTCTTTATTCCATCCATTGGACAATTGCTGATTCCTCGTTGTTGTGGTCTACTGGATGTGTTCTTGTTTTTGTGCTGGTGTTGGGTTTGGACAACGAGATGCCCGAATGGCAAAATGCTGCAGGGAATTGTTAATTTTTCTGATGGCGGGGGCGGAGTGCACGTCGCTTAGCTCGTTGGTTTTGAGGTCAATCAGAGACTACAGAATATTAAAATGATTAACAACGGACACAAAAGAATTTGTGTGCAGAGCCGTAAAACCTAATATAAAAAAAAGGATAATAATTGCTGTATACAATTGTAGCCAGATTTTAGACTGTACCATGCCTCTCACGAGATATGGTGATTCCGAATAAAACAACTGCTTTTTATAAATATTCTATGATGGAAGTGGTTGGTGTCAAGTAGGATCCCTTATTGTCGTTACAGCTTATGTAGGTTTTCATTTGTCGATAACGACCCGACATGACGACTTAAAGATACATAACAGGGGTAAATGTAAATTCCATGGAGCCAGACCGCGAGGCACCGAGATAATACTACTCGTGTCAAAGAGATAAATCTAATAACAGCCATGCCCTTGTTATAATTGATACCAATACCTTCCATATATGTATAACGATATATGCTGCTCCGCAGAATGGCCACTTCACACTTGATAATAAGTTCACTGCGGACTAAGAACGGCCTAGACCATCGTCATGTTCATCGTTTTAAATTGTTCTGAACATACTGGACGTCTATGACGACCTTTGGACCCATGCTTAGTAATCTATATCTCTCATATGTGAAGATTTGCTTGTGTAGTGGCTGTAATAAGTAGTTATTTACACGCTCATGTTTGAGAGAGAACGATAAACATAATTCTAAATGTCGCGTTAAAAATCTTAAGCTTTTATCGGTGTCGTACAGTGCAAACGACCTTACATAGCTTAAAACAATCGGCTTAAAGATGTGTGCGGTGTTCAAAGTGCTGAATCGCAAATATAGAAAAACTTCGGGCTTAAATCCTAACCCTGAACACTTTATCACAAAAATGTCACCTCAAAGGTATTTTTCAAGTCAAACCAATCATTAATCTCAAAAATAATTTTCATTGCTAAATGACATGAACCATTTCTGTATGATAATCGGCTTAGTTTCTTAAAGTTCATGTACTGGAACAAATTTAGCTTCATTGGAATCTGATGTACCTAAACATTAACACATATTCATGACACGGTCCAGAATTATTTTAAAAAAAATCTAGTCTTGCAAGCCTTGAGGTAAACCGATAGACTAGAACAGTGGCTCCCTCTTCATCTTGCTGAGGTGTCGTGACAGCGGTAGAGCCGACCGAGGCATTGCGCGCAGATTGCTGCTGCATGCGGCTTCTCTGCACATGGCGCTCTCCCGCCAGCCTGCATGGCACATTGAGTGCTGGGATACATGACCGAACCGCAGCCCATGGATTCCGCAGATATACTGGAAAAGGGAAGGCCATCGACATGTAGTGGGATGAAACCAAAGATGGGCAAAATGTGATCTGATTAATTATGAACGATTACAAAATGTAGTCGTCATTCTAATTTTCTTGCTCTGTAATCATGATTAAATCCATTTAAAACATTAAGAAATCATAAATGTGTATACAATCAGGGATTATGTAGTGTTTAAAATATAAATGAGCAAAATGCAGTCATGTTAATGTTAAAAAACGTAAATGTAATCGTTAATCATATTCATTAATCTGATTACATTTTGCCCATCTATGGATGAAACTAACTAGTACACATTCTAGTTTTAATCCTATGATGATTTCTATATTTTTACCAGAACTTACTTTTATTGCATAGGAGCATACACTTTTTAACATTTTAAAGCTTGAACTACGATGGCTTTACCATGTGGTTATGGTGTCCTAGTAGATAAGGAACTAATCTCTACGCGCGGCGTCGCGAATTGTTACAGGTTCGAATCCCGATAAGTACTACTGTGTTTTTCCAGATTACGTACGGATTTAGGCAGCACGTGCTCACCGGTGAAGGAAACATCGTGAGGAAACCCGCGTGGCGCCTGATAGAAACGTCATGTGTGACTGCCTTAGCTGAAAACGGCGATCATCTGCGCTTCTGTTCATGCCGTCATGACATGACAAATAAGCGCAAAAGCGGATACAACCGCTAATATATCTCTGCTCACCCCGTAAGGAAGATATAGCGTGACGATATGTCATTATTATTCTTAGGTTCTTTCTGCACAAATATTTAATTTAAGGATATATATTCTGTATTCTTATATACAGTAAATAATATAAGTATACAATGTTCATGGACCAAATGACAATCTGGGTATATATAATACTAATCTGTTTATTATCTATTGACGTAATAGAATTGCTTATAGTTCTTTGGTACGTTGTGAAATTCGCAATGGAAACTAAAAATAGGGTAATGTTATTTAATAAAACTTAAACAATGTAACAACAACCTTTGGATTATTCTTGGTACTGCTATTTTTATTATAACCAGGAGATAATTATCTGTAATTTGTGACTGGATCTTCGTAGCATCAAAAACACTGACCGTCATCAGAATGCAAATTAATTCACGTTAATTTAATGTCATTTTATATTTGATTCGACTTCTCGTTGCGGATATACAGCATAAGTAATGTGCAGTATGTCAACTTTTATGATAGTTATTCCTTTTCTGGTAACTACATTTAAGAGATGATGCTATAATGTGATCAACTATAAATATAACGGAAAGACTAATTGCTATCCGCACTTATAGGTGTAAACATTCGTTACCTACTAAAAATCAACTCAGAAGAGAATCACTTAACTCCTTGATACAAATTGTAAAAAAAAAACAGTTGTAACATGTAAGAAGAGTTCGTACTCTTCAAAAAAAAAATTTATATTCATCTGTTGTAATATCGTTATTACAACAGATGAAATTAAATTATTTTTTTGACCGATTTAGATAATTCTTTTTTTGGTCAATAGGATATATCATGAAGTTGATTCCATTTTGATATGATGCAGGTTTAATGAAGATCTTCCTTTATACAGATTTATCGTGTTTAGGCTCATTTCAACCAGGATATTTTATTGAATCTAAGTAACCTGAATTTGCAACGTGTAAATGTTTTTATATTCAGTGGTCTTTCTTTCACTCCTACGAATAAGCGTGTTACTGTGCATTTAATATGCGGTAACTATGTCGATCCGTGCCAGTCAGTGCCTTGCGCGCACGCATCACCTCTTGCGTACATAGCGCTGTCTCACTCGCACGCACCACGTGACCCAAACATGACCTTGATGAGTGGATTTTACACAAATTTTTTACACGTCTGTACTTGTTTTGACATCGTTCATCAAAAGACTACTTAATTGTTGTCTATCAAGTTTTTTGATTGAACACATCCCTAATTCAATCTTAATAACTTCTGTTTGAGAAATTATTTAAAAACATAACGTTTCTCTAGGGTCATGGCTTGGGGTTCACCATGAGGGCAGTGAATAAAGTCATTCTTGGTCGGTAATGTAATAGCAACGCCCCTTGTACTTCAGAAGTCGACAGGCGTCATACTTCAAAAAATAATCAGCTCGTTAAATCATGAAGGTGCTAATAAAGTTTTTTTGTCTGTTTCAGGTAAAATTTGAAATTAATAAGAAAAATTTCCAGGTATGATTTAGGGCATTCACGCGATGAATAAGATCTGGAAACATGAAAATACGTCCGAAGCTACCGTTGAACTATTTGTATGGTTTACGCACTTATTCGTCATTCGATTTCTATTCGTCATCCGTTATCTTTTGACTCGGATCAGAAAATATCGCGCAGGTCTTAAGTCTTGACCGAATACGAATCGTATCGGAAAAGGCGGACTGTAGGTTAGAAGGAATAGTCATGGAACTCGTTGCAGTGTCACTACTGTATAAATATACAGACATATACATATAATATCGAGCTAAAGTACATTTGAATTTGGCGCGCTTCGCCGATCTAAACACGATGCTCTATACTGGCGCTGCTCATTGGTTTCAAAGTGCCCGTCGTCACTAATGTAAATGTGAAAGAGCTCAAATAACCTACACAGATATCTCAAGTAAGCAACAATAATTCTTTACTTCAATATAAAACAGTATAAAGAAGGAAATAACCGCTTTAATGTTTGTTTCTTTGTTAACAGTTGAGATTGTACTTAACTAAAACTATCACTTTGTTCAGAGAAACTTAACTGTTAATATCTTCGAAACTTACAGAATTACAATATACATAAATATGAAGGCGTTATCCTCAATCATTGTGAGAAACACCCATTATAATATATAGTGACATAGTTCTATTTGCTGATGACCACTCTCTTGTTTATATGGTTGATAAATATACAAGCAATTATGACAATGTAAGTCTCAACTGTC
The DNA here is from genome assembly GCA_036320925.1 of Automeris io. Lineage (NCBI taxonomy): Eukaryota > Metazoa > Arthropoda > Insecta > Lepidoptera > Saturniidae > Automeris > Automeris io. Next base: position 16,506,862 of record JAUDJH010000011.1, read on the forward strand.
TGGTGTGTCAGACTCCTACTGACTAAAAACCTTTGGGATGTCCTTCCAATCACTCCACTCGGGCCTTGAAATCTAGATTCTTCCAGACGCCCTGGGAACGTACAGTCTATTTAGGTTTCATCTCTGGAAGGGGTTTGTGTATGCCCACTCCTCCAAACTTTTCGGGCAGTAGACTCCCTCAACTCTACCGCTCGGAGTTTTCCGGAGCCGTATTTTGCAGTGGGTGCTTACCCTTAGCCGTGTAATCGCGCCGCGGCCGCCGCGAGTCCAATCTGCATGGATAATGATATTAATGAATTATTTAAATGGCTTTGTCTTGGGACGGATTAACGAAAGTGTCCCAATGACGAGTTTACATAATTTTACATTTCATCGCTGCGTCAGTTCCGATACTTCCTGGAAAACTTTATGAATAATCGTCGATTGTAATTGCTTGTTGTATAAAGTACACTAGAGTGTTTTTTCTACGTGTTATAACATTCCCGCGTACACATGTACTTGACTGCCTTAATATCGTTTATTTTAATAAAAATAATATTGATTGTGTTTATTCATATCCAGGTACACATACAGATATAAATTATAATAAACAGCAAACAGGTGGTAGTACACACGAGTGTAAAGTATACATAAGTATTCACAAGTGTAAAGAGCCACCGTCAGAGCGACACGCTTCGGCCTGTCGCGTTTCGGGATCAGCTTGTGAATATCCAGTTCAGTGAAGGAAAACGCGAGGAAACCCGCACGGCATCTAATCGAAATGCCATGTGTACTAGCGCTGTGAGAACGGCGGTCAGCTGCGCTACTGGTCGCGTTGGGCATGACATATGTGAAAGCCACTTCTGTTATGTTACTTTGCTCACCGCGAGAGGGACATAGCATCATGATATTATTATTAAGGCTGGCATTTCTTAGCCTTTAGATACACATGACCTGCGACAAACAAAAATCGAGAAAGAAATTAACAGAATAAAAATTGAATGTTGATGAGGAACTAAAAATACATATCTAATGTAAATCACAAATCCAGGGGCTTTATATCATTTTCGAACCCAAAGTCGTCGAATTGAGAGACCTCATAATGTTTAGGCAGGAATCGGGCAAAGTGTTGTGAATTATAAAGAAAACAACTCCGTCAGAATAAAAATCCTTTTTGAAGATCCACGTCTCATTTCCGATAGTCGAATCGAGTTACAAAGGGCAGTCATAGAGCCATGTCCCGCCCCGCACTAGCTAGAACCATTAAGGCCTGACACGCACTGCGAATTTTCACCGCGCGATTTTTTTTTGCCGCAAATGTATCATTAATTTATGTACATTTAATAATATAATAAAAACATCACGCTGATATTTCTATCGGGGTAAGCAGAGATGCATTAGTGGCCGTATCCACTTTGCGCTTATATGTTGTGCCCAACGTGGCCAATAGCGCAGCTGATCGTCGTTCTCACAGCACTAGTACACATGATATTTCTACTAAATGCCACGCGGGTTTCCTCGCGATGTTATCCTTCACCGGTGAGCTTGCCGTGCCTAAATCCGGAAAAACCCAGAGGCACGTTGCCAGGATTCAAACCTATGACCATTCGCGTTTCCGCATTTGAATACCGCTATATATTTTTGTAACTAAATCATATTGTTTAAAAGAGCATGCACACGCAATAAAAATCAACTAAAATAAGACATGGCTCGGTGTAAAATTCGCGCGTCATGTTACGCTGTCACCTTACTTCTTTCAAGCTAATGTGTGTGTATGCGTATGTATGTGATGACAATTTTTCGTTCGTGAATAAAATTCGCGCGATTTTTTCCCGCGCGAGGAAATTCCGCAGTGCGGTCTAATCCTAAAAGAACGTAATTGACAAACATTCAGTGAACATTCCGCAGTGAATCCGTCTGGGACAAGTAAATATTTGATTTGTCCCTTCATACCGCGAGGACTATTCAAATACGCGTAAATGGCTTGGTGCTAGTTACGAGTCGTTAGCGTTTTCATGAGCTGAAGAGTTGAGTCCTATAGGTGTCAACAGAAATTTGTTTTCTTTTTTATGATTTACAAGCAGACGCTTGACCTCAATCCCACTTGGCAGAAGGTGAATATGAGCCTGCTGGTGGACCGCGCACGCACTACAAATGCCTATTCACTCTTCTCTTAAATCATAAGAAAGTGAAAACACGCTCACTGGAAGCATATTCCACTCCTTAGAATGTAGAAGCGTGTCTTCGTGCGGATATAGGGAATGTCAACCATATACGGATGACATCGGCCAGCACTTGGCTGGTTTTATGTATAAATAACCGCGGTAAGCTCATAATTTGACACGCCAATGCAAATTGTAAAAGCATCGCTATAAACAGTTATTTGCGTTTCAAAGTGTCACCGACGTTCTAATTAGGCAGCTGATGTCGGGGCTACTCGGCCCTTTGATCTCTCTACAGTGTAGTCTTCTGCAAAATATATCGCGTCCACTGCAACTTTTACAAACGCTGTTAAAGCAAGATACCCTCATCCAAACAGACATATTCACATTTGTAGTCCTGATTTAGATTAGTGTTTTTGTCACAAAGGAGCGTTACATACACACAACTCACACAAATGTAGCTTCCACTTTAAATTTGATCAAATTCGGTTCGGATACTCGCATCCAAATAAATATATTCACTTTTATACTCCTGATAGAAGATAATGCTATGCCAATATAGAAATTCCTGAAACATATAAAATGAGTAAATAATCTTGATGCGATTAATCATTGTTGTAAATTGAGCTAAAGGTTTCTTGGTTTCATTGATGTTGGGTGTTGATTGACTTGAAAGGATAAGATGCATACTGGTAGTGGGCAGGCTTGCGGCTCTGCGTTCAGCCGCTATTCCACCGCGCTTTCTGCCGGCTGATACTTCGATGGGACTGATTAATAAGTCGTAACGGTAATGCAACATAACATGCGCTATATGCCTTAATACAAATCACGTGTAGTTAGATATTTGAAAACGGCAATCAGATCCTATTGGCCACGTTTGGCATGAAACGGAAGCGTAAATATCATTTAGCCATTAATCGTGTACATCTACCGACGTACAATTCACAAAATTTTATCTTATAGTACTAAGCGGAGGAGACAAAGTGTTAAAGAAAAACATGAATAAAGAAGCAAGGGAAATGAAAGGGATAACTGTGGTAAGAGGGATTAAGGGATTCTTAGCGAAAAGGTAAATGGCCTAATTTGCAATTCTAGTGAAATCCTTTTCAAAACACCGCCACGGTTCAGATGTTCTTGATCTCGGACATTTAAATCATACACACTCGTACCAACTGGACAATGGCATGCAGATCATATTTATAATGTACCGGTCAATTACCTCTAATATAAAGCGTTGTCTTGAGATTTCAATGAAAATTAATTGAAACGTTCATATGAACATTTTATAGAAAAGCATATTAGTATTTTGTTTTTTTTAGAAAAGCAACTAAAAGATTTTAGAAAAGATAGTGCTTGGTTTTACATTACATTATTGGTTTTCCCAAAATATTAATAAAGGCAAAATGTGTATCAAAATGTATCTTTTAAAGACATTGACAAGTTTTAACAGACCTACTACGAACTTAACGGTTTTATAATCAAGTAACGAACATATCTCTAAACATCAGTTTTTCCGGATTCTTATAATTTAGGAGCCTTTAAAAGAAACAAGTATTGGACTTGGTTGCGGAAAACCTGGTCCTCCATCGGTCTCATCTTCAGGTGTGATTAAAGACTAAAATTTCCTTTTAGAAAAAAATTGCCATGTGGATGAATTTACATGGATATCGAATTAGTTCAATTCCAATTTAGGTAGTCTATTGTTTTCAAGATTAGATTAAAATTCGATTTGATTTAGTCTCTTCGTCTTTCTTTCGTTATTAAATTAGAATGTATGTACTGTGAGGTCAGTAGACGCAAATCTAGCTGATGTAAGTGAACCCTTATTTAATATCCTCCCGCGACACCCAGTCGACCGCTCCGAGAGCCGGAAATTAAATCAATCAAAGTCGACGCTGACGGCATTTGTCTTATGCTGTCGCACACTAAAATTTGTTTTTATCATCATCATTTCAGCCCACTTCTGTCTACTGCTGAACATAAACCTCTGCCAAAGCTCGTTACTCATCTCTTCTCTGGCCTATTCACATCGAGAAACATCCAGCTGCCTTTCGTAAGTCATTGGTTCATCTGGCTTCTGATCGTCTCACACTGCGTTTACTGAGGCGCAGTCTCCACTCCAGAATTCGATTAACCCAATAAAAAAAACGTTTTTTCATTCATTGAAATATGCTCCTCACGTCTATAATTTCGCGTTCTCCTATTTGAGAGCCTTTAAAAGAAAAGAGCTTCGGCATTTGTTTGGCAAACATGGCGTCATTAGCTGAATCTTCACCGTTCACCAGGTATGATTATGTTGATCAATTAAAATAGTCCAACTGGGTTATGAAACCCTGTTCACTATTCTTGAAATGTGCTGCTCGAAATGATCTGTTATTACTTTGTATTACTATTATATTTTTATTTATTTTTATGTGTAGGAAAGACGATTTTTGAACCTGTTCGCGGAGATCCTAACGGTCTCCCATATCTAAAAATCAGTATTTACACACCCTACATATATCTTTACAGACTTGTTTCAAGATATAAGCGAGGGTAACAATGGTAACTGTCATCGAATATATTCATTTAGTGGTCGTTGTCAGTTTTCAACTATACCGCACAAAATACCAAACATAGTGTAGTTATTTTGAAAAGCATGTCCATAAAAACAAGAAACGAATTTCCCTCTTGAAGCTAATTGTGTCTTATAAAATTCTTAGTTAAATAATAAATATAATTAAATTATAATTATACACGCACGCACACACACGCACACGCACGCATACACTCACTCGCATGCTGCAGAGCGACCCAAACAATACACTAACGAAATGTAACTTTAAGTGTAACTTCATAACGGGCGCTGTATTTTTATTTCGTGTATAATTGATGTTATGTAAATGGTCTGTGAAGTTATTATTAAAGCAAAATAAATAAATAAATACAATATAATATCTTTTTCTACATTCTCGAAAAGATACTACAAGACATCCATTAATTGGACTTCAAAGGGCATTGCTGTTCTGAGAGACGCGCCATTTATATAAGTTTCCATGAGGTTACAATTATAATATTGGAATATACAACTGGAATAATGAATAAAGTGGCAACATGAGTATTTTCCAAAACCGCAATTGATCATGTTCAATGGGATCCAAATGAGAAGCCCTCGGAGGCGCGGGATCACTCCGGGGCGCTCTTCGCACTAATGGAAAGCTTTGAACGGCCCTTCACAAACGAATCATTCGTTTGATGACATTCTCAGCTTACTGTAACCATGACTTCTATTCTATATAATATTAATGCTTCATACGCTATGCCTTATATAACATGTTAAAAGCATACAGACTACGCATTAAATCTATTGTGGTATCTAGTCTCTATTGGGGTAAGCAGAAAGATAAGCTCTTTCGTATCCCTAAAATTATTAATCCTTTCACACTGTCGTCAATTCTGAATACCCTTTGGTCCTTCTTAATTTGTTTCGCTTAGGTAAGTCTTAGTTAGCCTCGACGCTTACTTCTATATTCGCGTATTGTGTCGTTGTTTGCTTGTGTCCGAACTTGGTGCAAGCTACAGATAACATTACCTTGACCCAGCTGTTCTCTCCAGTATATCTCTTTATTTCTAATGAGATGGATAAATTTAAATGATTGTTAAAATAAACCGATTTGTTCGCAAGCTTACTTCATTTCTAACTAGTTATTTAAGGAAATTTATTTTTTCTACATTAAATTACGAATTTTGCTGTATTTGATGGGTCTGTAAAAACAGGTTACTTGTTAAATGTCTATCTCAGAATTAATATAATAAGTAACTCATGTGAGAAACATCTCGCCTTGAACTTTGCTGTTATATTTATAAATATGACTAAATACGTCTTAAGGTACGATTTAGATTCTGCCAGTTGGTGTCGGGTCACCGAGGCTGGCCAGAAACTGACAGAATTCGAATCGTGCCTTTCCATTCTTTTCTGTACAATATGATTCGGAATTGTAAATATGTATTATAAACCTCCCAAAAACATAAAGCACTCGAAATTATTATAAACTTTTAAGAAAACGTTAAAGATGTATTTGTTTGGTAAATATAATATAGACTAAAGATAAACTGTAAATAAAACATGCATATTGAAGGCACGTCCAGCTGTCATCACTCTGCGTGTGTGACTAACGGTACTTTAGCAGTGTTTTTATTTTATTCTGACTCGACACAGTGACTGCACCGCTCCTGATGGTAAGCATGGTGCAGTCCAAAAAACACCAACAATAATCGACAGGTAAGTAAAACCTGTATGTTGCAAAATGTATGTATACCCAGTTTTGTCGTCAACTTTATTATAATTATACTGTGTACATTCATTACAAAAATATTTGTGTATATAATTAAGTTCTCATCTAAGAGAGTTCTTAATGAGAATTAAATTCTTTAAACCTTAACCGTATTGATTGCTTTTTACTTTAAGCTGTTACAAAGACGCCATGACAGCTGTCACAAGGTGGTTAACTCTTAATCACAATACAGCTCCAAATGTAGTAGCAATCGAAAAAAATACTATAAGTTTATAAAAATTACAAAATATGCTCACCCTACCGAGTAAAATATGGGATAAGTGTGTATTTTGTATAAGCAAATAACGTAATTCATGTAGAATTTCAAAGGGGGTGAGTATTGCGAAATGTATTAAATTTTTGGGTCTCTATTATGGATCGGTAACTGAAAGGGCGGGATGCGCGTTCAATGGAAATAATGGTTTTTAACTTCAATAGGAGAAGTTTCGTAATTACTATTATGACCTGTGCTTTAAATATTTAATCTGAATATTTATTCGTCAAATAAACCGTTAGATTCGTCTCAGTCGGGCCTTTCAATGTTTCACAAGATATATCATAGATTTTGGAATCATTACAATTTTTGTACAAGTATCAAGACTACATGAATTTGAGGGGAATGAATTAAAATCAATGTGAACTCTAACAATTGTTATTATGAGTTGTATGGTACTAGTAACAGGAGCGTTGTAACGAAAGAGCTGCAGTACTAAAGACGCAGTGATATGGGACAAGTGTGCGTAACTCGATATGAGCGGACGGTAGGTGAGGTTTCGACATAGACAATACATCACAGGGAATAGAACAGTGTGAGTTGACCGGTCCCCACAGTCCGGCGGATGTCTGATCAATTCAATTGGATTGTACATTATACACCTCCCTTCCCGTTTCATGTACCACAAGGAAGTCGATGACAAAATCTTTAATTATCAACTGGATTGTCTTCACTTTCATCTGTATTGTTGTAATAAGGATAACTTACACGAACATTCCGAGCACGCTGTTGATATACCATAGATGTATTAGACGCTCAAGTACTAAGAAAAGCTTGATTAGTCACCATAAAAGAAAACATGAAAGCTAAAATAAGCAACGATACAGGATGCCGAAAACTGAACTGATTGAAGGTAAAATACGATTTAAAAGATTATTTTTCCTTTCCGCACCTTATTGTAATTTAAACATGAACCTCTAATTATAGTATACTAGCTGACTCGGCAAACGTTGTTCTGCCATATGAATTATAGCAGACCAGCCACGCTTTGCTGTGACTGGTTTTTGAATAATTACTCAATCCAGTCAACGGATAGCGCCATCTTTTAGAATCGGTTGGAGCTAACTGTAAATTATGACTGCTAAATAATAAACAAATAATTTGCAATAAAATAATATTGCGACTATGAATTGAGATGAAAACTATCCTATCTTTTAAATTAGATCAAACTTCACGTGGTGTGTAAATTTCATTAAAATCGGTTTAGTAGTTTAGGAGTCCATCGCGGACAAACATCGTGACAGGAGATTTATATATATTAAGATTGGCTCACCAAACAATAATAGGAAACATAATTCAAAGAGTATAAGTCATTTCGTATAAAACTGAATATAAAAATATTGAGAGGCAAGGAATGCAGCAATTAACTTTTATCAGTATAATTCCGAAGACGAAAACTCTTTCACCGTGTGCCGGTAACGTGTATGCAAATTAAAGTAGTTATAAATCAGGATGCTTGGCAGGTTTTCATATGAGCACGTCGGCAGCGGCGCGGCAGCGGCGTCATCATGTATTATCAACCGGCTTGCAGTTGAGACGTCTCTTCGAATAAAAATGTTAGACGTTTAATTACATTCATGTAGTTATTTAATCGCTTAACGAAAAATATTTTTTTTTTAACCTTAAGTAATCATTTTTGAAAAGACGTTTATCAAACCTTTTAAACCGGAGCGAGACTATGAGAGCGGACATGATGAGTAAGCATCGTATAAATCCCTTCGACGTTGGCATGTTCAATGGAATACTCGCTGCACCCACGTGTGATGCGGCTAGATCCCTGTTCATGTTGCTGTTAAAAATTTTAGCAGAATAATTTAGTGTAGTGTTATTATTTATATATCTTTATTTTAGTGAACTTCTTGTAGCTAAACAGGGCTGGCGTAATCACATGTGTGATTAAAGCCCTAACCAAATTATAGAATAAAAAAAGAAAACCTTTTAAAAATATATACTAAATATTAATACTATTATATAAAAAGGAAAGACTTACTTGTTTGTTCTTCTTGCTTTAACTGATCGATTTTCATCAATCTTTCCTCAATAGAAAGCTAACTTATGCAGAGCGTAGATATTTTTTAATATAGGAATTATTTATTTTTAATTTATTTGATTGAAAGGTGAACACTTGACTTCAATCACATCTAAAGGAAGGTGAGCCTGTCGATATACCGCGTCCGCCCAACAAATACTCATTTACTCTTAAAAGCTATAAGCTCATTAATGTGTATAAAGACAATTCATTACAAATTATTTGTTCTTTGTCAATGTCAATATTTAATTAATTTAGTTGTCATTTCTTGAATTCGTTTTTCAGTTAATAATATTAACTATTGATGTTATTGGCCATTTCCATGTTCCACGTGGTAACATTCTATATTCTTCTGAAACGTGTCCTGTACTCTCAATGGCGACAGACTATAGTTAACATATCCACCAAAGCAGCATGTAATATGTGTATTAATAATAATAATTGTGTATGTTAATGCGGCGCGCACAGGCCTGCCAACATCTCAGTCGCCCGTAAACAATACACGTACACGATTGTGCAAGCAACAACGTAAACATTGCAAACGAGATAATTTCTCATTGTGTCATTAGAGACTATAGAGGTTTTGCAATGATTGTTCTACTATTACCCTAGTATGGTTATACCATTTCTGCGCACCATTGACACTTATAGCAGTATTATTTCCATTTTACTTTCGTATTTGACACAAACCTGAGGTGGCGTAAAAATGACTGCATTATAGAATGCTTTTATTCTATTCATTGAGGGGACTTGTGTGCGCATGACAGCCCCATCGTACCATGATATAAAAATACCTAACATATGGTACCATTGATCTGAACAGACATGCCACATCAGGTAATACTTCAGCTAAGATTTCGTTAAGTATCCCGTCGTCGAGTGTGGTCAGAGCAAAGGCACTCACAAACGCCTCCCTCACAGATTCAGATCGGACACATTCCGTCAACAAGTGGTAGATACCATTTGTGACACCACAACTTGCGAAGTAGAGAATCAATTCGTTTCATGAGATGTTTAAATTTGTTAGATGGAATGTGTCCGGGTCTCAATCTGTGTGCACTGACACTCGAAGGCTGTTCCAGAAAACCATAGAAAAAAGGCAGGGATAGACCTTCACAACAGAACGGGGCGGGAAATTGTACTATATATTTTTTTTTTCATTTAAATATAGCCACTGAGTAATGTTATTTCATTTAGATCGGGATACGGCTCCTATTTGATTTTTTGTTTGTCATCAATTTTAGAAGGTCTTTTTTGTTCATAAAATCAAGTGCTGTATGGTTTTAGTACCGGGGGGCCTAGACAAGCACCCTGAGAAGCACCCTGTCAGTGTTATCGCTATAATCATACAATGTCCAAAGAATATATTGCGTTGTCATAAACCATTGAAATATCACATCAGTTTCATTCATTTTTAAATTCTCTTTGTAGCTTTTTCGCTAATCTATTAGATGGCGTAGACAAAGTAACAGTCGATAACAGCACGCTTTCGAAATATCACGCCGTTTCGTTATCTCGTTTCTATAAGCGTTACTGTTTATCTAATTGTCGAAGTCCTCAGAATAAAACATTTCGATAGTGCGGGTCTTTCTCAGTATTCTGAATATTAGTAATTATAAGGAATGTTCTACTAAGGTTTCCTAATTACACATTATTCATTTCATTAATGGCTTATGTTTTTATTCTATTTCGTGTAATGATTGTATCGTTAAGTGTCAGTACATGTCCCAACCGTAGCGAGTCCCTAGTGCGCGAATGTGAACCGGCACATTTATCATAGTAATTATGAATGATATTACCACTCCAGCAGTTACAAGATGTATTCCCCTAATATATATGATTAATCGAGTACACGCTTACAGCTCTTGACGAATTAGCCTCGTATATTACTCTTGGGATCACTTATTGCAAGCAAAGAAATCATAGAAGAGCTTTTTTATACTGTTTCAACATAGGGAACACGTCTGACTGACTCAATGACTGTACAGAGCAGAGGAAAAGCTATGGAGAATCTCAGTAATCATGCTTGCGTAAAAACTCTTATGACGTTCAAAAGACTCAATCTCATAGGACTGTGAGAACATGGTTACTGGAAGACTATCCCACAGCTCCCGGCTGCAGTAAGAGTTAGAGAACTTCTTAGTACTAACCGGGTTACGAGTTACTCTAAAGCTGTGACTGTGAAACGTACTCGCATGGTTCTATTATAGAAGGGAGCGGGAAGGAAGGAAAGAAATCCTGCACAGGGCCATCAGGGTCGCTGTGAGGGCAGCGACTCTGGTGTATAAAATACCTACTGATTAAAAATCCCCGGGTGCCCTTCTAATCGCTCCACCCGGGCCTGGGAATCCAAATTCATCCAGAAGCTCTGGGAGCAACAACCTTGTTAAGGCTTCCTCGCTGGGAAGGGGTGGGTGTAAAGGAACCCTCCTAGGCGGCGCACCTTGATCTTAATCTCTTATATATCGTATCTCCTAATTTTAAAAGAAAATAAAGAAAGAAAGAAAGCGTTTATTGAGAGAAAAGGAACAACAGCAGAGGAAGGCTGTGGCGCTGGTTTTCGTGACGGGCACCGGATAAAGAAAAAAAGAATATATTAGTTATGAGAATACATATATAGAAACTAGGAAAAGCAAGAAGGAAAAATATACAGAAGATAATGTTTCCAAATATTTCTTAATTCTATACTTTCATGTTGTAAATCGTCGTAGTACGTGAGTAAAGAGATTTAGTCGAACAATAGCGGCTAATTACGCGCTGCAGTAGCGTCCGCAAAAACTGATCGGCCCGGACCTCCCTCCCTCCCTCCGCCCTCGTACCGTCCGCACAAAAACCTAATGACGTAGTTAATTGTGCTTTTTGTACAACCGGACGACCTTGCCATTCTCCTAACGCTACTCTTACCTTTTTTATGTGAACTACGAGGATTTTAGAAAAAAAAAGTTTAAATATAGCAGAATCAATGTAACCGCTCTATAAAATAAAGAAAGAAAAAGCATTTATTTGGCATAGAAGATAACAAACAACACATAAGGTTAATCCAGATAGAAAATAACAAAAGCTAATACCCTGTGCTGTGATGATGCGCCAAAGGGAAGTCAGCTCAGCAAACTCACCGGTCGAGCCACCCAGCGCTGATATATATCTATTTAAGGGCTGTCGATAGAAACGCCAATTATCGGGAAAATGTTTAATTTTATCCTAACTCGGCACAGTAACCGCGCCTCGCTTAACAGTGAGCATGGTGCGGACTAGAAACAACTATGACTGTCAACAGACGAGAAAAAACCTATCGAGAGTCGGAGCGATCATGCCGGCTTGCATATGTATCTCTTCCTTTAAAGGACCCAATATTATAGGACAGCTCAATAACTTGGAAAAAGGACGAGTTAGTTAATTTCTTAGTCCTCACCGGGATGGAACCATTTAGCCATACCACATAGCCGTGACTACGTAAATCCGCGTGGTTCTATTATAGAAGGGAGAGGTTGGAACAAGATTCCTTTAACCTCATTAGAATACTCGTTGCGATATAGACAGTAAAAAACGCTAAGTGAGGTAACATCTTTGGTAAAAATATAACTTATAACAGTTTCTGGGACAATGACATCACTATTTATAGATAAGGGCCAAAACCTGGGCTATTTCGTCCGAAGATTCGGATGGACTCTAGAGATAACCTATATTTTATAGTAACCATCTTACACTTTTAATGAAAGCCTAACCAAAGAACAACATAATATAAAAAAACAAATTAGGATCTCAGTTGATAAAACAAATATTGCTACCAGGAACAATGCTGAAATAAAACACAAAAGTGTCAGATGCACGCTGACCTCAGTTAATGTTGCCGTTTCTTATTGCACTAGAGAATGAGCATTAAAAATAATGAGCGTGGAGTGTCGTTACAATATCGTGCGGTGTGGAGTGGCCATCAGACAGCCGCGCGGCATGACGGCCATTGGCATCGCAATGGCGGCGGCAATGGCGGCGGCGTCAGTAACGGCGGCACAAAGGACGGGTCAGCCCGTTGTCCACAGAGCGAGGCGCACTCTCACTCACGCCTAACTAATTTAATGGCGTTCCTCTGTACATTTTGCAATCCATACGCTTACTATTTATATTATTCTGTGTAGATTATAACACTAATCAAGGGCGAGAAAAATTTGCGTTTAAAGTTTCGATTTGAGTACTGGCAGTCGCTGAATGTATCCCTATACATTAGTGGCTGTATTAACTTTGCGCATAAGTGTCGTGCCCAACGTGACCAGTAGTACAGCTAATCGCCGTGCTCCCAGCACTAGTGCACAACATTTTCATTAGAAGCCATGCGGGTTTCCTTACGATATATTCCTTCACGAGAAGCACATGGTGCTCGAACTCACGATCAGTCGCGTTGCCGCGCATTGATAGTGGTTCGTTATCCACTAGACCACCACAGCCTACATTAAATATTTTAGTCAAGTACAATTACTTAACTAAATGTTTCTGTTTAAATATTTATAAAATAAAAATAATAATATAATATTGAACAGAAAATGCGAAAAACATATAATAAAGGTCCCTAAAAACATAAATTATTACCTGAGACTAAAGCGCAATACACAGCGAAAGGACGCGGGTCGGGACGTGAGTTTTTTGGACAGGTCAATACGCTGTTGACCGGGAAGGAAATTTACAACTATATCAGACCGAGAGGGTGAGAACTGAAGGTGCTCGGCCAGCGAATTTATGGGTTAGGTAGCAACGCAGGGACTCCCATGTGGACACAGACCCCAACTCGTGGGGGGCCTGCCAACAAACCTAAAGGTGATCTTCAAGCGTTTCTGAAGCTTCAGAAGCCTTCAGAAGAAACGCCGAAAGAAACTCAAGGCTGCGTCGGAGTGAAAGTATGCCGCAATGCGTAAACGCACCGGTTAGCGACAGTGAGTTTGACGGTTCTAATTCCTTGTATTTATTTGGAAGATTACATACTGAAAGCGTGTGCGGGTCGGCCGCGGGGCGTGTGATGCAATGTGTCTTCAAAAATCTTCTTTATAAATAATAATTACAATGAATGATACCAGTTAAACTCCCGGATGGAACCGCGCCCGCTCGCTGTGTGTGCTGGGCTTAAACAATCGTAAACAAGTATACTCGTATCAACCCGGGAGCGGACAGTAACTCACGCGTTGTCATTCAAAACAAAACATTCATCCGAGATGTATTGCCTACGAATGGGACGCACTAAAACACCCGACAAAATGTAATCCGCCATCGGATTTATATTCCCGCGCTGTAGCTATATTAACTGTAGCTCTTTCATAATAATATTGTTTTCATCTTAATTTCATATTTCGACTTATGAATATGATTTCCTCTGTATCATAGAGCTGAAGGAGATTTTTTTGCCCTATTTATTTTGTTAGTTATATTTCTGTTCCTCTTTGTATTTTTTTAAAAGTACTTTAATAGGTCCTATGCGCGAATTAACTTACTATTAAATATGGCTCGATGTTTCGACCTGGTTCGACCATGATCTCGAGCAGACTAACCCGTCGCGGAGACTTAGCCGAAGGTGGGAAGCTGCCTCCTCTTTTGTTATTTATAATTTGAAAACGTCTTCGAGCTATAATTATAAGTTAATTCGCGCGTAAGAGCCATTAAAGTATCTATAATGAGTAGACAATGCGAAAGTTTAAAATGTTTTGTTTAGTACCTTTTTACTGTGTATAACGAAATAATCTTATTTTTTCTTTCTTTCCTGGAAATAAGCTTACTTTCTTGATGGTTACTAAGACGTTTTGATAAAAAAAAACTTAGTTTGACACTAGCCAAACAAATAGTTAAAGAATAGAAGATTACATATCGTTGTATAAAAATTATACTGTTTCTCTCGTGTTCTTAATGAATACTCAAGACTGAAGCAATCTTGTTACATGCAGATGGCGGTATGTATTTCTATATTACTAGAATGCCCAATGCAGTAAGTTTGTATTATATGCGCATTCTCGCAAGATATTCAATTAATATCTGAGGTACAATCTATACACTTTGTTATAAAAATCCTGTCCAATCCGTGAAGGCGTTACATGACCAACCTTTGATAGGCCTAAAGTTAGCGTTTCGTTAGAAAAAATGTAAGAGGCGGTCGTATAAGCGTATGATCAAATGTAAGATCACTTTCTGACCTAATTCGGTGTAATCCGGGGACCGTTACGTGAGCTGCCGTCACGTCTGCGCCGCGCAGCGTGCTCACGAAGGCGGTGGAGGGATTACAGCCGCCGAACACGCTGCAACCGGCTAGCAAGTGCAATCGGTTATCACTTTACTCTTGTACATTTTCTAGAGGAACATATACGATCTTCGATTATAATAAAATTCTTGGGAAGCCTTTTCATGGAGCCATTTTCTATCTCATACGAACTCCAATCACCGCGATATGTCCCATCATGAGCATTCACAAGCTGATATCGACTGTCCTTCAAATGCAAATTCAAAACAACTTTTTTTATATATGATGATTTACAGGCGGACGTTTGACCTCAATCGCTCCTGGCTCCTGGTGGAAGCTGAAGATGAGTCCGACGATGGACTGCGTCCGCACAACAAATGCGTATTCACTCTTCTCTTAAACTTATTAGTTCCGTTTTATATTGCTTTACATTTTATTACTTAATCGAAACAAAAAACAATTTCTTATTGTCTTCATTCTTAGAATCTTATGTGACATTTAATATTCTCAAGTACTACAAAATAATAAACCCATGGACATTTTATTACATAAATTAATAATATTTCAACAGAAATTAATAATATATCGTTACACTATATCCCTTACGGGGTGAGCAGAGGTGCATTAGTGGCTGTATCCGCTTTGCGCTTACATGTCGTGCCCAACGTGCCCAGCAGCGCGGCCGCTCGCCGTACTCACAGCACTAGTACACACGGCACACATATCTATTAAACGCCATTTGTGTTTTGGATTTACTCATTATGTTTTCATTCACCGGCGAGCATGTAATGCCTAAATCCGTGCTAAATCTGCAAACAACCGGGTGTGCGTGGCGGGACGCGAACTAACGACCGTTCGCGTTGTCGCGCGTGAAAATTGGACCATCTTCCCTAACTTACTTGGAAATTGTTCAAAGTTATTGAATAAATTTAAGAAAACGAAATACTTGTATAAAGCTGGGATATGACGATAAATTCTAAATACTATTTGTTGTGTGTATTCGTTGACAAACCGTCAGGTAGAGACGCGAGATATAAGTCATTGAGATTTAAGGCTGCCCGGAAAAACAATCTTTTCCCAGCATTGTGATTGAGATGGAGCGAGGCCCTGTAAATCATAAACAAGAGGCAGGAAGCTCGTCTCTTGTCGACACTGTTCGAGCGTAATTCAGTTGGCGCTCCCCGGTAGAGGGCTCTACTGTCGCGACAAAAGGGCTGGAAAGGGAGCGTTGGGTGCGTGGTCCAATACACAAACTTACTAGACAATTGCACTTAGAAATATTCTTATAAGAATTCCCAGTAGAAGTTTCATTGCACTAAGCTTTTGGGCGTGGGTTCCTAAACTCTTTGTTTCGGGGTCTACCTCTTGTCTTTGCAAATTTATCACCCTGAAATGTGTTTTTGACTGATTTCTGACTGTGTTCAAGTGTCGAGTGGAAAAACAATAAAAATGCATATAACTTTTATGCATTTACTAATACAATTCAAATTGGCAAAACCTGATTAAAATTAAATGTATGTATTATTTAATAGCCTTTTAGTGGGAGGGATGACCCTGACGCTCTGATAATACATTTTAAATATGTGGCATCAATTCAGTTATGTACGTTTAATCTCAAATCTTTTCGGTTAGTGACAACAAATATCTTGTTAACTTACACAATCTTATGAAACGTTACTAACTGGCTAGTAAGTAGTAATATTATACTCGAATAATAGAAACTTGTGAAAATCGGTTTATTTGTTACATTTTCAGGTTAAAAAATCATCTGTTTTAGATTATTGTATTCATGGAAAGCCAAAATAAAAGTCATAACTGACTTAAATGGAATTCACTATCGTGGATCTCCTTTGCATCTAAAAGACCCTTAAATTTTTTTTTTCGCTCTCGGTTGATTTAGACTATTTTGGGAATCAATGCTTTTGGGGGTTATTGTTTATTTATAAGAACACTTCCATAGTCTACATTAACACAAACAAAAATAATATACAGTCTAAATCCTAAATGGAGCCCAAATTTCGCCGATGTATTAGAAGCTATTTTGAATTGGAGGTTATTCATTTTGATTATCTTCAAACGACAAGTGAATCGGTATTTTTTGGTGAGCGCACTTCATCATCGGCTTCATCATCACTTACCATAAGGTGAAATTGAGTCAAACGCAAGCATATCTGTAAATTTAAAAAAAATCTAAATGTTTTTGCTATTTTCATTTTTTATTAATAGTATTTAGGGAATTTATTGTAAAAATTGTTTATATCTTTAGTCTTTATTTTATTGTTCAACGCTTGTGAGTTTTATTTTTAGTTGGAAAAATATCAGACCCATAATTCGGCTGCGATTTTGGCATTAGCTGCCTTTTAGTATTTCTGAGGTAATTTAATTTTTTTACTAACGTAGTATATGATGAATCAAAATAATAAAAACATTCAACACTTTAAAAAATTAAAATTAATAATAAATTGGTTATAATTTAGCGCTTGCTAGAAATAGGCTTTAACTAAAATGTCGGCTTTTTTTAAAGTTTTCATGTATGTGGTTTTCTTTGCTGAAGCCCAAACGGTAGGACTCTAGCCAAAAGAAAAAAAATAATTAACTAAGATAATAGGGAATCAAAGCCACAATCGTTATCTTTACAAATTCTTTATATATTTGTTTCAAAAGTAGGTTTGATTAATCGCCTCCGCTTATGTATTAAGGCATATCTTGAAGTGGTCCCAGAATAAAAGCCCCATTCAATGAAGGCTTGGAGTCTCGGCTCGGCTGAATGGACCGCGCCTCATACCAATAGATTATATTATAAAAATAATTTACATAATGTATGTAAACGACAATACACCAATATGCCGGGCCCATGTTGGGGTTCTACTTTCCCGGGATGAAAGCGAGCTTTACATTTCCCCATTGAATGTGGACTTTCTTATGGCCTCAGTGACATAATAAAAAAATGTATATTTAACTATATATTGTTAGTGAAACATGGTTTGATCATTGTGATAAAAGCATAAGAATAAGTAATTATAATATCTTTCGAAATGATAGACCTGATTCTTGGGGTGGCGTGGCTATCATAGTACACAAATCTATTAAGGCACATCGATACGATATAGATATTAAAAATACTGGAATTGAAGTTGTATGTATAAAAATTTTAAACTGTAAATATTTAGAATATGTTGTATCTCTCTATTGTACTGCTCCTGTTGCGACTACACAATACGACTGGGAATATTTATTTTCTAAATTTACTAATAAAACTATAGTAGCTGGTGACTTTAATGCTCACCACACCAATTGGTCAAATAGGAATACTAGCAGAGGTCATTTGATACTGGATGCTTCTTTGGATCATAATTTTGTAACGCTTAATAATGGGGAACATACTAGGGTTAAATTAGTCAATGGAGTTTTGCAAGAGACTTCGCCTGACATTACTTTCGTGACTTCAGATATTGCTTTATTCTTTAAATGGCAAGTCACAAGAGAAAATTTGGGTAGTGATCATCTTATAATTAATTATACTATGCGGTTTCGGAATATACCAAATATTTCGAAGCGACGTAATTTTAAGTTAGCTAATTGGAAACTTTACAAAGAAACTTTAAAAGACAGTTTTGATGGATTAAGAATTGATAAAAATTCTCTCCAACGCAATTATGATTTATTTATAGGTCTGTTGGATAATGCAGCCACTAAAAGCATTCCCATGACAAAAATTTGTAAAGATCCTACCCAAAATTTTCAACCTAAACCATATTGGACTCCAGCATTGTCTAAAGCAATTGCCGAGCGAAGATTAGCTTTAAAAAAATTCAGACGCAATCTGATACCAGGAAATTTGAATATTCTTAAAACCAAAATTGCTAATGCACAACGAATTCTCAGACAGGCACGCTCCAGTATTTGGCAACGATTTTGTAGTGACATGAATGAGACAGTTAATTCATCAGATGTGTGGCGCCGAATGCGATGGTTAAAAGGTTTAAAAGGAGATAGTTTCATTGCATCTACAGGTAAAAAAGTAGAATTATTGCGTAGTTTGACCCCTGATTATGTTCAATCAGAAATGCCACTTTTTGTTTCAAGGAATACTGATTTAGAAAGTGAATTTTCTGAACAAGAGTTACAAAACTGTATTAAAAAGAAAGATACTACACCGGGAGATGATCAGATCACATATACAATGATATATCGCCTGCCTCAGGCTGGCAAGCGATTTTTACTCAGAATATAAATTATAATTTTTAAATATTCCTTAGTGCCCGACCAATGGCGTAATATTAAAGTAATACCTATACCTAAACTTAATAATAATAGTAACGGAGACCCTAAATATAGACCCATCTCCTTGATGTCCTGTATATGCAAAATATTTCATACAATGCTATGTAAGCGAATAGAATGGTTTGTCGAGTCCAAAAATATTTTACCCTCAAGCACAAGCGGATTTAGAAAATACCAGTCGTCTGTTGATTGCGTAGTACGTCTTGTTTCGGAAATTCAAATAGGTTTTTCCAAAAACATGACCACTGTAGCCGTTTTTCTGGATGTGCAAAATGCTTATAACGAAGTGCTTGTAGATGTACTTGTGGCAATTATGGACAGCTTAGGCGTTGGTACACGCATCTGTGAATATCTGTGGTCATTCTTAAGTCGAAGATGCTTAAGGATATTAGATCATTTCGAACATGAAGGTTTAAGTAGATGGACTGGAAGAGGTCTAGCGCAAGGTGATCCTCTATCTCCTCTACTCTTTAATATAATAACTCATAAATTATGTGTAGGACTTCAACACGTATCTGTACTTCAGTATGCAGATGATTTTGTTTTTTTCACGCAAAACAAGGATGTAGATCGCAGCATTTTGTTCCTTCAACTTACTTTAAATTCAATAGTACGTAGACTGAATTATTTGGGTTTACAAGCATCTCCAACAAAAACTAAATGTTGCAGTTTTCGTAGAAGCAGAGGATCACATGCACCTGACATAATAATTAATAATTGCCAAATCGAATTCGTTGATAGTATTAAGCACTTAGATGTTTGGTTAGACAAGGGCTTATTATGGAATAAACACATTCATGAACTACAGGTTAAAACTATGAACATGATGAATATATTAAAAATTTTAGCCGGAGTATCATGGGGTGTACATCCTAAACATCTCCGTCGTTTATATATTGCGTTAATTCGTAGTAGGATTGATTTCAGTAGCTTTATTTATGACACGGCTGCAAAAACGCATCTGATGAAATTGGATAAAGTCCAGAATGCTGCAATGCGAATTCATTCATTCGAACCACACCTATACACGTTATGGAGTGTGAGCTATGTATTCAGCCACTATCTCTAAGACGTCAATACTTAGGTACCAAATACTGTTTAAAAGTGCAAGCCCTATCAGACAAATTAACTGTCTCTTTATTCGATAGGTTGTCAGCTCTTTGTCATTTGAGATATTGGCAGAAAAAGAAGAAACCTTTGCTTATTGAAATTTATAACGATATACGAGTCGAAATCAAAACTATTAGTAATCCTTTGAATATTTTCACGTTAGATACCTGGATGTCAAATGTAAATATACGTTTTATTCATACGGAAGTAGAAGGAATAAAACAAAAGAAGAATGAATGCGATAATATACTTAAGTTAAACTCTTTACATATGTTAAATGCTGTATATCCAAATTTCCTCAAGCTGTATACAGACGGATCAAAAACCAGTGATGGTTGTGGAGCAGCCTTTTATGTTCCCAGTCGTAATGTGGAGGAGAAATTTAAAATTGTATCTAAGGATAATTGTATTATGTCTGTGGAATTATTTGCAGTCTCAGAGGCATTATCCTACATTATAGGTTCTTCGGATCTAAGACAAGTTGTTATTCTAACTGACAGTCGAAGTGCCTTACAGCATATCGCTCGATGCGCTTCCGGCGCGCGAAGTGCCACAGTAGCATATGCAATTATAAGGAAAGTTATATTTCTTCTACATAGAGGTGTAGATCTGAGGCTGCAATGGATTCCATCACACTGTGGTATTTGGGGGAATGAGGTTGCTGATAGGCTTGCGAAGGAAGCAATTTCTGACGGTGTGGAAACTTATATTATACCAGAAATTACCGAATTTTTGAGTAAATATAGATACAAAATTTATGAAAAATGGAAAGATAGTTATATTAATACCAGTACCGTAAAAGGTATATGGTATAGAACATTGCAGCCGCATCCTCCTCAAATACCATGGTGTACAAACAGCAATATGAAAAGAGATCTAGTTGTGATGGCGCATAGACTTCGCTCTGGCCACATACCACTTAACAAGTTCAACCATCTGATGGGGAGGGCTGAATCCTCTTCATGCTCAGTCTGCGGAACCCTAGAGGATGTTTTTCATCTTCTGGTCGAGTGTGACCGGAGCGAGACTATGAGAGCGGACATGATGAGTAAGCATCGTATAAATCCCTTCGACGTTGGCATGTTCAATGGAATACTCGCTGCACCCACTTGTGATGCGGCTAGATCCCTGTTCATGTTGCTGTTAAAAATTTTAGCAGAATAATTTAGTGTAGTGTTATTATTTATGTATCTTTATTTTAGTGAACTTCTTGTAGCTAAACAGGGCTGGCGTAATCACATGTGTGATTAAAGCCCTAACCAAATTATAGAATTAAAAAAAAAAAAAAAAAACTATATATTATATACTAGCTGTTCCCGCGATTTCCTTCGCGTTGGAGTAGTGCTTTTGCTATGATAATATTTACTTCAAGCTGAAAACCTTGTATGAATGATATAAATACCATCGATTCTTTCTTATATAAATAATTACTAATGACTTACAATACTCGACAATAGATGTCGTTTACAGGGCTTTCTAACTTCGACTGAATCTATTTTATACTTTTAGCAGTATATATAAAAGCTCTCAATTAGCTTTTACCTAGTTCATAATGGGTTTAAAAAATATAAATAATCTGAAAAAGGAAAATGAAACTGAAAAAGATATTGAATGTTGCAGGAACACAGCTCCGTGCTGAAAGTGCGTACAGCAAACGCGCGCAGTCTTCAGCAATCAGGGCCAAAGTTTTGGATTAAAACGATTTTCAATAGTTAGAAGAAGAAAAATAATACGGGTGAATAAAATACTATATAGCCAGTCAGCCATTGTGTATAGGCGGTGTTTTTCAGCCGACGACTATAACTACCGATAGTAACGAAAGGCTTATAAATCCAGTGTCTGGTACTTATCATATAATTTAGTCATTGTAGCTGTGGAGGGGGGGGGGCTCGGTGCCTAAGCTTGATTTCAAAGGCCCTTATCCTATAGATCTTTTGCCGGCCCAGTTTCTTTATCCGCAGAACAAAATGCTGTCGACCGGAGAAAGCTTTACAACTTCACCGGCCGCGAGAAGCGAGCACTTAAGGTGCTCCGCCAACGAGTTATGAGTTGGGGCGCAGCGCAAGGGCACCCCTGTAGGTACGAGCCTTGGCTTGGCCAGCCGGGGAAAGAACCTAACGGTGGTTGACTAGCCTTTCAGAAGCGACTACCCTGAGAAGAAACGCCGGAATAAACTCGAGGCTGCGTAGCCATGAAAATCAGTCTCGTAATGCTGGATTATTAGTTCAAGACAACTAACTATACGATACACAAATATTGGTCAATCATTTAAGTATGAACTGTAAGTTATAGACATAATGGCTATTTTAAATTATACGGCGAGGGTAGTGCCGTTGCTATGTCACGGAGGTCCCATGTCATTGTCCTTATGCACACGCAGGGCCCGTGAGAAAGTGAAATTTCGCTATAAATACATAGCAATAATATGACACTATATACCTTTCGGGGGCAGCAGAGATATATTAATGGCTGTATCTACATTGCGCTTACATGTCGTGCCCACCGTGACCAGCAGCGCAGCTGATCGCCGTTCTCGCAGCGCTAGTACACATGACGTTTCTATTATATGCCATGCGGGCTTCCTAACGGCTCCAAAAACACTTCGTATGAGATGTTCCAAATACGTAATAAACGGCAACCACGCGGCCTCGTCCCAAAAGTGGGACAGAAAAACAAA
Source organism: Automeris io (assembly GCA_036320925.1). Lineage (NCBI taxonomy): Eukaryota > Metazoa > Arthropoda > Insecta > Lepidoptera > Saturniidae > Automeris > Automeris io. Next base: position 16,529,904 of record JAUDJH010000011.1, read on the forward strand.
AAGCCTATAAAAATTGTCACCACACCTGGATATTGAAATAACATTGTAAAATCATCCTTGTTGTACTACAACAAGAGTCTATTTGCCTGTTTGCATAATTTTATGTTGAACGCAAACACGTTAGCATCTTTGTGTTATTGGCTGAGGTCCCTAGATCTTAACCTTTCGAGTTAAATGTAGTGAAATATGTAAACAGTGAGAAAACTCCAATAAAAACTTTGAAAAGTTAACAACTCGATTATTGTTACTTCGACATTTCACAGCCTGATAGCGTTGGTTTGAATCCCGGCAGCGATATATTTTTATGATATGAACAAATAATATACAATTAATAATTCCAAGGAAATGCAGTTTAAATAAACTATAAAAGTCAACCTTCAAGTATCGCTTTAAGAGTTCACTAAACAAAAAATAAAACACTTAAAAAGATAATTTCTAAACACCAAAGGCAGTACTGTAAATCTATTAATTAGTTCCATTAATAGTTTAAATCTACTTTCCCTTTTAATCTCACCTTTACCTACTAATCAGTTTACATTTGCACTAAGACGCGAGTACGTTACCTGTTTCTGTTTATACAATCGCCGTTTATAAGAAAATGGGCTTTATTCTTTGTAACTAGGGTTTGTTTTTGTAAGGCATTGTGTGGCGAAGCTCGTGCCACCCGGTGCCAGTCGCCGGAAGAATGCGCCGGAGTACTGTTAGGCGAGTTTACGAGACGTCGCGTAGGGTTACTACATATTGTTTATACAACTATTTGACCCGGCGAACACCGTGCTGCCTAACAATTAATATCGTGTTAACTTTTAACTAAACATAATAACCACCCTATCACCCTTTGGAGACCTTTAAGAGATGAATAATCTCACTGTACATTAATTTGTTATATCTCAAAGGCATTGGACAGTGTTTTCGATGAAAGTTCTTAAGTGGGTTGATTTTTGCTGAAATCGTCAACAATTTTATGTAAAAACGTAAACCTTCCTCATGAATCACTCTGTTTGTTGGTGAAAATCGTGAGAAAAATTCGATTAGGAGTTTTTGAGTTCATAACCAATAGACATACTGACGCGACGAGGATTTTTATATGTATCACTATAAGTTTCAGATTAATAGACGCAACTTTAGATTCCCTTAGACTTTACTAAAACATTACAATTTATATTATTACCCAATAAATGTCTAAGGATTTGATAAGTCACCGATTTTGTCAACATGGACTTGGCTTGGCGAATATTATGGCTATACTCAAGTTCCTATTATATACATATATTCAGTTTTTTGTCAAGACAAATTTATTATATGAGAACTTTGGTAAGCAAAGTCGAAATAGCGTCTATAAATTTAAGCTTAAGGATGAGACAAATAACACATGGTCAATCTCTTTTTTGAAGTTGTAATCTCATCAAGTTGGTGCAGTCGTTCAATTTTCCTTTTTAAAAAAAGGTGACAAGTAAAATAAATAAGTTTGTAAACCCCTGAATATTTATATTTATAATATTGTGTGAAATTTCAATACGGCGACCTTGACACTGGGTATTTTCCTTAACAATACGCAGACTTTGGTCCTCGAAAACTCGTTTCCGTGTAATAAACTCATGATTGGTGATAAACAAGTTGCGATCCATTGTGACTCGCCGCTGGTCGGGATGCGTGGGTGTCGATCGTTACAATCACGCTTGATTTTTAAGGGTAAGCAGGAACTATCTGCCTGTGGTAGTTTGGTGGATAAAGAGCCGGTGTGTATGCGCGGAAACGCGAATGATCCTAGGTACCTCTGGATATTTTTTTAGATTAACTGCGGACTTAGACAGCACATGCTCACCTGTGAGGGAAAACATCATGAAGAAACCCGCATGGCGTCTAATTGTAATGTCATGTTTGAGTATCTTGAGGACGATAATTAGCTGCGCCAGCTGTCGCGTCGCGGTGTTGCGGCACAGCTACTGGTGCATCTCTGCTAACCCCGAGAGGAATATAGAATACATAAACAACATAAAGAAAAGAAGAAAATACAAAAACATATAAACATGGCGAAATGGGCTCCGGCAGCATAACGCCGCAGAGGAAGTCTGTAGCGCTGGTTGCGTGAAGAGCCTCGGTCGTGTTACATACAGCGTGACGATATGTTATTATAGGAAGTGGCCAGGCAGCACTTACACTGTTTACCAAATATATATTAGGTCCTTACATATGAAATTGGCGTTTTGTATGGGAGGAACAAAAAGTCGAATATTTTTTAATATAATATATTTAATTAATCAAAGTATGAACCATTATTTTCTATGCACTTTTGCCATCTCATAGGTAGTTCATTGATCCCTTTACTAAAAAAACCAGTCGGACGGGAATCAATAAAATCTTTGAAGGCGATTTGGACTGCCCCATCGGAGTTGAATTTTTTCCCTTGCAAGAAGTTATCCAAATTTCGAAAAAAATGGTAATCTGTTGGAGCAAGGTCCGGGGAGTACGGAGGATGTCTTAGACTTTCCAATTGAAGCTCTTCTAATTTAGTAGCCGTCTGTTGCGCAGTGTGTGGTCTAGCGTTGTCGTGAAGCAGCAGTGGCGTGGAGCGATTGACCAGCCTAGGTTGTTTAGCCGCTAGCTTTTCCACCATGGTTTGCAATTGCTGACAATAGACATCAGCCGTAATAGTCTGGCCAGATTTGAGAAAACTGTAATGAACAATACCGGCACTAGTCCACCAAACTCTTACAAGTAACTTTTTTGGGGTTAATTTTCGCTTGGGGCAGGATTTGGCTGGCTGGCCAGGATCCAACCATTGCGCTGAGCGCTTCCGATTATCGTAAAGAACCCATTTTTCATCACAGGTAATGATTCGGTTTAAAATACCTTCATTATTGTGCCGGTTTAGTAATGTAACGCAGCAGTCGACGCGCGTTTGCCGGTTTGCTTCAGTCAATTCGTGAGGTACCCACCTTTCAAGCTTTTTAATCTTCCCAATTTGCTTCAAGTGAATTAAAACAGTTTTATCACTAACATCGCAGCCTGCAGCTAACTCGGACGTGGTTTGCGATGGATCCGCTTCCACAATAGCCTTCAACTCTTCATTATCAACTTGAGTCTCAGGCCGTCCACGGGGCTTGTTCTGCAGGTCGAAATTTCCAGAACGAAAACGTTGGAACCAAAAACGAACTGTGTTTTCTTTTGCAACACGACCGCCATACACATCATTCACCCTTCGAGTTGTTTCCGCAGCACTAGTGCCACGGCGGAACTCGTACTCGTAAATAATGCGATATTTTAAGTTTTCCATTTTGTAAAATGAGTGACGCAAACAGAAAAAACAGAAGAAAAAAAACAAATGAATGACGATCATCGAAGCACAAATACATGAGTCTATAGCTGTACAAATTTGAATTTGGAATTCCTTACCAAAGAGGAGAAATTTGTGATTAAAGTAGCCAGTACGAAAAACGCCAATTTCATATGTAAGGACCTAATATATCTCCCGGGGAACGTGTCCCCACCGTCCTACGGCATGGGGTCTTGCATCCGAAGCATTCAGAGGCATTTGTGCAGGCCGCCAGGTCGTGGCGATTATCGATAAGTTTTCATTGCTGTTGATAGTTGTTGTCGCTTTTTAGACTCACCATGCTCACCGTCAGGCGCGGTGTCGCTTTGCTGAGTCAGAATAAAAAAAAACCTTCCAACAGACATACTTCAATAATCAGTTATAACTAAATCATATGTTTTTATCATAATAAAAAACACTTTTGCTTTAAACGTAGACTAGTTTATTGTAAAGAAAGAAACTTGACGGCTAAATCTCGATGCGGACCGGCCGCGTTAACCAAACTAGAGTACAGAAGGTCAGTAGGTCCACCCGTCACGGCAAAAACTTTCACTTGAAGATTACATTTAGGCTTTTCAGGTCAAATGATCAAATTTAAAAATACCGAAGCTTCCTTATATTATTTTACGGACTAATGTCATATATTGACCTAGTTCCAAACCAAGTAAGTGCCCTATGCAAAAAAAAATCAGCATCTTAAGAGTACATGGTTTCATTCAGCATAAAACTTGACATAGTATATTATTTTATTAGCCAGCATTGTCCCACTGCAGGGAAAAGGCGTTACTTTGCTTTTCTACTATATTTGTGGAGTCCGTGGGAAGGCGTTAGGATGTGACCCGGCAGGCATGCCCGATGCGGGTTGACGAGTGTGCACTGTCTGCGGAGAAGGCGCACGCAGCAACAACCTGCGCGCAATGCGGCTTGCTCCTGAAACGGTTTTCCCACATCCGTGCAACCGTCGCCCTTTTGTATATATTGTATTCTATAGTTTTAAGTATTATTGTAAATAAATGCTTTGCCCTCTTTTTATTTTAATAGTTAGGACTGTAAATATAGCACGTAAGATTTGTCCGTCCCACTAGAATAAGTTTGTGTCGTAGTTTTGTTTAGTCTAAGTGTTGCATGTGTATAGATTTTAAGTTAGTTTTTAAGTTAAAATGTATATATATTGTAGCACTTTTTCTTGAATAAACTACTCACCACAAACCCTTCTCAGTGGATGGATGATTGCGTGACGTATGAAAGGCTCTTCGGAAGGCAGTGGAATGTGTGCTGAGACAAAGTTACGCGGCACGCTGTGAACCTCTCGGCTCCCGCGACACCTCAGTGTGGTGCAGAGGGAGGCGCTCTCTATTCTGCCCGTAAACCCTATGTTATTAAATTTGGTTTTAACTTAAAAATAATGGAGAAATTCTCATGTTTATGACGAGATCCGGAAAGAAGTTTTAAGACGTTTCTATGAGGTGTGCACATGTCTATGTGAGGCTGACCCGCAATAGCTCGTTTGTTATTTTAAAATTCTATTTCACATTATGACTGTGTCGCGGCGCCATTTGACCTAGGAGCACATAGTTAGGAATGCATCTAATGTAAATGAAAATTATCTGGTAAATTATACTACTTAAAAGAATATCTAGAAGAAGAAGATATAAAGTCAAAAATACCCCGCGTTAATCGGGACAATGTTTACTAGTATGTGATAGTCAAATGAGCCCTTTTTCCGGCTCGCAGGATCGCAAGGATATGCACATACAACGTGATCATTATTCACAACCTTAGAATTATGCTTCATAATGTTAAACACACAAAAGCCCGGCAGGATCAAGGCCGCGGCTCGGCTCCGGCACGGGATTACGTTACGGATCCCAATTTGTTGGGTCTTCATTAAAACCCGAGTATTTCACTTGCCCAGATATACTGGCGCATCAAAATAACCTCTTTGCTAATTCTGCTCAGATGTAATACTGACGATATTGGCTGTTATATATTTTAGAACCTTTTCCCGCGTCTTTACTCGTATTTTATTACGTACAAAATGTATCTGTATTATTATTTGTTATAATACAGTATTATTTTTACCTTGTTTTAAGGCTAAAAAATTCGAGATATTTTCGAATGTATTATTTTTATCAAGTATTATATATGAAATTAAAGTCTGAAAAATAATAATTGTCAGTGTTTTGTCTGGCGCTGTCGTGTCGCGAAAAAAATGGCAGTTAGTTGTATCAATAATTTTTGTAATTTACAGGCTTCACCTCAATCTGATCTGGTCTCTAAGGTGAAGATGAGCCCGTCGCTGGACCGCGTCCATCCAAGAAATATCTATTCACTCTTCCCTTAAAGGTTCCCAAATCATGCGAACGTGGAAATACGCTCGCTGGAAGCATATTTCACTTCTAATATTACTAAATAGTTATTACTTGTATGATTTAACATAAGGAATTTAAGCTGTAGACGCAACAATACAATCTAACGATTGGAGCCTTTCACAATCCAGAATTCTGTATCCGTTCTGTTACTAGCATCGCTGGAAATTACAGAGCAAGCAAATTAAAATTACTACTACATTTTGTAATCGTTAATCATTAATCAGATTACATTTTGCCCATCTCTGACCTATGCATACGAAAAGCAACAATCTCTTCTAAAAATTGATGCATTTTTCAAGTTATCATAATGTCCGCGATAACATACGAGAGAGCAAGCTGTCATAGTATGCCCAAAGGAAGAGACCACTACACTATTTAAGGAATTTTTATAGCTTTTGATTCTATAGCAATGGTTCACGACCTGTAATTAGATCTAAGATTAGATGGGGGGTGTATTGAAAAAAGTAATTAGACAATAGAAGGTTTTAAAGATTGAATCGAGAATAGAGCACATAAGTGGAGAAAAACATGAAAAGCTAACTCCAACAAACTGCTGCATTCCGGGGATCGTTCAGGCTCGCGGCATCGCAATGCTGGAACGATGTACCGCCACCAATCCGAGATTCCCTAAAGTCTTGGGAAACTTTTAAAGTGAAGCTTAACAAATATCTTTTAAACGTACGAGATTAAATTGAATGTGTAGGTGCGCGTGGATCTATATTTTCACGATACGGTGAACCCGTCTAATACATATAGTATATATGAAAACAATTTTTGCTAATTCAATATAAGGTTTGGCCGAATGACATGTGAAGTTTGGTTATATGTATTCAGTTTTTTTGTAATTTTGTTTTTTTGTTTTCTTTGTCTTAATTATGCAAGGCCCTGTCAGGATACCAGCGCTGCGGAGGGGTGCTCTGTAGCAGCACAAGCTGAGGCAAGGTCCTTATTGGCGGCGGAGAGACTTTTATGTATTTTCGTTTTGTTCCTGTTATTTCTTTTTTTCATGTGTTATATCTTTGTATTATATCGTCACTTTTGTTTGGCTGCTGCTGCTGATTAAATTTTTTCTTTTTTTTTTTTCATTACCAACCGGTATATGCTAGAAAAATAGAAATAGTGTGTTGATTATTTAAAAATGTTATTGGAGTTAATTGTTATAAGATGTAGGTGTAAAGTCCATACAATAATTGAAATTTTATTTGGTGATGCCATCTTTAGAATAAGTTAGCATACCCCCGGTACTTCTTTAACTACCGTCACTATATAAAAGTGTGCGGGTATTCGACGAATGATCAGTGTTCTCTTTGTAATCGCAGTCTAATTTGAGACGTGGCGGTCTGAGGATACAAGTGCCCGGCAAGTGTTGTCAGTGTGAAGAACATAGCGTTAACAATGCTGGGCCCTCGCTATCGTGTGCGTGAGTTGTTATCCTGCACTACACCGCTTATTGTCTAAAGGTACGATTCGAATGCTGGCAGTCGGTGCTCGACAGCAGCGGCCCAGCAGCGGTTGTCGGTGCGCGATGTACCGCTCTGTATGCGTTCATACAGAAAGCCGTCTGGTGTAGCCGACTGCGCAGATACCATCGTTTTAAATACTTGGGTCAGTTTACGCAAATTTGTGTCTTTCGATGTTACTAAGATGGAAGTAGTCGTAGATAGAAGCTAGTTTAATAGTATAAAGAATAAGCCACCATTTGAGGTGAGACCTCTACCGCTTGTGGGAAGCTTTTCAATCAGAAGGCAGTCTTACCGTGAATCCCCTTTATTATTTGGTGCGCGTTTTATACAATTCACGTGATCTAGACACTGCAGTGCATTGCACTTACTTCTGCATCGAACTTTAAATAACAAATACACAGCATTGCACCATAGTAGAATGTAATAAATAATCGTAGATGATGACAGGACAGTGTAAACTGTAGAGGCAAAAACTCTAAAACCTGATGTTTCGTTAACGCCAAGCATAAACGAATGAGGACCCCAATTTATGAATATTAATACACAATTACGAAACACAACCACTATCGGCCGATGTATCGACAGACACGCTGCGAGGCATTTGGGTGTTTACGCACTACATCCGTCATCCGCTACCTGATTCATATTTTGAGGTAGTAGAGTGATTGTCTGAAATAGGGAGAGATGGGCAAAATGTAATCAGATTAACGAAAAACAATTACGATTACATTTTGAAATCGTTAATAATGAATCCGATTACATTTTGTCCATCTCTGGAAATAACCAGTGGCCATAGTACACAAATGTAAAAACCGTTTTGTTTCAATTCTGACTCGGCACAGTAACTAAAACGTACCTCCTAGAAAATAGAGTGCAATCCAAAAACCGAGTAATATAATCGAGATTCCACTGCCTGCTTCGTTTAAAGAACCCAATATCATAGGACGGTGGGCACACTGTCACTGGAAGACCGGTCCACTGCTCACCGACCCGGCTGCAGTAATACTTAGAGAACCTCTTAGCCCTAGCCGGGATGTGAGTTGCCGTAAACCGTATGCTTCTTATAAGGAAGTTAGAAGATGGAACAAAGTTAAATGACGATACATACGGTACAAAACGCATACATTTATGCCTTATGTATACATAGCCTACCTTTACTACCTTTATTTGTTTTATCTGAGTTGCGTGGTTTCCTATATCATTATTTCGACGGATTCAGTTCCTGAGGCAGTACATAAAGCAATATCCAAATTCGATCTGACTTTTTAAAATCCGTATTTACACGGATTCCAGTCGTACGAGTGTGTGACCGCTGTTCACGACGCTCGATCTGGATTCGCATATATTATCCCCGAGTGAGAGTTAATTAAAATCGACGCAGTAATAAGGGATGCCCGTAAATATTCCCTAATTCTCGACGTCATGTCATACCGGGCCTAAATTAGAGGGACCTTGTAAGGCCTTTAATAAAACGCGTGTAGCTATTATAACGCCGTTTCTCTAATGGGATAGGCAGAAATAACGGAAGCGCTTGTCTCTATTTTAAACCGAGTTAATTGGAAATTTCTTTCACTTCTACGTTTAAAGTAACTATACTAACTAACTTCCTGATACTTCTTTGTTTGTCAACCAAAATTATTTCAGCAGTTTATAAAAAAAAAAAATTAAAAAGCTTTATATTTTCTTGCAATAAAACACAGTAACCGATGAATTAATTCTCGGGTTATTATAAAAATACGAAAATAAATACAGCACACAACATATTCAGTGAGAACAATGACAATATGTCAGTTCCCGGTTTCCAAGATGCGTTCTCCTGTTTTTGGCATTACTTATTCAAAATATTTTAACATTTAATTACAAAACTGTAAAATTATTTAAGATACATAACTTCAATAATATAAGAATCAATTAATTTTACTTAATTAATGTTTGTAATTCACAAACAAGTTTTTCTTAAAAAATATTATTTTCAAGAATTATTGTTTTTGCTTGTGGCGCCATCGATGTATATATAGTTTATGTATTTAATTAAGTTTTACTTATATTATTATTATTAATTATTTAGAACAATAATTAATTTCATTTAATTGATTAATATTATAACAATAACATAAATATAAGCATTTAAACTTAAGAAAAGTTCTGGAGGAAGGAAGGAATGCCAAAAGCCCGCGGAAACGGCGACAGTGCATGGAGGGACTAATGAATGTTTAATAAAATCAACGAGATTTCCAAGAATAGAGAAAAGTGGCCTTCCATTCTCTCTGCCTACCCCGCTAGGGATTCGGCGTGATAATAGACACATTTAAACTTATACAAATATCGATGTTTGTCAATTATTTCGGATAGATGCCGCGAAGCGCCCACAAACGCCTTGACAACTAACTATGTTTGTATTTAAGCCGTTAATACTCTTAGATATGTCAATGGATCCATTATTTGAGATAGTCACGCTTTCAGGAAATAAGGACAGCTGCTTCCAGCAAAACATTGCACCACAAATCACCCTCGTAAGCTTTACCTTTTTTCTCTTTTGTTACTGAGCTCCTGCAGTGTCTTGAGTATCTCTGCTGAATTAATGTTTCCCTCATTTCGTACGCTTCCGTTTGTTTACATGAATATACATACTTGAGACAGCTTGCGTTGACAAATTAAATCTAGTTTAAGCTTCTATCATATGCTTTTTAAATGAAGCGGTTTAATACGACCTCTGTGCTGATTTAAATTTAACAGTTATTTAAATTGAATAATGTTTAATAATTTAAAACTAAATAGCTTTTTATGTCACTTTAAACTAAATTTAATTTGTTTATACAAGCCGTCCTTAGTTGATATTAATATTTATATCTCAATATTAAATAAGCACAGCGGTTAGAATGGTTATCTTGTACATTTTTCATCCAATCTTTCTTAACCTAATGAGACGGTGCACCAACACAACTAGAGAGAGGCAGGATGCAGTGCTGGAACTGATATATGACACCCTATCAGCACCCTAGGCCTTTCACAAAGCTTTGCTGCCTCGCCAGTATCCTACTAGGCTCCCATTAGCACGACAAATTAAGTAGGCAGGCTTTTGCACTAAGCGGGGAATCACCGCAACAACTTGCGCTGTAAAACATCGTGCGAATCTCTTCAATCAGATTTCGGCCACGAGCCGATGTGATTACCAGGGTGTGGCTGCTGCGTGCTAGAGATAGCTATTAGGAGCCACCGGTGAGAGTACATGGAAACTAACGAGTTCAATCAATTTCTGTCACTTCTGAATAGATTCCGGCTGACAGAAATAGACTCTGAGTTCTCATTGCGTCCCTACTCTAGTACTTGCCATCGATTCGGAAAGCAAGATTTGCCGAGAAGAGCCAGTAAGAACTGTCTTTCACCTAGTCTACCATAGTGCATGATTGATACGCGTGTGTCGGACGTTGTGCTCAGCCGAACGCGCTCTGCGCCGTCCGCGTCGCCTTCTAATTAGAATATTGATGTTGACTCGGACGCCGCTGGAATACAAATTAGAGACCTCTAGCCCGGAATTAAACCCGACACTGACACCGCTAACGGACTGCCCCAGTTCCATATAACTCTGTATATACCCAACTATTATTTAGGCTGACATTCTGTTACGACCTTGTTTAGCCTTTACTCAACCATTACAAATTTTATTGTGGCTGTTGTGGCTTAGTTGCCATGCGCGGCAACGTAAATCCAAATCCTGACACGTACCTCTGGGTTTTCCAGATTAATTATGCACCGCATGCTGAACATTGAAAGAAAACATCATGAGGAATCCCGAATGGCATCTAATAGAAATATTTTGGGCACTAATGCGCTACTGGTCACGTTGGGCACGAAACATAAGCGCAAAGTGAATACAGCTACTAATGTATCTCTGCTCACCCCGAAAATGGTATAACGTGATGATATATTTGGATATACGTTGATAGTCTTAATCGTTGTTTGGGCTGCACCTTGCTTACCATCACGTGTTGTGGTCACTAGGACGAGTTAAGATAAAAATGTGCTGTCAATTACGATTACTGGTAGAGGTCAACCGAAGGGACGACCTTCGTCACATGCGGCCAAATAAACCAGGTTTGGTAAAATTTTTGACGAAATTTTAGCTGAAGATTAAGCTTCCCAGAAATTAAGTGAAAATATATTTATAAAGAGATTAACTTTGATTACGCGATTATAAGAATTTAATGAATAATGAGATGGCTGTTCGTAAAGTTTTGTTTGTGGAATTTCAATTAACGAATTCTCGAACGGAATTTTCTAATTCGTCCCCCGGAGATGACGCGTCCGTCGAGGGCTCAGCTCACACTCATTAAATTGATTGTTTTCACTTGTTTCAGGTATGTTTAAACGAAAGGTGCGACCGGGGATTATTTACTGGAACAGTAATCTAGTTGCCGGTGAAATTACTATCGTTGGAAAGTGGTAGGTGCGGATAATTTACTTATTATTTACTAGCTGATCCGGCAAACGTTGTTTTGCTATATAAGGTTTTGTAATATCTTCTAAGATGTTCATTGAAATTAAGTGATGTCAAAGACAATTTTTTTCACAATTAAATACTCTTAATCAACAACACATTTATTTAGATAAAGATTAATATTATTACGTTGATACAACTCTTAACAAATAATGCATTAATTTCGACCAAATTTTATTACTATAAAAACGGTTCTAGTGAGTTAATCTTAAAAGATAGACATATACTGTCGAGTACATTTTTTTAGATCATTTCAAGGGAAATAATTCTTTCCTACATATATTTTTCGTATCTTGAACCGTTTTCGCAGCGCACGCAATGGAAGCCCTCAAGGATGAATAATTTTCCCCGTTTTTTTCACATTTTCCATTATTTCTTCGCTCCTAATAATTGCATCGTGATGTTATATAGCCTAAAGCCTTCCTCGATAAATGATCTATTCCACACAAAAAGAATTTTTCAATTCGAACCAGTAGTTCCTGAGATTAGCGCGTTCAAACAAACAAACAAACAAACAAACAAACAAACTCTTCAGCTTTATAATATTAGTATAGATTTATTTATGTATGGGCTATCAACAGTTCTTCAGTTTTAATATTGAATATGATTTATTATTTCGGATGACATGCAACACTGACATAAATACCTGCCAAGTGCGAGTCGCGTAGCCTACAACCCAAGAAATCTAGGGTTAAAGTTTCACCTTAGTTCCGTCGTGACAATATTTTTGATATGGATTGATGACCGCATTGAACCACTGATCGAATACTATATGTGAGGTATAGATGGAGCTATTGGTAATGTTTGCGTCCTCGCGCGGGCGACAGATCGCTCGTAATGTCCAAGATCCACAGACGCTTCCCGCTCCTATTCCGTGTAATGACGCCGTATATCTCCGGCTGCGGGGACCGTTTGACGCCCAATTTGCGAGGACCGGCGACCTACTGCCAGACCTATACTATAGCTCGCCTTTGCACCCTCACTCATGATTCATATCATTTTCCCTAACACTGTTCCATTAATAACAATAATATATCGCAACGCTATATCCATTACGGGGTCAGCAGTTATACATCGGTAGCTGTTTTAACTTTGCGCATTTATGCCGTGTTCAATAGCGCAGCTGATTGCCATTCTCAGTGACTTTTCTATTAAATTTCATTCTGGTTTTCTCGTGATGTTTTCCTTCCCTGGTGAGCACGTGGTATTTAAATCCGTACTTAATCTGGAAAAAAATTGGGAATTGCCGAAATCCGAACCTACGATTAAAAAAAAATGTTGACACAAATCGCAACAAAATTAAAACGCAAATGGTCGAAGGTTCGAATCCTGGCGATTCCTCTGGGTTTTTCATGATTAAATACGGATTTATATAGTACATGCTCACCGGTGAAAGAAAACATCACGAGGAAACCGAAATAGCATCTAATAAAATTTGTCATGTGTACGTGCCCTGTGAACGGGGATCAGCTGCCACTAATGTGTCTCTACTCAGCCCGAAAAGGATATATAGCGTGGCGATATATTATTATTAATAACTTTCTCCCAAAATATATATGATTAACGGAGAAATTTTATTCAATACTTGTTGATTCCTATCGATATGTACCCTTAAATGTGTCCTCACCTACAAGGAATCAAGGTGGAATTTCGAGTAATAAGGGCCGTGAATTACGTCACACGGCGTTTACCGCAGGACCCTGGGGTCAACTGTTTCACCCCAATTTGCGAGATGTAATGGACCGTCCCAAGCCTATTGTAGACTTTATGTAGGCTGTTAGTTTATTGTTAATGTTACATTAACCATAATCATAGCTTCTGCCTTCGCACGAGTCTAGTACAATGCATATTGTTATAGTCCGCATGTTCCTCTGCAGCTCCTTACACTTTCGTTATTGTATATTTCTTTGCGTGTGTTTAAATATTTTCTATTGCTCATCTTACAGATTAACGTCCACTTTCGAAAACATTCCTTAGGTTTTAAGCCGCTTTTAAAAATTTATGAAGCAATAATGAAGTGTTTAAAGTTTTAAATTGAAGGAGAACTTCTGAAAGTACACGTTAGTTTATTGTTAATGCTTTCAATCATCTTTAGTTCGTTACAGCTAGACAAGCGCGAAATAAATCTTTAAATCCTAAATAAACCAATATTACCATCAATTAGAAATTACCTTTAAATTTAAAGTTACAAGGTTGTCTTTTGTAGTCAAGATTTACTACGTGATCACATCTTCCTGAAATCTATTTCAGTCTATTTTATCTGATCGCATTCCGTTATAGTTGTCACAGTTTAAATCATTATTATCTCCATCATTGATTTGAATATTTATTTGAGAAGTGTATGATTTACTTTTACCAAATCAATCCGGATTTACTCGTGCTTAGTTACAGCATTTGCAGTTTCCGCCATCGTCAATAGTTTACTTCCATTTAATTATTTGATTATTTTAATTATTTAGTAGCTCGTCTATTTTTTCATTTTTCTGAGTAGATTTCGTTTTGTGTTCAGTTTTATTAGCTACATCATCATTCTCTTCACTTTTCATGACCTAATCAAAATTTCATTTAATAACCTTCATTTCTCACTTCATTTACTTAATGCTTTTATAATGTTTATATTTCTATTTTTAAAGAATTTATGTTAGTTAATCTGGTAGCTCCTCCATGTGTTAGCAGGCGTGAAGATAGCGCCGCGTAAGTGATCACGTTCAACAAGTGAAATACGTTTATATCAGACGATATCGTAACGCGAAGGTAACTCAGAAACTTTATAAGTACTAATATGTCTGGCTCTGTTCGCCATTGTATGGACAGGGTCGTATTTCAACTTTAATAATATATAATCGAATTCATTTATTTCACGATGTTATAATTCGTTTTAGAGTACCTAGAAAATGTGTATATTTAAAAAAAAAATTGAATATTTCGAAATGTTATGTCAATCCCATACATTTGGCACTCTTTTACTGCCCCTGATCTAATATTAATTTCTCTAAATTCTTTGGTAAATTAATTCAGTAATTCATATTTTTTGGGGACTTGTATGTTTCAAAGCAGCTTGGTGGAGCATAACACAAGATCGGCACATGTGGAGACACCTCAGGGAGGCCTGTGTCGCAAGACAATCTGACTTGGAAGCTGAAAATTAATGAATACTTGAAAAAATTACATGTATCTTAGTTTAGTTCATATAATATTGTTTAGTTTAAAGATCGCGAGGAAACTCATATGACATCTGATAGAAATGTCATGTGTAAGTCTTCTGAAAGCGGCCATCGGCTGTGTTACAGGTCACGTTGTGCGCATGTAATATACATATGCACAAAGTGGATACAGCCACTAACGTATGTTTGCTTACCCTTTAAGGGACATAGCGTCACGACATATGATTATTATTCCTTTAAAAATTAACTTAAAAAATGTTAAATGTAAAGGGTCAGAGGAAGTTAAAGGCTGTTGTTATTTTATTTATTTAAGTTTCAAAGCTGTATCCTAATGATATTTTATTAGAATCACGTCAGCTTCAATAGTACTATAGACGATGATTTTATATCCGGTAATGATCTTGTAATTTGCTTCTTAAAGGAACTTTATATATATAGTCATAACTGATAATAGAACATAATGCTGGAATCAACTTCTCTTTTATAAACATTGTTTTATTAAATAACATATTGTAATTACAAAAGCCGTTTATTGCTTTTTGGACTTTTTTTAATTCTGTTAAAAATCATTTAATTTCATTTTGTTTCACAAAAGTCATCAAAATCCCCTACACAAATCTACTTCTATAGTAAAATTGTTATGTTTTAGTATTGAATGAAACACGGGAAATATTAAAAAGATTTTATAATAACTTTAATGGAATTTCGCAAGCTTTTGAGTATTGCAACAAAAGCGTTGAATGCCACAGTCCCCCGTGGCGCGGTCTGATTGCGACCCTGCGTCCAATTCAATACACAAAGCGACAATACGGCCGGCACGTGACAGCGCACAATTGTACCTTTTATAAAAGTTTATAGCTTTTGTTACACCTCACTCGTTCCTCAGTTTAATATTTTACAAAGGAAAATGACGAGTAAGCTCCATGTTTTTCATCTTGGACGCTTGTTTTCAACGTGAGATAGGCAGTAGAAAATGTCAACAAAACTTTTTTCAAGGTGGGACATATTTACTTTTACCGATCTTATATTATTCAAGAGGTGCTATAACTCGTGCCTGTGCATTCGGTTAAAAAAATAGGTGAACGAGAGTCACATATCCCAGTGGATTAGCAAGGTCTAGTGGCAATGGCAGGACACAGCTCGTATGGAGGAGGAAATTTCCAGAGTGGAGACCACGTGCTGGCAAACACAGTGTGGGACGTCCACCTACAAGATAGACGGACAACCTGGTCCAGATCACAGGGTGAGGCTGCATGGAAGCTGCTTCTAACTGAACGAGGAGATAGCAGAATGATTGATTTGAAAGAACAGAAAGTGTCATCGATAGCATGCTTCGATGGCTCGGGTACGTGGAATGGCCGAATGATTAAATGATGATGAAAATACATACATACAATTTGAATGAAGGTGTTTTTGGGAGTCGAAGCTGCTCGCGTCCGTAGGCTTTACCCTAGTTTCCCTACACGTGGCTCCTGGGTGGTGCTAAACGAGCAGCAGCGAGGTGGTAGGCCGTCGGTGCCCGTCTGGATCGCGACCACAATGCATGGGTGTAAAGCCCGTCATAGTGACTAGTTTGGGCTTGTCGCGTTTCGGGATCAGCTTGTGTATATCCAGTAGCTCATATACCTAGAGACCTTCACTCGTGGTATATGTGAGCCGATATGACGATGTAGACTATCAATGGATTTTCATGCTTTGATAGTCGCTTTCGTTTTTGGACTACACTGTACTTGCCATCAGGTACTCTGTAGTCACTATGTCGAGCCAGTGTAAAAAAAAAGCATGAGCCGAGCCTGACCGAGATTTAAAAGTATTCGAAAATCGGTGAGAATACATAAAGGGATTAATGAATGTTAAGCAAGCCAAAAAGGTTTGGAAAAATAGTGAAAGTGATTTTTCAATCTCTCTGCCTAGCTCAATAGGGAAATGGCGTCATGATAGATAAATAACAGGCAATGTATACATGTATGTATGTAAGGAGAACGTCAGGTCGAGGTTTAAATAAGAAATTTAAGTATGTACCAGTTCCTCACCAAGTCAATGTTGAAGATTACAGACAACACAATGGAACACATATCTTCCGCGCATTGTAAACTTCTTTAGTTTCCTTTATTTTGTATGCATTCGTGTATTCTTGTTACTTCAAAGTACTTTTGAGCTCATCCTTCAATATTAAATTCAACAGAGATTTAAAAAAATACTAATATAGTAATATAACTTTATAATATTCAGTGAGATTACAAAGTAGAGAGACACGACAGAAAATTAGGGCTGCGCAGTTAACAACCTCTAGGGTTGACCCAAACTTTTGCATTTCCAGGTCTCGCTCCGTACGACAATATACTAGCAATGAAAAAAAAAAAATAGATTCTGGTAATATTGCTATTAAATTAAAGCAGGAGTTAAATTTGCAAATTGGTTTTTAAGTTTCCCTGACATCATTAAATGAGTCTTTGGATAAATGTTAAAATACATTGCGAGGTAAGGGTCAGTGCTGTGATATATGTAGGTATACTTTGGACAAACACATTGTATGTCGGTATTTAGTAACTTTCCGTTGTGTTTGCGCTGTGCTTCCGAAATCCCTGATGTCCTGGAAATTATACATGTCAAGTATGAAGTTTGTTAAGGTTGAGAATACATCCGCTATTCTGATACAAAATGATTGTCTATAAACATCGCGCAGCCTTGAGTCTCTCTAAGCGTTTCTTCTCGAGGCAGTCGCTTCCGAAACGCTAACAGATCACCGCTATGTTCGTTTCCTGGCTGGCTGTCCAAATCGAGGTCGTACCCACAGAGGTGCCCTTGCGTTACAGCCTAACCCATAACTCCTTGGCTGATTACATTAACTACTTGCCCTTCTCGCGCGGTTAGGTCAGAAAGGCCTTTCGCGGCCAACAGCAAATTGTCTGGCCAAAAAAAGACAGCGCCGATTCTTGAATTTTTCTAAGTGGGGCAAATATTGCTGACAGTTTGCCATAAATCCTATTCTTTTACCTTCGCTTCTCAATTATGTGGATTAATAAATAAAAAAAAGCATAATTTTTAGATTCTTTGTGGTCTACAAATTTGTGAAAATGTAAATAATTTATTACATAAGTGTAATATTCACAAAAAACGACCTCTGACCTTTTATAAGTTAAGGCGTAGTAACGATGTCTTGTGAGACTTTCGACTTAACTTTCACATTGTCAATACAAAGGCTTGTACACATTTTCAGCCCATTTCTTATGGCTAAGTTGGTCCAATTTTGTAGATATATTATTTCAGGATCATTTCGTGTGTATTCAGCTATTCATAACACATGTGTTTTTTTTTTAATTATTATTTATGTGGGCCGACATAGCCAGGTCAACTTTTACCGGATTTTCTTTATATACTATCAGGTGCAAGCTAATGGCCTTGTCGAGTCAGTATAAAAAAAGGATGACACCTGTCGATATCCGCTCTATAGTTGTTCACAACCCTATGTGATATGAAAATAAATTTAAAGCTTTGAGCAATAATACTTTCACAATTTATCCGTCTTTTGGTTCATTTTCATGTATCATCTAGTATAATAAAGTTTTTTTAATTAAAAAAGTTAATTTAGAGAATGTCGGGAGTCAATCAGACACCCCTACATTTGGGAGCGAGCGAGTGACTTTGTCGCGGAAATGAGTCGGCCTCGCGTCACTTCCGGTCCACCGGACGCACAATCACCCGCGATCGATTTACTGTATGTGGGTTAATACCATATACATACAATGGACTGACCACTGCTCGTGCCGTATAATCAAATAGCTTGAGAATTCTATCAAATTTTCAAATCACTATAAACACTGTTGCGAAGCAATTAGGATAAAGTTTGTACTCTAGATTTGTAGGCTTCTAGGTATCACGGCTGATTTTAAAACGCAGAAATTGCCTCGGGGTGCTCTTTCAAATGCACTAACTATCAAACAAATCGCCAACAGTGAGTGCGCATCAAAGATGCCGCCCTACCTACACCGTTCATTCCGAAAATTTAATATTTAAGGGGTCTTATGCACGAATTAGGGTTGAGTAACCGCTCTCAACTGGATTGGATAGAACACTTGAGCAGGCAATGTGATGGCAGGTGGAGGTGTGAAAATTTCTTGTGACATAGACTGTATAAGCGCGGCGTAGGGGCGTATCTAGCGGCGAGATTGTAGTGTTCGCTGTATGTGACTGAATGTCATTTTATTATTCTGACTGAGCACAGTGACTGCATCTTACGTGATGGATAGTAAAGTACAGTCCAAAAACTGAGTAGGATTACGAGAGACAACCGCCTGCCGGTAGTTGCCACGATCAGGCAGGCCTTCAAAACTATATCTTCACGTTTCGCTTAAAGAACTTAATGTCATAAGAGGATGGGAGCACGCTCGCCGAAAAACCGTTCCACAATCCAATGACTCCACAAAGGTAAGAGTTAAAAAACTGTAGCTCCGCAAGCCATCGCGCGTGGATCTGTTATGAAAAGGAGAGGGTAGAATGAGGCTATTGAACAAACAGGGTGGTCAGCACAGGATCGAGGATGTTGGTCTGTAACTAATTGTTGATCATGATAGTGCCCGAATACTTATTTTCAATTATGGCTCGACGTTTTGACCTGGTTAAACAAGTCGTGGTCAGGAGCAGACTATTTTCGTCAGGGACGGGAAATTGCTTCCTCTAGCCTCTTTTGTTTCTTCACAATTTGAATAGTCATGGCACACAACGCTCACAGTATCAACATTTTTACAAGACATAATTTTTTCTTATGTTTTATATTTTAAACCCCGCGGCACTTCAGTCCGCTAGAGACCATATCCTGTGTACCCAGGTCTAAACTTCATAATTAAATGTAAGTTAATTCGCGCATAAGACCAGTTAAAGTATTTGTAATAAGTATATGAGCTAATCTTTAAAATAGATATCAGAGATTTGGTATTGATGAATAATTGATATTTTTTGTACGTAGGTATATATATCATGCTACCTTCAAATTTACAGCAAAAGGCTTCCCTACATTGTAGCAAAACGAAACATTCAAATTATTTGAAACAAACTACGTGATATTTTTATTAAACAGTACAAATATATAAATGGCAGTATTGTTTAAAACGCTAAGACCTTGGGGTAGCGTGTGGCGCCCGCGCGTGACCAACACAATGGAAAAGCAGTATGGAGGTGACCTGCACAATATATAATTACTGATTATTCTAGAGTCGTTGATAATCATTGCAGTTAATTACTTTTCAATTGATCTCCAATTATTTTTCATTATTCGCCTAACAAAGTGGCTGCACATTCAAGAGCTTTATTCTGTGTTTACAGCACATTTTTTTCAGATTATGTGCTTTACAGCTTTGTAAAAGTCGTCTGTTGTACACGAAGCGAAATATTAACATAAAAAAACTTTGACCGAACATTTTTGTTTACAACCCGGCGGAAAATCCTGCATAGGAGCAACAGGGCCGCTGTGAGGGCAGCGACCCCGGTGTGTCAGACTCCTGCTGACTGGACCTCGCTCAAGTCTACTGCCCGGCTACCATCTGACCTTACATAACTAAGACGAGGTAGCAATATCTTATGAGACTTTTGAGTTCACAAATTTTTAGTCTATTTTTTTATGGAGAACTTGACTCACTTTTTTAAGATATGTTATTCACTGTACACGTCCGCCTCCGCTAGGAGTTACCGCCCGGAGTCTGGGCACCGGCTTGCCCCCCAGTTAGATCCAGGCCGGAATGTAATTTAAAAATGAATACCAAGTTTCACGGATATTAAATACAATATAAAAATAATTTGTACGAGCCGCTGTTTCATATTTAAACAGATCTTGAAAGCTGTTTAAGACGCCAAGAATGTTCATTGCACATTCAAGCAAGCAACCCGTCAGTGGATTGACGCGGCTCAAGAATTCACAATGCAATGCTACAGCCGCACCCTGTCGTATCTACAGGCGCAAAGATGAGCCGGGATTTGGTCATAAGAGGCAGCGATAACGGGCAAAACGCCAACCTAAACGCCTGTTCCTTTAGGCTGAGATTCATACACGCTATTTTAACTTGCCTCAGATTTTTTTTTAATTTTATCTTATCTCGGCCTTGAGACCACACTGCGCCTGATGATGATGAGTATCAACAATATAAAATAACCCAGCGATAGGCGCAGTGATCCTACTTTACAAACATCTCTTCACGCTTCGTTTAAAGGATCCAGTGTCATAGGACGGGGTGATAACACTCGCCAGAAGAGACTTCCACGGCTCAACGACTCGTCAAAATTAGAGTTAGAGAACTTCATAGTCCTTAGCGGGATATGAGTTACTTCTCATATCCCTCTTCAGAACACACGTAATACAGACGCTAGAAAACGCTTAATGAGGTAATATCTCCGCGCAACTGGAGCGATGGTGCTTTGTAACGTCGGGATCATTCATAATGCGGACAGTCCTCCGCTACAGCCAATCCAGGGCGTTAAGACAGTTATGGGCAGGATAGTACTAGAGATCGGAACAGTATTCCACGCAGGACCTGACCTGGGCAGAATGCAATAACTACAACAGTTGATCCTGCAGCGGTGTCTTTATTACATTATTTATATATGGTAGGCATGTTACTGATTTTATGAGCTTGAATTAGGCTTTGAGAATACTTCGCCTGTACTCAAGTTTACATTAAATATTCAGCTTTTTGTCAAAAATAAAGTTATTTCCCAAGCAATGTCTAAGCAAAAATATTAGTGTTTACAATTCTAAGCCTTATTTTATTATGGGTCTGCTATAGTGTCGGTTGAAAAATTGTAGTGATATAAAAAGCTGCTGGAATTCCTAATTCCAAGAACGTCAGGACAATCTGTCTATGGTGACAGTTCTGCTCCATTCATGTAGTTCTATAAAATGCCTGAAATTGCGTGAAATATTCATTAAGCATTCAGGCAACGAGGTGACATGACGTGACAAAATAATTCACAATGCGATGCACCGGGGACTACATAGCTATCGATTTGCATTGTAATGAGTGACAGCGGGAGCGATTTAAAATATCTCAAAATTTGTTGAAGTAATGCCCTTATGAATTTTTATAAATTTACAAGCGTACACTTGACCTTAATCACATCTTGTGGAATATGAAGATAATTTTGACGATAGACAGCGTTCGCCCAACAATTGCCTATTCAGTATCTAAATCTACACGAAATCATAAGAGCATGTAAATATGCCTGCTGGAAGATATACCACTTCTTAGCTATTCGCATGTTGAATGTAGAAGCGAATCTCTTCGTACTAATATAAGGAACGTCCATCATATACGGATAGCAGTCGATACGGAGTCTAGTGGTTTTAGAGGTCCTAATTTAGCTATATCGTTTGAGTAGATTTATTCATATCTTATATATAGTATAAAACAAAGTCGGGTTTGTTCGAACACTTATAATTCGGGAACGACTGCACCGATTTTCATGGTATATGATATGTCGTATTTGTTTCCGTCCGGAATAGCAGAATAACTATTTAAAACATTGAAATTTTAACGAAAAATAAAAGAAAAACATTTTCACATACAAAATGGTCCAGAGTACTATTCGTAACAGACAAACATTTAATTTTTATCACGTCGATACGGTATACTCTCCCCTCAAATTAAAGAACGTATTGAATAAAGGTTACGAATCGACAAGATTTATCCATAATATTCGAATAATGGCCTATTTTAGATTTTAAAAATGTCAAATAAAGTCAGTAATGAAAAAGAATTTATATAAATATTGGTTTTCAAATATTTATGCGGGCATTCATAAATTTATTTTGTGTAAAGTAAGAAAAAATATATCAAAATTTCAACATGAAATAATCATTATCATAGCAAAAGGACTTGTACCACACGAATGAAGTCGCACGCACAGCTAGTATATTATAATTTGAAATTGTTTATACACTTGAATTTTAGTACACGATACTCAAAAAATTTAAATATTTTCAAATTTATTTTCATTTTTTTAGTTACTCTATTTCTATACACAGCCATGAATCGATCGTTTGTAAATTAGAACCATCAGAAATAAATTTCGAAGGAGGAATAAAATGACTGATATTAGTGTAAGTTTGTTTTAGCAAATCATGTGTTTTTAATCAAATAAAGTCAGTTTCGCGTCACAATATGCTAAAGTTATAATAGGAAGTAATTTGGATTCACCATCTACATGAACGTATTAGAGCAGCGCTACCATTATTCATGGAACTTAGCGATTTAATTTTCCGCCCGCTGCACAGTAATGTAGTCGCGTCCTAAACACAAGGAGGGAATATTAAAAGCTATCCGCGATGAAAATGTTGGTAAAATGCGAGCGACGATGTGCAATTTAAGATTGTCGAAGAGCCAGGACCCGGGCTTGTCTGACATATTGCTAACGTGGAAAAATTCAATACAACATTGCACCGACCGGCTCGAGCAGACGTGCATCCATCTACAGTGTAGATTCTACACCCAACATTTTGTACTGTTTAAGGATTTTTTTTTGGTTGTGGTGGTCTAATGAGTAACGCCTCTAATATATTTCTGCTCACCTCGTAAGGGATATAGCGTGGTGATATATTGTATTATTTTCTAGGCATATATTTTGAACATCCTTACAAATAGCCTCTGAGGAGAGGTTTTTTTTACAAATGTTTGTACAGAGTTTAATTAATTTTAGAGCACAATAATTTCTTCTTTACAATTATAATCATAAAAACATAGCTAAATTAGTATGTCTGTCTGTGGACAAAGCAATCATTAAACAGTTGACATATTATGATAAGAGTTTAAAAAAACACTTGCAGCGAAAGCATCAGGTTTCTGTATGAACTTTGCATAATCATTGCTCTCGGAAATAAAACATTTATATACTTGGTATTCCTCTTGAACCACCAGGGCTGCTGCGAGAGCAGTGGCCCCGGTCTATCGGACCTTTACCGACTAAAACTGGGCTGTTCCTCCCATCCGTCTGCCGAGGCCAAGGGTGCGGCCTTTCCGTCTTCCTCAGCACCCAATGACGTGTGGTCTTTTGCAGCTTACGAGGAGTGGTGTGAAAGCCATCCCTAGCTCCTTTCTTGTATTGTAGCGGTATGAGAGAACATATAACAATATTGATGGCGCACTCACTCATTTATTACCGTACTTATTTGTTTCCAAATTAATCTTTCAATTTTTCTTTAATTTCAATTAAAAAGAATCTAAACGCATCAAAGCACGTCATATATTAACCAGAGTTTTTGTTACTTTAGAAACTATATTTTATAGTTATAATAAAATTAGCAGAATAAAAAACACAACAGCCTTAATATGTTTACTGGAATCCGGTATGAATATGAAATACATTTTTAATATTCAACGTACAGACACCTTTGTAAGGTTAAA
Organism: Automeris io; assembly: GCA_036320925.1. Lineage (NCBI taxonomy): Eukaryota > Metazoa > Arthropoda > Insecta > Lepidoptera > Saturniidae > Automeris > Automeris io. The sequence continues at coordinate 16,554,106 of JAUDJH010000011.1, forward strand.
AGAATACAAAATAACACAACATATGGAATCTCTAGCACGCGCCGAGTCTATATCAGCAACGGGTGCATCTAATGTCACTGCACACTTGTGAGAACTAAACCAATATTACGAACAGCTTCCCGTTACTGTACAATTTACATCAAACGTTTATATATTACCATGTATATCTTTGACATGCTACAGCGATTAAAAAGTGAACATTCGCTGGAATTGATGACGTCATGCTTTTGAAATCTGTTAAAAAGATATAGATTTTCTATGAAATATATACAAAATTATATTAAAAAGTAAGGGTTGTACTAGCTTTTCTAATATGGACTGGATTATTGGTGCTGGTAAGGTTGTATACGGCTCCTAAAAATGTACACGACCATTGCCGAACATATGCATAGTTATTCCGCTTGCCTTGGCCGCCGTGGTGTCTTCTGCCTGTATCCAGGATCAGCTACCGGTGAACCGAATCCGACGCAATGCTGTGCGCCCGCAAAAAAATGGAGAAAATCCGTTGGGCATTATGCAGATACTGTATTAAAAAGAATGTCCATTAATCTAATAACACCAAACAAAATATAAATGACAAAGGACTCGAAAAAAATGATACAATCAACCGAGATAAGGCAATCCGAAAAATATTAGCTTCCGAAACAATTCTGATGCTCCTAGCTAGGTAATTCCGAAGCGAGTGACTGTTTACAGAGTGCCGCTAAATGACATCTAGCGGTAGACGTACGTAAACAATATACGTTATATTGCGTGTACGAACCGTGTAAATCTATAAATTAATATTTTTTTCTTAATCAGTCTTTAAAGAAGTGTATCAGGAATAAAACTTTCAAATAGTATCCACAAATGAACTACATAAGTAAAGGCGATAAAAAGTAAATATTATATAGTTCACTTTACAAGTACTGCATTTTTATTTTAACACGGCTCTAAAGATTTCGACTACATAATTTATCTTTTATTATTAAAATTGATCTAAGTAGCATGTCCTTGAGAATCCATTTATCTCTTTTTGTGTGTGTGGGTGTGCAGCATTCTATTACTGGTTATATCTAGTTTGCGCTTATATGTCATGCCCAACGTGACCAGCAACACAGCTCATCGCCTCAGGGCCCTAACACAGGACAACCTCATTAGATGTCTCAGGATGTTTTCCATCACCGGTGGACATGTCCCTGAATACGTATTTAATCTAAAAACGCAGACGTACGTATTGATTTATAATTGATTTTATGATTTATTATTGCGTAGAAAAGCGATTAATAATAGTCAATACATACTGTGTAAGCTGTTTAAAAACAGATGGCGACACTTTACAGTGTAAGGTATTCAAAAAACAGATGGCGCTGATTATTTGATTTAGATAGTTATTATTGATAGTCTTATTACTTGTTAAAATTATAGATTGAATATGATTTCATATTATAAACCCGGACAATATTACATAAAAACATTCATTGTATGAATTTAAAAATATCCGAAACAAGATATAAACAAATTATCAAGGATTCCCTTCAAAGTGATCTTTCTTTTATCAATACAAAAAATATTTCTTTTGTTCAACGTCTAAAAGGTATAATTGAATTTTTATACATTAATATTATACAGAAAGGAGAAAAAATTTGATTATAAAGTGTAACTTCGTTACTTGGAACTCGCCTCGAATTTGCAGATGAAAATTAACCAAAAGATATTGGGATTATTTTGTCTTTTCTGAATAACTGAGTCCTACTACTCGAACAAAACGTCTTCGAAACGAAATATCGTATGTGCTAACTAGTGTACGATCGAAAGTCAGCCCTCGGTTTCGGCTTTGCCAAGTTGTGAGATCATTTTTAACATCCACACGTTGTTTGCGTACATCAACAAGTCTTCATTTAAAAGTTTCAAAAATCATTATATTAATTCACTTTTAGTCAACATTAAAAAGAATTATTTACAACTAGTTGTGTCCGCGCCTTTGTTCGGGTACAAGTAGTTTTTTATGGTAATAATTATTTGAAGCTCAAATATTTGTATAAGTGATATAAATGCTATCGAGCCTTTCTTATATAAATTACAATACTTCACATTTTTTTGTAATTTATGTATCAATTGAAGTAAAATTAACACTAAATGTTAAATCAGACATTCCTATTGTGGAAGTGTCAGGTCAGGCCCTGCATACAATATTATTCGCATATTTGGGGTGGTTCTGCTGCTCAGTACTTGTTTGAAGCCTTGGATAGACTGCAGCGGAGGGCTGTCCGCATTGTGGATGATTCAGACGTGACTGAGCATCTTGAGCCGCTCCAGTAGCACAGAGATATTGCCTCGCTGAGCGTTTTCTACCCCCCCCCCCAGTCCAAAAACGACTGTACCTATCAATAGTAAAAAAAACAATCGATTGTTGTAGTGATTATGCCGGCCTAGATAAATATCTGAGCACGCTTCGTTTAAAGGATCCAATATCTTAGAGTGTGGGAACACGCTCGCCGGGAGGCCATTCCACAGCTCAAGGACTCGGCAAGAGAAAGAGGTAGAGAACCGCTTAGTTCTAGCCGACATATTTACATACTGTGTATAGCTGTGTTTCCGTAAACCCGCGCACTGGTGGTTATTTTATGGACAGGAGAGGATGGAACAAGGTTAAATAAATCTTCAGAACACTCCTCATCACTCTAAGACATTGAACAGCTAAAATAAAATCGTGCATTCATATATTTTACTTTGTGTGGTTCCTCTATATATCCCAATTCTAAGGTTGAATGTATCTTTTCGCCCCAAGAACTAGTTTCTCAATGCGTTATTGTATAAGATTAAGTAATGTTGAAGTTTCTTCACGATCTGAGAAACAATTAGTCTCGATTCGCTTCAATTACCCTCGCGACTCTGGGGACCCGATCAAGGCGTGTGCGGCCGGGATACGGCATCGCTAGGGTTGCCGAAACCGGAATTTTCCGTTCTGAATCTTTAAGTACCGGGATTTTATTGTTATTCTTTTCGTGACCATATTTCATACACCGCTGCCACTGCAATCTTGCCGTGAATAGATTTTTTTTTTATTACATACAGGCTTGCGCTTGACCTCAATCTCACCTGCTGGAAAGTGATGATGAGGCTGACAATGGAGCGCGCTCGCCCAGCAAATACCGATTCACTCGACGTTTGAAGATTCCCATGTCATAAGACGCCGGAAACACCGACGCAGGAAGCGAGTTCCACTCCTTCGCGGTACGCAGCAAAAAGGAGGAGGCAAAAATAGGAGGAGAATTACTTCATTCGTATGAAGATAGGCAGGACATATCGCTGGGAGCACTGATGCTCGTTGGAGTGACACTCTTATTGAATGGTGGCTGAGGGGTAACACTTGAGTACGAGCGGTACAGACCAGGCCCTTGCGTGATTGCGAGGAGGCTCATTATCGGCAGTGAATGCGAATAAGCTGTTGATACTAACGACTGTATAGGTTTGCTCGTATAAAATTATATCTTGTTCTATTTAATCGATGAGTTTACATTCTTTAATCAGTATACTATACACAGACTGAATCGCCTTTCAGTACGACATAATTTTCTCCATATTAAAAAAAAACAGTTCTCAAATTTGGTTTTAAAAGTATTTATTTGGGATAAATCAAATAATTTACCTTTTTAGATTTACATTGTATTGATTTTCACTATTTACGTTAATATTAATGAAAACAAACTGTATTGATGTCTCGACATATCAGGTCTCTCGAAAATTTGGTAACGCACAACCAAATAGATGTGATTATGTGTACAGTTTTTACAATCTCTTCAGATATTGTAATATAATTCCGTATAAATGTTACTTACTAGTTACTTTTTAAGGAATTTGAAACTCCCAATGCCGTAAATTGGCAGCCCTACGTTGCAGCGTGATTTGCATGAAAAGCAGCTCCCTGCTGGCGAGATTTCTCTAACAGTGGAACTACATAGAACGTGTTTAATATCTCTGTGTAGACTGGCAGGAGAGTTATCTTCATCCTTTAATATCACTATGGTGTAAGCAGAGCTTAAATAAATACTGAATGCAACTATCATTATCATTGTGTGTCATCTTGGAGGTCAACTTCCTGAGATTTCATAATTTTGAATTCTTCAGAAGAGTAAATTAGTTCGGTCCAATTTTTTATGACGCCTAGTCACTTTCATCTATGAGGACATGTGTTTCTTTTACCCGGAATCTTAACTTCGAGGATCTATCTAGGAAATGCATATTGGGATTCTTTCTGCATGTGTAAAGAGGTTAGTGGCAGCAAGCTCTTTGTGAAGACCGTGGTAATAAACACACCTTAGCCTGTCGTGTTTCTAGCTCATTCTGTGTTGTTCTTTTTCCTTCTTCTTCAAGGTCGGTAACATAATGACATAACTTCTGGCGTTGCACAGGGCTATAGACAATATTAACTACTTTTTAGTAGGCGGGCATCCATTTCAAAGGACTAATGAGGACCTCAAAGCCAACTAGCAGCGAGTTGCGGGATACTACGAAGCCAGTAGGTATCGAGGCCGGCAACCTCGCGGCTGCTCTCACTGTCCTACGCAGTACCTTCCCTCGGGTTATTAAAAAAAAGTGAGCATCAATATGTCCTGTCACCTTTTGGTATAAATAGATCCCTAGTTCGGTAATAATGGATACATTTTATTCTATTTGAATAGCACTTGTCTGTCTGTGCACTCGTATAAAGCACTGAATCTTCTCAAATGGGTCTTTGTCTTCGGCAGTGGGTGCCGTAGATACAAGATGACTGAATTGTATTATAATAAAACAAACATTTTCAATTGATTTATACAAAAGTACCATTTATTTAAGAGCAATGAATGTTTTATTTACACTTTTAAGCAAAAAGGGACGACTTGGGTCTTTGCAGTCCCTGCCCGGCAGCGGCGCCCCGGCACCAACTGTTAGCTACTGATGTGGGGTAGCCTGGCATTTATGATCACAATGGCATGCCGATGTGCGAGTATATACTACACTGCAGTAACCCACGATACACAAGCTACAGCTGACACTAGAGACTATTTCGTAGCTGTTCGTACTGTTTAACAACCCGGGCGACAAGTAACGAGCAGTAGTACCGCAGAGGTGTCGCAACTAATAAGACATTACCGTCAGAAGGCAGCGGAGAATATCCGAGTGCGGTGAGCATGCGAACGGTCGCCGCAGTAACTTGAGGTACCTGTCGCCTCGGTGCCAAACGACACCTAGCCGGACTGTGCTGCCGCGTCGCGTACACACCGGCCGCGCGAACACACAACTAAATCAATTGGAACTATTTCCTTTCTTTCGCTACGCAGTACTGATAATATTTTTAATTATGAATAGGCTGGTTGCACGTTCGCAATTTATGTATATCCGCTAAAACTTACATTTGTTTTTTGCAAATAGTTACGTTAATTCTGTTAGAGGGTAAACCCTCTAATTCATAAAAAAAACATCAACAAATCGACCAATCTGGAACCAATGACCAATGCTTTTTCATCAAATAAAAAAAAATGACTAAACAAACATTAAAAAATTTGTACCTACAGTGTAAGATCCCTAGCAAGAATTGAACGATTAATCGAACTATAGTATGCGCTTAAGAGGATTAACTGGGATATAATAGGGCTTGCAGAAATAAGGAGGACATGGCAAAAAATTGAAGAATACTACAATTTTATTTTATGTTACATTGGATAGACAGTAGGAAAATACGGAGTTGGCTTTCTAATAAATAAAAAATTAAAACAACACAGTAGATTTCATTGGGATTTCGGAAAGAATAGCATTACTTATTTCAACGCAAAGATAGACCGAGATAAATGGTATGGATTAGAGGAGGCTCTTACCCGAAAGGGATCCATTAAATAAAAGTGCGAAAAAAATAAATGTATTTTTTTATGTATTATTTTTAATGGAATAAAGAGCTATTATTATTATTATTATTATTATTATTATTATTATTATTATTATTAATTCTGTTAACACTAAAAATAAACACAAAATAGTTTGTGTTCTGTTGGATCCTCATGATCCAGTGACTGTGGCCTCAGCAGCCGCAGCTCCGCACAACAGGGAGGTACACACGCGCACTAGCCTCATCCACGACACCGATGTCGCGGCGAGGGACACTTCAGTCAGCTGTCGCTAACCGGCGTGTTAACGCTCCGAGGCGCAGTCCGACGTAATCTTGAGTTTCTTTCAGCTTTTCTACTCAACTTAGTCGTTTCCGAAACGCTAATAGATCAATGTAAGGTTCCTTTCCTGGCTGGTCTCCCAAGACGCCCTTGCATTGTCACCCAACCCATAACTCGCAGGCTGATCACATTGAGTACTTGTCCCTTTCGCCCGGGCAGTTTCAATGCCCATTCCCGGCCAACAGCAAATTTTTCTGCTGAAAGAAGATCATAGAGTAATAGTGTTACCTAATTATTGACATAAAACAATACCAATTTTTTTTATGGGACTCCGTATTCTTTCGTATGACAAAATACTTAAAAGCATTTTAAAGCTCTTGCATACGAAATTTAATAAAAAGATCATTAATAAAGAAAGCTCACTATTCTCTCAAGGATTGTTTGGCTGAAAGGAATGCGTGGCTATATGTAGAGTTTCTCACAGGAAATTCAATTGTTTTTGTATCTAAGGAGCATTTCAATAAGGTTATTTTGAGTTTGTTCAAGATTGTCCCGGTTTTAGGCAATGGGTCCAGCATCTACCCGGTTCGTATTTGGCTGGGTTTACGTACTATTAAATCCAAACTCTTAAAAGATATTATATGTCTATTACTTATTATACATATGATATTATATGTCCTATCTTGACTTAGAATTTTAATAATGGTAAGTCCAATAGTGAAGGATTTAATCAACTACAATTATAGACATCCAATAGAATGGTGGCTCCCTCTTCATAATACTGAGATGTCATATGAACGTCCGCGCCGGCTAGGGTATACAGTATGCCAAACTCCGCACCGGTTGCTGCTGCAAGCGCCCTCTCGCATGCACACACTTGCCAATCAGCGTTGGACGTTGTGTGCTGGTTTACGTGTCCCAACTCCTTCCCATGGATCCCACAAATATACGGGGAAAGGGAAGGAACGCCTTTGCCCTGCAAAAGGACGAAACTCGCTAATAATATATTAATAGTTGTACATAACTGATTCAAAACGAAATTAAGGATTCTCCTTCTTCCTTATTATGTGAGGATCTCGAAGAATACTGCCTTTCCCCTTGCCCACCTCTTGAAGGAACCCTCAATGTGATCCAGCTTTCTAAGACCAAGGTCGTAACATTTGTAAAATATATAAAACATCCCAGACTTTTGGTAATGGGTATTTAATAAAAAAATTAGCAATTTATTTAGCTTCATTCAGTCGTATAAAAAGTGATTCCAAATAATATTGTTTTGTTTACGTTATTAAGTAAAAATATCAAAGCAACCAGTCTCTGGAAAATATTACAACAGAGCTGAAATTAAAGGCAAATGCAAAATTACGGATCATGTATATTGTTCGTTGGTTCAGATGATTTGATTATAAATTTAATATACACATTTTATATCAAAGAGGTACTTCTGTTACAACTGTTCCAAGAAAATAAATATTGCGGGTATTATTTATAATACAGCTCGTCTAGTCTGCAAACACTATTACAAAATGTAGTCTAATCTGGTGTAGGCGCGTTGTGTTTTGTTGTTTATTAATTTTGAGCCGCACATTGTACATATCCTTTACTATTGTTTTATAATTCAATGAACCATAATGTGCAGTTTGTAACGCACGGCATTTTGTCGGGCTCGTGAGGGAGATCGCTGTTCACCGGTGACGGAAGCGGTGCGTATATATTTTGTATGCCTGATAGAGATACTGAGGGATGTGCTCTTTACGCCCCCCTCCTAAAGATAAAGGTAGCAGCGAGTTGAAGCACACCCCGGGGTTAGCATTATCCTGTAATACTGTTTTGATTAATATATACTCGTATATTGACTTATATTGGGGCTCAGTTTAGATTCTGGCGATACTTATTCGGATAATTACCAAATTTCAAGCCATTATATTTATTAAACGTTCAAATGTAACACGACAATGCTTCTATGGGATCCACGCCACTGGTTTATAGCGTTTAGTAGTTTGGCACACTTGGGACAGCACCGTCACGGGCGGCCCTGGCGGTTCTTTAGATTTTCCCCGGGCTAGAAGTGAAGGCTTTGCAACGCCATTTTTAGCCATGTTATTAACATTTCTCCACATCCTTAAGTGTGCTAGTTACTAGCACTGTTTGTATCTTAGAATATATCACCAGTTGAAAGGTAAACCTCGTAATAACAATGGTTTCTGTGCCAAACTAGCTTGTCTATAATAAAAATTAAATGTAATTTATTTGTAGATCGAGACAATTTAATAACATCCAGCAATTGTGCCTAAACTTTAATTGTCTGTTGGCAGGGACTGTGTGTCACCCGTCAAGGTATACAGGGGCCGAGTGTACTCTTGGCGCTAACTTAGACCTGCGTCTAAACTAAGGCTTAGGACATATTCGACCGTATACCTAGCAACGCAAGTTATGCGCTCTGATTTCATCCAATTTAAACTTTGGCAAGACTTCTGCTTACTTACCTTTTAGATGTATCCAATTATAGGTTTTTAACTAGACTCTACTTGCGGGAGACAGGTCATATTAAATATCTTTATTACAAAATATAATTCCTTTAAAGTTTGCAGTGTTGGGAATTCGCGGTGAAAAGCTATCGTAAGATCTTATTATATTTTCAGATATATGTTTTATAGAGTCCGAGACGCGTTGCTGAAAATTCCATAAAAACTCATACTCGTGGCTTATTTTATAAATCTTATATAAAATTATAGTAGTCTTATATTAGTTTAAAAAAATACAAAAAATGAGGATAAAAAAAACAAATGAATAAAAAGAAACGAAAATTGAACATTAAAAAGTTATGGATAGAGGCTTAAAACACATGATTTATATTTATTTAGACTATCATTGAACAAATCTAGTACCTGGAACTATGCTACTGTAAATTATGTTATTCCGAGTTTGGTTTAACAATCATTGAGATCTGAAATTGCTGTTGGACAATTTCCAATACAAAACTAGTTCATATTAATATTTGTAGAAAATATTTGAAAGTTGCACTTTTTTTTTTTAAGCGAAATTAAGTGACAACCTTAAGCTGAAATGTGACTTGAACTTCTAGAGATATTAAATGAGCAACGTGTAATCATCACACTCAAACTATGCCGGCACGTGAGAGCATGCGAGGGCTTTTTGAAAGATTAGCTAGTACCATTCTGAGAACGGAGGCCTTAAAGAAGCTCTGTAACGTCTGCCTAACATCGAGCCGGGTCCTATTTAACTTCACAGTCAAGAATTACGTGTACTTTTGCATAATATCTAGTGGTTCACTGGGCTTCCCCTTTGGACCATTATGAGCTGTCTTAATTGGTGAAGTAAGAATTAGGTAATATGTCTTTTAAAGTTAATTTTTTACTGACCATTTTAGAAACTAATTTTTATGTAGTATAATGTATACTTGTTTGTTTTTTTTTTTAAACTTTATCAGCAAACAGACTGACGGCTCCACTAACGGTAAGGGGCTACCGTCGCCTGTGGGCAACCGCAACATAAAGGGTAAAGCCGACCACGAAGCACATTGTTCACTGCCCTCTTGAAGACTCGTGAAAAAATTCCCAGCAGCCCATTTCACAACTCCAAGAATGTTTAAGAAAATTGTTTACTTGTCGCGGCTCTTTAAGAATTGTTTGCTATAGGAAACATTATTATATTAAATAAATAATGAACTTTACGTAGATTAATATTTCATGAACGCTGGTATAATAAGACTAGCGGATACAAAGGAGAGTTATTTGGATATTTAGAAATAAGGGACGTAATTGTTTTATGAAAGAACGTTGATCCTTTAATCAGTGCACGCGACGCCGCGCCGCGCGCCGCGCACCCCGAGACTAACTTCATGAAAGAGGCTTTAAGCTTTACAGCGCTGATTCGAAGCTGACACACAATTCATATTAAATAAAGAAGGCCTAAAAGTACACACTCCTTTTTTATCAAACATAAGAACTAAATAAATCACAGAATTCACCAATGAGACATTTGTCCTTGTCTCTTATTGGGTTAAACAAAAAAATGAAGCGACTTTGCTTTGGAATTTCTGTTTCCATTCAATCGTTCTCACCGTTTCTGAATGCTGTCAAGTGTATCATTAGAACTCTTTAATTACTACTGTATTGATTGTGTCCGTTAATCTGGCTTCTAACTTCCACTTTCATTAATATTTTAATTTTCTTATCAAGTTTATGCCGATGTCAGTGAAATACAACTCAACAATGATCATTCTATCACTAATGTAAATAACATTTTATTACAAACTTTTTTTTAAATAGTACATTAGCAAAACTTAAGATAATTTAATTTGTTTGGTGGCAGGACGCTGTTTGATCTGGATCGTTACAGTACACGAGCATAATGACAGTTGTAGTGACTCTCTTTATCCTATCGCGTTCCGGGATCAGTTTGCGTACTTCCAGTTGTGTAGTACCTTCAGCCATGGCCGGTATGCGGTATCAGCGGCGACTCGCAATGAAGTCTCGTCCACTGGCAGTCGGTGCCGTTCTTGCACTGCACAGTATTTCCCATCGGGTACGCCGGAGTCACTTTGTCGAACCAATATAAAAAAACGTTCGCAATTGTATTTCTTTAAATTAAACTGAAAAAAAATACTACTTTAAGCGCTCGATGCTTATGATATTTATTCAACCAGGCTTCCGTGCGAACATTAGAATTTGAAGCGCGTGTCTTCTCTCGCAAGCCCGGACTGACGCTTAGTCATGAAGGTCTCACGACCGTGCGCTCGCGAGTCTTTTAGCATCACGCGACTTTTCGAGAACCAATGACAAAGTAGTATCGCGCGTCTTCTGGCTATCATTCGACTTTTCGAGAGCCCGCCAGAACTAAGCGCCGCGATAGTTGCCTAACAACATAATACATCCTACATTTTTAAATTAGTATTTTATACTGTTTAGACTATCGTGCTAGTTGTTGTGTGTAAAGTTTACTTTTCGATTATAACTATGAATATAGCCTACGAGTGTGTGTATTGATCTTTCTGTGTAAATAATTTGTTATGTCAAGTTTTTCTCTTCTCGAGCAGCTTAAGTATGAATTGCGGTCGCCGTGGACGCTTTTGTTTCAGAGACGAATTTTTAATTAACAGGGCCCGGAGACTCCTTTATCAGCTCGATTTGTGTTCGCTCGATTTATTATTGTAGTGGGTTTCAAACAGTATTGTTCTGGATTCAGGTTAAGAGAATCGTCTAATTTTAATCTAATTTTCTAGTTTTGGTTAGACACTTTAGTGATTTCTAGATAAGATATTCCAAAACATTTGCTTTTGCTTTTGCATTTGCTTCAATCGAACGTCAGAAATTAAGAACAAATTCAATTCTAGTATGTATCACAATATGAATCAAGACTGATATAAAACCACATGTAGAAAATAGAAATAGCTTTGCGTTTTCTCAATTGAAAAGTCTTTTTGTTTCTATGGCAATTGGATCAAAATGAAATAGCGCTTCACTTAAAAAGGGAAACATTATGAAATGGATTTTCCCTCAGTGACTTTTTACATCGTCATTTTATAGAAAAACTATGCTTTCGCTATCGTAAAAGGACTCGGGTGAGATCGCGCGGATGCTCTTAAAATTTTACGAGCTGCTAGTCCGGAACTTAGTTCGATTCCCGCATCGGTAAAAATTTATGCTTCGTTATAAGCACAACACACGTGTGTTGGAGTATATTGAAAACGCTAGTTTTACAGGTCGAAGGTTGGTTTGATATTTCAGCACCTGGCAATACTTGTTTGTCTGATGATATAATAGTGGGTAGACTTGACTATAAATATGGCACACAAATAAATATGAACGTTTATTGCAGATTAGGATTATAAATATAACGTTTTTCTTTAAATAGTGTCATCGACAGCGTGCGCAGCAGCACACTGCGATGGTTTAAAGTAATGAATGATGAGGTCAATGATAGAGCGTGCCTCATCCAACAAATACCGATTCACTCGTCGTTTGAAGATTCTCATGTTACAAGATGTTGGAGAACAGGCGCAGGAAGTGTATTCCACTCTTTGGCGATTCGCAGCAAAAAAAAAAAGGAATGTAAGCGAATCGCGCCGTGCGAGCAGCTAGAATGTCAACCGCATTAGGGTGCAAACCCGCACGGCGCGCCGTCAAATTATGGTAGAAGAGGGAGGGGGGGACTAAATTGTACAACTTAGCCGCTCACTCTCCAGAGTAAGTGTATGTTCCAAACTGAGCAGCGTAGTACGCGACGTAAGACCCATGTCGGCAATCTGTCCGTCGATTTACTTCGTTATAAAAAAGCTATACAAGAATTCGGCCCGGGCACACCCGTGTCTCTCCCGTGACGAGGCGCTGAGAGCCAGCTGCCAATATTCATTATGGTAACGAGTCCATTTGCGACTTATTGTCTGTATCTGACTCGATTTATATGCAAATTAATGCTAAATGAACCAAATTAACGTTGCCGTTTCATTTTGTGCTTATAAACGAATTATTTGGTGCCTTATTTGTGTTGCTGTGAAAGATTTTAACCCCCTGCCGCAAAAAGGGGTCTAACTCATGTATCTATTAAACTGTAAATCAGTTTATCTGTCTCTGGCATCGAACCTACTAAACGGATGAATCGGTTTAGATTTGGTTTTTCTTTTGTTTGAAAGATTTGATCGAGGGTATTCTTAGTTATGATTTTGAAGACAATCTGACCAACTGCTTGGAGATAGTAAACTTTTTTCTATTTCGAAGAAATGTAAACCACTTTTACTGGTTTCATGGATTCGAAAGTTGATATCCTGTGATTTCAAGGATATCGCCATGGCACTACAGTAACCTGGACCTGATGCTGCAGCATACTTAACTCTTCCCTAACTTACACTATAAACACCGTATTTGAGCTCACCGGATTGCACTCAAGGAATAGATTACAAAGAAATATACATAAGTAAATCTGGTGTTTAAATTATTGTTTCATAGTTGCTCGATAAAGTGACTGCAGTGCACCTGATGGAAAGTATAGTGTAGACCAAAATAGCAACGGCGATTATCAGGTGCCAGGAAGCCATTGGCAGTTGCCGGCGCACACGCACCACGACCGAAGGTCTCCAGGGATATGAACTGATGGATGTATACAAACCGATGCCGAAATACGACAGGCCGAAGCGAGTTCCTGTGACTTTTTTCAACTCAGATTATTTCCTTAAAGATACATTATATATATACGCTAGTATAAAAAATTAAGGAATCAAAAAAAAATTCCAAATATTTAGAGGTTTTTCAAATAGCTGTATTTTTGTTAATAAAGGTCATATCAGAAGAAAAAAAAAATCCCACGAAAACAAGTAACGATTTTTGTAAAAAAAAAAAGTTCTTGCAAACCTCTCGCTGCCCTGACATTCATAGTTCCTTCATGCACTCTCGCGGATTGCGCGCACTTTCGGCATTGCCCTCCGTCAGAAGTGTCTTTATTTGGCCTGTCTTGGTAAGTCTCGGCCGGCCCCGGCTCCTACTGCCGCTCACATTCCTATTGCATATGTCTTGTTGTCATCCTTCCATCACACATCCTCTCCACGTGCCCGAACTATGGAAGCAAGCTGTCGATGACACTATCTTTCAAATCAAACATTTTGCGAATCTCTTCGTTCCTAACGCGATCCGCAAGCGTTACTCCGCATACAGAACGAAGAAATCGCATCTCCACTGCATTAATTCTACTTTTATGCTTCCTCTGACATACTCAGGTCTATATTAACGTATACAGTTTTAAATAATATAACTGATTTATTATTATTATTATGTACATTTTCATAAGTCGATTGAAATTTATTTATGAAAAAAATTTTTTTAATATAAACATGAACATATAATATATAAGATACATAATTTTGAGGAGTAAATATCAACACAGAGAGTTTCCAAATATGTTTCCTCCCCTGCGATTGACAGGTGAGGTCCTGGGGAATGATAAAGGGATGTCCGGTACCTTTGTGATATATTTTTCGTCCATAGCACGCGGCCGTATATCACTAGCGATCTTGCTCAGCGGAGCGTTACAAATTAAACGCGCATAACTTCATGTATGGAACATCTCAATATGATGATATGTTCTCATATGACAGTTGGCTTTGTGCGGTGACATATTTTTTTATAAGTAGACTGTTACAGTCTGGGCACACGAAGCGAAGGGGAGAGCACACGTTGCAATGCCATTACGATATAATTTTGCCTAATAGATTTTAAAATCGTATCCGTACGTGGTGGTTGTTCTTATATCCGCACGAAGAGATTCGCTTCTGCATTCATCATGCGGACAGCTGAGGAGTGGAATAAGCTGCCAGCGAGCATATTTCAACGATCTTATGACTTTGACTGAGTCTTTAAGAGAAGAGAGAATAAGCATTCGTTGAGAGGACGCCGCCCTTGGCCAGATTTATCTTCACCTTCCACCAGCTGTGATTGCTGTCGAGGGTTCGCCTATAAATCGTAATAAAACGCTCTGTCGCAATAATGCAACGGCGTCGTAACGCGTTTGTGTGCACCCCTCTTATCCCAGTCCGTTTAGTGTGTGCGGCGGCCGAGTGGATTAATGTCCAACGCGACCAGTAGGGCAGCTGCTCGCCGTTCTCACAGCACTAGTACATATAACATTTCTATTGGACGCCGCGCGGGTTTCCTCGCGATGTTTGCCTGCACCGGAGCGCACGCGGCGCCTAGACCCGCACGTAATCTGGAATGTAGGTGGACTAGCTCGAATTCGAATCCACGACCATTCGCATTTTGTCCGTTAAGTCACCACAGCTTCTATAAGAAATATTACTAATTTTCTCGCTCTTCATTGATCAGCACTTTTGCAACTTAAGTAATTGCTATTCAAAATCAATGATTTTGTAGGTTTTTATTATGATTTAGGTATTTGCGGGAATTGAAAATAAAATGATTTGGTTTTGTTTTCCATAACCTCGGTGACGATTTTCCTGAACCTACCAAACACCTATAAAGGGATTAACTTTTCAATATAGCAGTGAAGTGAGTGAGAGCATTAGTCGAGCTGCGCTCGGTTATCCGGCGTATCCGGCGCGGTGTAGCGACAGACGATTGGATCCGGTTAAACCGGATAACGACTCTATTACGGGTAGACTTGAGACGGTTCAATATAAAGAGAGTCGTCTGCATCGTACAGGTTGTTTCATATATCCTTTGTTACCTTCTGTGTAGTCAGCAGTCCTTTGTCAGTGTATTTAGGCTGTCGTGTACTCAATACGGGCTCAATACAGATTGTACGCATGGATTGTTTTTTTTGCCAACCTTCTATTATCAATCCGAAATGGGGTAGGCAGAAAGAACGCAATGCTACTTCTCTCTATTCTGGCAAATCACTTTCGCTTCCTTAACATTAATTATTCTCTACAACTATGTATCTATAACTCCATTAAGCATTAATTCTTTTCTCGTTGTTTTTTTCATTATTTTTGTTGATGTTTTCTTCGTTTTCCACATTAATTGTATTATGTAACATATTTAAATTACATTTTTTTATAATTTTTGCGCGAGCAGTATAATATCTGTTTTTGGCTGTGGTGGCCTAGCGGATTATGGGCCGGTTTCCATACGCAGCAATGCGAATGTTCGTAGGTTCGAATCTCGACGTGCACTTCTGGGTTTTACCAGATTACGTACCGATTTAGGCAAAACTGGCTCACCGGTGTAGGAAAATGATCTAATAGAAATGTCACGTGTACTAACTAGTGCTCTGAGAACGGCGATCCGCTGCGCCGCTGGCCTCGTCGCGCGCGACAGGTAAGCGCAAACTGGATACAGGCATCAATGTATCTCTGCCCAGCCCGTAAGGGAAATAGATTGACGACATGTTGTTTTTATATCTGTTTTTGTTGCTGCAGCTGTGGTAGTAAAAATAAATAAATAAATTCCGCTATTTATTGTGATATTGACATCAATACAAGACAATACGGTACTCGTATGTGCTAAAATGATGCACATCTTAATCGATCAATCAGCGTTTCAATTAATCAGTCCAAGCAGCGTACGCTATGTTAGCGTTCTGAAACGTTTTTTTGTACTTCGTTATAGATTATAGCGATAATTTTAAACGTAATTACTAAAAAAGTGTTTGATTGAAGTTTAAAAAGCACTGCCAACTTCCCAGGGTAATAGCGTTAATGTGAATTGAATGAGGCAGGTGTCGAAACCGGCCTCCCGGCGTCGACTGAACGCAATCTAAACTCCGCCGGAGTCATTGGCGTGGCTCAGCGCCCCCCCCAGCGCGGCGTGCAGAGCCTGCGGTGGACTTGACAAACAGTATTTACTTAGCTGACACTTTGCGCCTGTTCCTTGTTCATTGCGTTACCGGCAGAACCACTGAGGAAATTACTTTATAAGTTAAGAGCTGTTCTCAGTGGTTATTCTGTGCTGGCTCGTCAAATTGACTACAGTGCGCTCGATGGAAGCGCAGCGCGGTCCAGGAGCAGCAACGATTGTTCCAGAACAAACGGACGACGAGACTATATTGACACTTGTTGTCTATTGCTGTCACCTTTGTAACGCGTCCGCTAAATATCGGTCAGCCGCTCTGGACTCGATCGGCCGTGGGGCTCGTAGCTTAGTATGTTATGACTCTTTGACTGGGACTAAAGTGCTGAACGTGGAGCATCGACGCAGAGTGGCCTGCCCCGCCGCTCTCTTGCACCAGTGGCGCAGCTGATCGCACATGACATTTCTATCGGACGCAGTGCGGGCTTCCTCGCGATGCATTCCTTTACTGGTGAGCACGTGGTGCCTAAATTCATACTCAAACTGGGAAAACCCAGAGGTGCCTGTCAGGATTCGAACCAACGACCATTCGCAATGTCGGGTATGAAAACCGTTCCATTATCCACCAGGCCACCACAACCACGATTGTGATAGAACTATTAAAATAAACCAATGAAACGTTCTCTAAATGAATATTTACTGTCTTAACATCAACAGGTTGTCTAAAAATTTGTCTACCACCGTTTTTTCATTAAATAATGCGTGACCTTCCGCTCGCGAAAACGAACTCTCAACTACTGCGCCATTCAAGTACTGAAGAAAAAATTTAAGGCTCGAAATGTGCTTCTACTGAAATAATACAATTTTTAAAACATGATAAATATTAATTAACAAAGTATGCACTGCTTGCTGCGATGAAATTTATTCTGAAGAACTTGTAAAACAACAGCTGTTCATTCAATTAGACATTCATGATGTGCGGGTCGATCAAAAATATTCAAGTGTTGTATGTTATTTTTATTTCAACGACACTTATGAAATGGTTACGAGCGCGGGGTGTGGGTGTAAGACGCCGGTTTTGACGGACAATGGATTTATTGATCGATGAGAGTGTACCACATCAGAACGCAGCCCCCGAAATGTCTGGAAACGCAGCAATCACCGAAAGTTTCAGAAGCCAGTCGATGAATGCTCTCAAAGTTCGGTCGTCAAAAGTCCAATCGCAGAATGTTCTCGAAATCCAGTTATAAAAACCAGTCTAGATATTAGCACGTAGAATCGCTGTGCAGTCGCAGTACTCGTATGTTTGCAAAAGTCCTTTTTGATCACTTGAGTTATCGCTCTGTTTCGCATTACAAATTAGAAAGAACTACGGAAACTAAACACATGAAATCTTTACAGTGGGTTTTTATGAAAACAGCACCCACAAAAGATAGATTTTTAAGAAACTGTGATAATTTTGAAGTAAGCACTGCCAGAACGTAAATTTAGCTTTTTGGTTTAAAAAAAAACTACGTACCGTCGTTTTCGAAAAATCACCCCTCCAAGAGGAAAAAACAAGGGATTTTTACCGAGCAATGCCGGACCACTAGTTTTGATATAATATGTCTGATTTGATTCTGTGAGAGAAGCGTTTGTGAGCGCCTTTTCTCGATTCGGGACACGAGTATTTAACAAAATCTTAGCCAATCTGATAAAACGTCAGTTCTTTTGAAATCAGTTGCACCATATGTCTTATGTTAAGTATTTTTATATGAAGATACGACGGGGCTGTCATAGGTACAAACGTAAAAGTCCGTTAAATAGAATTTAAAAAAGTGCTAGTATGTTACAAAATAAATGTTAAAGAATAGTTTTTTTATTCACCCTCATAAATGCATCCAATACCGCAGCGAAGCTGAGCGAGCGTATTTCATTAGCATTTGATACGGCGAGGTGGGGGGGGGGGGGGGCGCCGGCGCTCGCTATCAGTTGCTCTCCGTCAGGCATTATTGGTTTTGGCTTATTGCCTTTAACTATTTCAAACTACTCGTATATACCTGCCACAGTAATACACAATGGTGACGATAAAGTCCTGGCAGGTTGCGGCCGTGGTGCCGTTTCTAAAACACACCATGAAAGCGCGCTCTGCTGCCGCCCCCCCCCCCCATGCGGTGAAGGTGAGCTCGCTGATAAGTACATCCGGAATATTCAATTGCGCAGGATATATTTACGTGATTGTTAGCGCTTGTACAAACGCACCCTCTCGTCCGAACTCCTCTTAACCTAATGGGACTCGTCCCATTCTCGAACAGAAACACCTAGAGAGCGCCTCCTGTAATTGTATCAATTTACATTAAATACATCCACAGCAGTAGCGTTTATCCTGTATGATACATAAAAGCACTGTATTGCTCTGCATGGCTCTTTGTTGTCACACAACACGTTGCATTTATAACGTAAAGTAACTCAATAATTATTTTTATTTCAGTGTAATGCGGTGAACGTTCTGGTTTGCTAACATACACATTTCATTTTAATGTGTTCCTATTTTTTCTGGTTTGACAAAGTCACTACCTTCCATCTGATTAAAAGTGCAATTTAGTCTAAGGGACGAAAATCCGTTGACAGTTTCTATCTCTACGCCGGTGTACATGTTACAAGGACGGGAGGTTTCTAGTTAAATGAATAACTGGCTATACAAAAACTGATTTCGACAGGCCGAAGCGAGTCACTATAACGGTATTTACACTTGTGTACTGTAGTCACCACCGTGGGAAGTCGCCCTAACCAGTACGTCATTGGAGTAGGGATACCTATATATCTCAGTAGCGATACCTATATATCCCAGCACGTCATTGGAGTAGGGATACGCACATATTAATTGAAAAATCCGATAGTTTCGGTCAAGTTGCAAGGCATCCCTACAGCAAACAACTAATTGGTATTAAGAAATAAATACTTTATAAGTTGCCGCGTTAAAAATAGACGAAACGTAATGTAGTTTGTGATTAGTTTCGGACTGGCGCGATGTTTTCACGATGTCTAGAACACTTTCATGAAACTTTACTATTCTGTGTTGTTTTTGTAAGGTAAACGCACTTTATTTTAAGGGATTTTGTAATTGGCTTTATGGTAATCTGCGGTATCTATATAGTCTTCGAACGGGAAGTCATAACTGGCAGGTTAATGAGGTACATAGACTCGTCGATCCACAGATACACAAAATGTTATTTTATTTTAAAGTTATTTTATTTAATTCCTACAAGGGTTGCCAGTGGCCCAATATACAATTTCATTTATATAATATGGTACATACATAATCATAATCACAAATGTAGAGTGTATAATATATACATACTAGCTTTTGCCCGCGGCTTCGCTCGCGTTAAGAACTAT
Source organism: Automeris io (assembly GCA_036320925.1). Classification (NCBI taxonomy): domain Eukaryota; kingdom Metazoa; phylum Arthropoda; class Insecta; order Lepidoptera; family Saturniidae; genus Automeris; species Automeris io. The sequence goes on from JAUDJH010000011.1 coordinate 16,573,865, forward strand.
TATTATTAATTAGGTATAGTTTTTGCGGCTTTACTTTTGTTTAGCGTGTGTAAAAAAATTAGGGCCTATAAAACTTCTTTGTATACAATATACAGACAGACAGACTACACACAGACAGATATACAGATATACTACTAGACCGCCGAACTTGTTCGCCTTGCCGAAAATACATCACAATTATGCAAAGAACTCTGTAATACACAGATGCCTCAATACGTAAAGGACTTTCACACTATTGACACATTTTCCCAAAATAGAAACAAATTCATAGCATCGGTTTTAGCTTTGCTAAAGTTAAAACGCCAATAGTAGGGTACAGACGCCACACTGCATTCATATACATATCATATATAGCTTTCTACACTCACCTTGTCACAACAAACACTCACGCACACACACACACACACACACACACACGCGCGCCACATCTATTTCTTATTGTTGCGAGTTTACTGTTATTGAATTTTCCTTTTCTTTGTTAGTTTTTAATTATTATCATTGTGTAATTGGCACAGTTTGTCAACTGTACCGTGTGTATAATGTTTATATGTGCTGTTCGATGATAGTGAATAAATAAATAAAAATATATATTGTTAACTAATCTGTCATTAGGCGCTAAAACTTCATACAAACAACTTGTCAAAACAATTTCACAAACTTTCATCCCCTATTTTATCCCCTTCGGGGTAGAATTAATCAAAATTCTTAGGGGATGCCTACGTCATAACATCTACCTGCATGCCAAATTTCAGCCCGATCCGTCCAGTGGTTTGGGTTGTGCGTTGATAGATCACTATGTCAGTCAGTCAGTCAGTCACCTTTGAGTTATATATATATTTAGATATGTATATGTAGATACGCTAAACAACAGAAACACCGGGCATCAGATACACGGAGTCACGAGTACATACTCTGAACTTATAGAACCCCCTCTTGCATCGGATATTAAGTAACGAATGAATAGAAAGGTTGATCCACAAACTGAACGTGAGTATAGCACAGTTATAATCACGCGCTGCACCTGCTGGGTGCGCTCTGTGAACTGATAACGGGTATAAAGCTATCGGCTATCGGCTATCCGAGCGATTTAACACTTTGCCGGATTTTACTTTATGTAAATTGTAATAGACGTGCCTTATTTATAGTCATGGAAATCTTCTTTCTATATACATTATAGTCGCTGTTTTCTGCTGCTTGTGTGTTTGTTTAGTTATATCTTCGCAACTATGCAACACATCTCGATGCGGTTTCCACCGTCATTTAGTAAAAGTATTATGAATTATTTATAAATAAACCTGTATTTTGTTTAAATCTTTCGAAATTTCGCAGGAGGTAAAAAGGATTTTGTAATTTTTTTTTTATATGTGTATGTTATAGAGTTATCAATATTTATGACACCTTGAAATAGTCTCTGGAATCGTGCATCTTTACTCTGTTACCTCTTTCCTCGCTGTTTTCTGTACATTACAAAGCACACGGTGTCAGTTGGAAACCAGCGCTAGTTGGCTCAGCTAATCACACAGCATTTGCTAAGCTGACTTTCCTTTGTCGAGTCATCACAACACAGGCATCCAACTCAACAAAGCAAATGCTTTTGTTGTTTTCTATCTTGATTAACCTATCTTTCTGTATTGTTGTTGCATGCCAAAAAATATTTTTTTTTTCATAATACAAAAAAATAATAATAATAAAGAAATAGTTAATACTATTTTATCGTATGTTTCAGAATATTCCGTCTCTCTCTTATGGCTTTTTTTATCATGTAGCATATGTACAGTAAATGCTTTTGAAAATAATCACGGTTTCTTTTGTAATTAATCAAAGCTTAGTCCTCTCCATGGGCTATGTTTTGTAAAAAAGTTAGAACTAGGAATGGAAAAAATGTTAAATCACTGGTGGCTTAACAGTGATCAATGAGAATCACACGGGCTGAGACCGAGGGAGCAATACTGCTATGATAATTGAAGCGGGCAAGAGAGATATAGATAATAGCAGGTGCACACTTGTAATAATTCGTCCCGCGCTTAGTCATAACAACATTTGTTGTGCATGATATCAGGAATATTAGAATCCTTAAATATAAACACGTGTAAAGTGTTTTAAAGCGAATTCATCATCAAAGAATTTAACTGCAAAAGGAGAGCTAACGAAATGAATTTAGATAAAATGCGAACTAGCCCAGACTATGGATATATCCAGAGCGATGAATACAAAATGGTCGATAGATGATTGTACCGAGAACACTTTGAGTAATTTGCGAGTGTTGGCACCGCGGCACCGCGGTACCGTAGGGTGTGGGGGGAGGGTTTTTCCCAATTGACCTTATAAAAAAAAAAATGAAGACTTTTCGAAGTCAAATCTCGATTTGAAGTCATGCCAAAAACATTTTCTTGCATATTCTAATCAATATAAATAAATAAAAACCTTATCTTGCTTGGTCCTATATATAGTGGCGGCCTAGTGGATAACGGACCGGTTTCCATGCATGACAACGCGAATGCTCGTAGGTTCGAGTCTCAGCATACACCTCTGGGTTTCTCCAGATTAGATACGGATTTAGGCTGCACGTGCTCACTGCTCACTGCTCACTGCTCACCGGTCACTGCTCACTGCTCACTGCTCACTGCTCACCGGTCACTGCTCACTGCTCACCGGTCAAGGAAAACATCGTGATGAATCATGTCATGTGCCATGCGTGTAGGGGTCCCGCGAGCCGCGATCAGCTGCGCCACTGCTCATGTTGCTCACGATATATGAGCGCAACGTGGATACAGGCACTGATGTATCCCTGCTCACCCCGTAACGGATATAGCGTGACGGTAAATTATTTATATTGCATATTATTACAGTGGTGTGTACTTAAATCTTTTTATTACTTATAACGGGGCTACTTATTAATAATTTTGTCTTTTTTATTTAGCTGAATCTTTCCATCCTACTTCTTTTTATTTAGTAAGTTAAGCTGCAAGATCCCCTCTATTTATAAAAAATTATTGCAAATATTACCGGTGTTCTCTAAACTGGGTTATTTGCATCCACTTTGGTCCAGCTACCTTTTGTATTTCGTCTTTCACCTAAAATAAGACCTTCCTTGTTTCCGTCAACCATGCGTACATATCAAGGTAGTAAATCTCTTGATCCACCGTTAGTCTTCACGACGTGGATCATGACCAGGCCATTTTACTTGTAAACCTTCATTTGCTTTAGTATTTTTTCTAATTGAAATAAAATTTTATAATTACAGTTTCATTTACATCAGTTTTCCGTTTACTAATTCGTTCGTTTTTATTTCGAGGCCGAAACTTCTTTGTATCACTAGTGATCCGCAGGGCTCATGCCAGTCCACACGAGAACACACCCTTAACACCGCTCTTAGCTCTGCAAACCCGTCAGCGGTCGAGCTCAGAAACGTGACGCTTTTGTAAATCTGATTGTATTCAGTAGTTCCACAGAAGGGATTTGTCGAGGCTGCAGTGAAGTTTCCCTTACCTGGGACTTTTTATACCTTCCTATATTATCGGAGGTTTCCATTGAAGCGTAAGAGATATCCACTATAATAGTTGCGGAGGATTCTTGTACTGTCTATAGTCTATTCTCGGAAGTATATACGTCTACACTATTGAGTACTTTACATATGTAGTATGTATACTTACTTATCAATTAATTATTAGCTTCATCTCGAATTTTTTATCTGTGTTTAATTTATTTTTGGATTTCCTCAAAAAGAAAATCGGTGCACTTATTTTGTTGTCCGTCTTTCTGCTTGTTTATCCTGAGCCGGCACGGTGACCACTGATGGTGCAGTCCAAAAAAGAGCATCATAGGAGTGTGAAAACACGCTCACCGGAACATCATTCCACAGCCCAACAACCCCAGTCACACAATGTGGAAGGTGAAGATGTGTCCAACGATGGGCCGCGGCTACCCGACAAATGCCTATTCACTCTTCTCTTAAAGACTCCCAGGTCATAAGATCGTGGAAATATGCTCACTGGAAGCATATTCCACTCCTAGCTGTTCTCATGAGCGAATATAAGGAATATCCAGCACATGGTATTCGATACGACGTCTAGTGGTATTCTGATGAAATGGGGCTGGCGGATTTAGAGAATGTAGCCCCTGAGAACACTCCACCATGTAACCGGTAAAAAACTGCGAGGCAGGAGACTTTCCGACATTCCTCTGAGCAAGTGTCATGACAGATAGACGGACAAATAATGAATTGGTTTTACAAGGGGTTTTTTAGGTAGGGAACCCTAAAAACAAACATGAAGGTAGTAAAATATGTTTAATAACTGAAAGAGAATGTGACATGTGTAGACAAAGTTTTCATTACAAGCGAGCTCATTACTGCAGTGACACGACGCGAGGTCACTCCCTGCGCAGTGTTGCTAGCTCCTCGCAATGAAAGCACGCTTATTTTTTCCCTTTTTTATTTTAATTCTTCATAGTGATTATCACACCAGATAATGAGTAGTTTAAAAAACCGGCTACGACTATCACAAAGGGAAATCTATAGATGATCATGCCGGTCGGCACAAACATCTCTTCACGCTTCGTTTAAAGGACCCAATATCATAGGACGGTGGGAACACGCTCGCCTGAAGAGCAACGACTCGGCAAAAGTTCGATTCAGAGAACTCCTTAGTTCAAGCCAGGATATGTGTTACCGCACAGACGTGACTCCATAATCTGCGTGTGTGGTCCCACTATGGAAGGGAGAACGTAGAACAAGGTTAAATAACTTTTCAGAACACAAGCCGTGGTGCAGAAGTATAAAATACTTATGAGTACTCTCTGTTCAACTGGAGTGATTCTAGAATTAATATTGTGTGTGATAAACTGTGTGTCTCCGGTGGGCAAGTGGATAACGGACCGGTTTCCATGCGCGACCACGCGACTTGTTGTAGATTCGAATCCCGGCACGTGCCTCTGGGTTTTTCTAGATTAAACAAAAGCACATGTTCACCGGTGAAGTAAAACATCGTGCGAATGGCATCTAATAGAAATGTCACGTGGCAGTGCCCTAAGAGTGGATGCAGCCTTTAACGTATCTCTGCTCACTCCGAAAGGGATATAGCGTGATTATTATTATTAAGATTTATATGAATTTTGAAGTAGTTATTAGGTTATTCATTAAATTTAGTTAAACTGTATATAAATCATTGCTTATCATCGCAATCAGCAGTATTATAAACATTATGTGTATAAAATTGTGTACTTTCCAACTAATCGTGTCTCAAATGTACAAAAAACCTATAAAACTTATTTTAAAAACCCCTTTAATGACGTCAATAATCCCTAAGTTAAGGTTGAATACTATATGCTGGCAACACTATCACTGTATACAGCGTGTCCAACGTTTTCAGAGTTTGTACACCAACGCTTTTACTGTCTAGTTAAGTTAGCTCTTACAAATAGCTTAGTTAAGCTTTAAGGCTTCTACGCTAATGAAAATACTGGATTTGTTGTATTCCAGAACATGGACATGCTTCTGGTTTTATAGTTGAATTTTTAAAAATATCGTCTGTATCTGTTGTGAAATTAATCGTTAAATTTTATTTATTCATTTTTTAATTTATTATCAAGTCCGCAATATTTCTACAAAAGTAGTTAATTATTACTTACTTTTTATTGAAGAAAAGAACAAATCTAAAAAAATAATATATTTTGTAGCTTTTGCACTCTCTTAGCAGCAAGGCCGGATTGACGCTTGGCAACGTTCACATATCTGCCGCGCGCTCGCGCGTCTTATAACATCACGTGACTTTTAGAGAACCAATGATAAAGTAGTCTCGCGTGTCTTTTAGTATTACTCGGCTTTCGAGAGCCAGTCTGGACTGGCGGTCGTCGCCTAGCAACCAAGTAAATCCTACAAATTTCAAATTAGGCCTTTAGTTCGAGATATTTCTGCTATTTTTAAACGTAATATAAACAAATTATAAACACAAATCATCCGGATTAAATTTCTTAAATGAGGGTGTCAACCGTTTTAATTTGGGTGACGTGGCTATGAACGTGTTAAAGATAACTCAGCAAATAAACTGTCTAAAGCATGCGCTTGCAACTTACAGAGTACTAAGATTCTTCGAGAGTCTTGCCTACCTGTGTTTGAATAGAGCAAGGGGAAGGTAGAACTAAGTTTAGTTAGCGATGAGTTTTAATAGTTGTAAAGAGTTCGCAAACCGCAGCGAGTTCGGGTGAAGAATCTGTTAACGTTTAATTTGATCCAATTTATTCAACAGAGCTTTCTTTACTTTGTTCCTTGGTGTTTAATCCTTTATTGTGCTCATATTTTCGTGTTTAAACGCTTTTAAAGGTTTTTAGAAAGTGCTTTGAATTTTTCCTCCTGTTCAGTCGTACTTATACCAGGCACTGGTATTAAATGAAGAGTCTTGCGTGCGGGAAATGAGCTTCTACCAGTGTGTAAAAGGGTGCAAACATACCACTTGCGAATGTTTGTTATAGTGTACCCGCAGGAGCTAGTCACCTCCTGAGGTATGTGTGTGGGGCAGGACGGAGAAGGTAATCATATCGAGCTACCGTCGACCAACGCGACGGTTCCACAATGCAAACTGCCAGTTTGTTCTAAACACACATGAGATAAATGTCCTAAGATGGGTCCGCCAATACGCCGACTAGTGAAAAATGTTATTTATAATATAAAGATCCCGTCACATTCTTTAGGAGGTGACCGGCATCTGTGCGTACAATTTTGGCCACGAAACAAAATGTCACCGGTCCTGTTGGAGCAAGCGTTACATAAGTTATCCGCGAAGTCGCCTTCGCCGGCTGCGGCTGCGGCTGCACTCCACATCCACTTGATATGATTTGATAACGTACCCAAAGCTGAATCTGGCCTGGATTTCATTCACTATGTAAGTCCAGAATAAAAATGGCTGGCTTAATCATTGCGACTATCGATTGTTGTTCTTTGCTGTTGTTGTGTTGTTGTTGTTTACTTTGTTGTTGTTGTGTTGTTGTGTTGTGTTGTTTAGTTGCAGTCGTTTTTAGGACTGCGCTGTGCTTACCGTCAGGCGTGAGATCGTCACTATGCTGAGTCAGGATAAAAAAAGAAGCACCAGTTGAAACATAATACTAAATTAGTAAATACTACTTCACTGACATGGAATACTCCAACGAGCCTCTTGAGTTCGCTGTAATAACCGAAAATAAATTCTGATATATTCAGAACGCTGCATGACCGAATAATTTATTGATAATGTGAATTTCATGAGACAATAAACGGCACTCGAGCGGGCCGGGTAAACAATGCGATAATCGACGATCGACTGGATTTACGCGGAGACCGACGATTGGCCGAATAAATCTCTGCATAACTGCCTCCTGGCCTAGCGGGAGCGTGTCCAGGCGCGTTTGCCGCGGCGACAGCACTGGAGCCAGTGTACTCGCTTGGCGAGATCAGCCAGCTTGCGATTAATCAATAACTTGTTATGGAACATAATCGTAACAGAAAACACATTCATATGACTTATAGGCTACAGGGAGTGTTTTCAGGTCTGTGTTTCCAAATTAGGCAGAGGCGGTGCGCATGTATCCTGCGCGTCGTAGGTAGAGAGATCTTAAGGGGTGTGGGCCCCTGGCACCCACCTTCTCGAGAGATGGAGCCTAAAAGACCATTGGCTTCCCGGCTCGTTGGAGGAATATGAATTCCCAGGCCCGGCTAACAGCGATTTGAAGTATACCCCAGGTGTTTGTAGTTAGTAGGAGTCTAACACATCGGGGTCGCCACCCTCACGGCGTCGCTGATGGTCCTATAGGGGATTTCCCCCGGGTTATAAAAAAATGTATGTATGGAATTTGTGCTTGTAAACGCACACACAATACAGAAATAAAACGTAATGGCAATATCTATAAGCAAGCACTCAGGAGTGCGGTATGGCATCAGGGCCAGAATAGATCGCGACCAGAATACATGTATGGGTGCAAAGCGTGTCGTCGGGACTCACGCCCTCGTGCTTCCGCATCAGATGCTGTATGACAAACTTTTTTTTTTTAATTTTAAGATTTTTTTGATATGACTTCTAAGCTGCCATATAGTATATTAAAGTTTACTTGCGCAATAAAACCAGAGTCTGTATGGCGGTAACTCTAGACTTGTACAAGCAAAATGCTGCCATAAACGCCATATCACCTTTGCATTTTTGGTTTTATCGGTGCGGTAAACTGTGACATACATGTTCTTTATTATAACTGAATTCAATCATCATCATCAACCGTAAGACGTCCACTGCTGGATATAGGCCATCCTAAATATAATTTAGTTACAGTCGGACGGAATTGACTTGCATTAAACGCCATCCGACCTTGTAAGAGGACGTCCCCCGCGTCGCTTGCTAGTGCGTCCTCTTTTCTCTATTATTTACCTACCCAATCAGTCATCCCCTTTACAAGTTGTGCCTTGCCTGCTACCACATTAATTTACTAATTAGTTGCAACTTGCGTCTTAACTTTTCTACTTCATCCGCTTCAATGTGAAGGTAGCACGTGCCGTATTCCATTGAAACCCTTCAACAGCTGCGCGTCGCTATCGCGGGCTCCGCGCGCGGAATGCTAACGATGCCTCCTTTGTTGCTCATTGCTTATCGCGCAAGTGAAGCGGGGTCACTCGCAAACGCGTTACATGCATGACCTATCCAGTGCTTACGTCTCCCTGGCGGATATCAGTAATAATCCAGACCCACCGACTGACTCATCAATATACAAGATATACAGGTAATAAAATTAGGCCAGAAAAGCGTAGCCATAATGGGAATTAATGAGTATTGTTCTAGTACCCACAGTGTTCCGCAGTGTTATTAAACATTACCCCCCCCCCCCCTCATGTAATAGCCGCGCTTACGGAGTCCCGGCTATACAGTACTAACGACTTGTCTGACGCTAAGAAATTCTTTAATTCTTACTTCTATCAAGTCGTTGAGCCGCGAAATGGTCTTCCGGCGAGCGTACGAAACACCGTCCCATGATATGGGTTCTTTTAAACCAAATGGGTTTTTTAATAGGTATTTTTGCAGGCCGGCATGGTCGCGGCGACTATCGATACGATTTTCTTTACTGTTGATACTCGTCGTCGTGTTATGGACTGCGCCGCGCTTACCAGGACGCGTGGTGTGGCCATCGTGCCGAGTCAGGAAATAAAAGTCACTATTAGGAAAATTAGTTTGAGGCCTACTCGAAAAAAAATCCGCTGCGGGCTCGTATATAAATGCAGTAAAAGGCTAACTCTTAACATTAAAAAAATAAAAGTCTCGCCGGCCCAGTTTCTTGTAAAATACATTTTCATTTCATTTACATCAAAATGTTCCTGCAAATGATTGCGTACTTGGGCCCGGCTTCGCTCAATTCACATTTTAACTCGTGTGCCGCCGAGACGCGAGTTTTCTTACAAACACGCTTGATTTTTACCGTCCTCTCTCGCACTTATATTTGTTATGTAATTAGATCTAGCTGTAGCTCTATTTCTATTGAGTCAATGTTAATAAACAAATAACAAATAAATATAAATAAACAATTTATATAAATACGTCCTATTTTATAATAAACTCCAATTTATCCCATTTCGCCATGTTTATTTTATTTCTTGAACTTTTTTCGTATTTTTTATTCGGTTTATTTACCGTCAATTTATTTTTTACCTGGTTAAACGAAATAGACGTATTTCTTTCTGTTTTTTTTTCCAACAAACTGAGTACGAATTACGAACTATTACTTAAATTGTGTCCCTAGATCAGCCGATCTTTTTTTTTGTAGCCCGATAGAAATCTTCACGAACCTTCAGAGCAGTGGTGAAAGCAGCTGCCCCGGTGTGCTGGCCTCTTACCGACTGAAGCCACCGGAGTATTCCTTCTCCCGTTTGCCGACCCAAGGGCCAAAGGGCTTGCCAACTTCCTCAGCTCCCAGCAACGTCTGTCTTTCTTCAGACCTCGCCTAAATTGTGTGGAGAGGGGATGGTACTTTACACCATCCCCTCAATTATCTCTATGAGTTTTCATTGGAGCTGTTTGCGGGGAACTCATCACATGACTCTGTTGAAGATGGCGCCCGCAATGCAATTCATTGCATTGTTTGTGTAATATTTTTTCCAACGTTCGCCTTTTCACTGGAGTTTAATTTAGATGGAGTTTGGTGCGACCTTCTCATAAATATGCAAATAATGAGACAGAGATAGTCAGTCGCAAAGTGAGAAAGAAACATAACGACAATAGCATTCTCTGAAAGCTGTTTTTTTTTATTCTCCAAAGAAAACATCCAAAAGTACAAGCGAAGACTCTTAAATGAGATTAATAACAATATATTGTCATACTCTATCCTTTCCGGGATGAGCAGATACATTTGCGGTTGTATTCACTTTGCGCTCATATATCGTGCCCAACGTGACCAGTGGCGCAGCTGCTCGCCGTTCTCACAGCGCTAGTACACGACGTTTCTATCAGACGCCGCGCGGGTTTCCTCGTGATGTTATCCTTCGCCGGTGGACACGTGCTGCCTAAATTCGTACATAATCTGAAAAATACAGAGGTACGTGTGTGCGCCACTAATGAGCGCAATGCACTGTCATATCTAGGTCAAGTGAATTTCAGAAAACGCCCTCTAAATCTATACTAATATTATAAAGCTGAAGAGTTTGTTTGTTTGTTTGTTTGAACGCGCTAATCTCAGGAACTACTGGTTCGAATTGAAAAATTCTTTTTGAGTTGAATAGACCATTTATCGAGGAAGGCTTTAGGCTATATAACATCACGATGCATCAATTAGGAGTGAAGAAATAATGGAAAATGTGAAAAAAACGGGGAAAATTATTCATCCTTGAGGGCTTCCATTGCGTACGCTGCGAAAACGGTTCAAGACACCAAAAATATATGTATGAAAGAATTATTCCTCTTGAAATGGTCTAAAAAAATATCCGCGACAGTATATGTCTATCTTTTAAGATTAAGTCACTAGAACCGTTTTTATGGTAAACAAATTTGATCCAAATTAATGCATTATTTGTTAAGAGTTGTAAAAACGTAATAATATTAATCTTTATCCAATTAAATGAGTTGTTGATTAAGAATATTTAATTGTGAACAAAATTGTCTTTGACACCACCTAATTTCAATGAACATCTTAGAAGATATTACAAAACCTTATATAGCAAAACAACGTTTGCCGGATCTGCTAGTTAAATAATAAGGTCGATTCGAGCTAAGACTGCCTTCTGCTTTACAAGCTTTCTACAAGCGGTAGAGGCTCATCCTCAACAGTTGGTGACCTCGACGTGATAGGAGTGGTCACCGACGGCGACGAGCCTCGCGCCGCCCGCCCTCACATAATTATGCACAAAGGTTCGGAAGCCGTTTCCAGCCGGCGTCAGTAAATTTTTACGATTACTGCAAAAGTATGGACAAGTTTCAGACAATGTTTTTAGTGAAACCGGTAAAGGAAAACATCGTAAAGAAACCCGCATGCCATCTAATAGAAATGTCATATTACTGGTGCCGTGAGAACGCAGGTTAGGTGCGCTACTGGTCCCGTTGGGCGTGACATATATGCGCAAATTGGATACAGCCACTAATGTATCTCTGCTCACCCCGAAAGGTATATAGCGCGAATTGACATTATTATGATAATATATTAAAAGTATGTATAAATAATGAATAATAATAAATTTTTGCACAATATCATTGACAAAATAAATATTAGAGTGGGTGAGCTGCTTTACCGAAGCCAAGGCTCGTCTCACCCACTTTCCCAGCAAGAACTTGGTACATTTTGAAATCCAAATAATGATAAATATGTCCATTTGTTAAAAACAGTTATTTCCGTATAAAGAGGTAATCTATAGAGAGGTTTTATGCATTTTTTAACAAATGAAGTTTCCTCGCAGTACAATGTATTTCAGTATCGTAAAGAAATTCTAGAAATAATATGGTATACTACTACCTAAATTATGTGAAAACAAATAATAAATATTGATTATAATTACGTGTTTATTTGTTTCAGGTACACATTACACTCGCCTATCTGGTAATTCCTGCGAATTGAGTTTGGTAAAATATTGTCGACAGCGTGGAAGGTAAACCTTTAAGTATCTTGTTCATACCGTATCTGACAATATATTTACGTAACATCTAGGAAAATTTACTAAAAATATGTAGAAGCTTCTGAAAACGATTTGCGCACAATCAACTTCACTAATACTTTTCTTATATATTTGTAATAACGTGATATATTTTAATGTACCAATTATCAATACAGTAAATAAAATCAAGATTTGAATTGAAATTTGAAAGGCTTGCAAGCCCGGATCTAGGAGGGGAGGGGCATGCCGAGGCCCGCACCTCCGCCCATTGAATAATATATTTAAAAAATAGCCCAATATATCCATGAAATATTGACTGAAAATTACCAGCCTTTGTTTTTGACGTTATGAAAGTTAACTCAAAAGGCTCATAAGATATCGTTGCCACGTCTTAATATTATGCAAAGTCAAAGGTTGCATTTAGGAATATTGACACATAGGATCGATGGGGATTTTTAAAACTTTATTTGTAATGGTAAACTACAGCTCTTCACCAATATTTGGCTTTCCGGGAATTTTTGTTATTTGACCACTTATTTTATGTCTAAATTGACCGGACTACTTCCTATGCGATAAATGATCATGACAAAGTTGTTGAATACAAAATCTCAAAGAGTTGTGCTGTAAGCATTTTATTGGATCAATACATATAATTGAGAAACGAAGATAAAAGGACTTTTTGAAGGTTCACGTTCGTTTTTGCCTCGCCACGAAAAATTTCAATATTCGGGGCGGGGCTGGCAATTTGTAAATCCAGCGACTGTTTTTTTTTTTACGTAAGAAAATCAATGATTTTGAAAACTGTTTTTTATCCTGACTAGACACAGTGACCACACCACACCTGATGGTAAGCATGGTACAGTCCAAAAACAACGACTATCAACAGTTAAGGAAATCCCATCGGTAGTCGCAGCGATTATGCTGGCCTGCACAAATATATTTTCACACTACATTTGAAGAACTCCATATCATAGAACGGTGGGTACACGCACGCCGGAAGACCATTCCACAGCGTAACGACACGGCAAAAAGTTAGAGAACTTCTTAGCCATAGCCGGGATGTGAGTTGCCGCAAATCTGTGACTTCATACATCCGCGCGCGTGGCTCTATTAAGGCAGGGAGAGGGTGGAACGAGGTCAAAAAACTCTTCAGAACCTCGCCGCGATACAGACGGCAGATAACGCTTATTAAGGCAATATCTCTGCGCAACTGGAGCGGTTCAAGACGCTTAGTACCGTCTGGATCATTCACGACGCGGAGACAGCGCTCCGGTGCAACCTGTCCCGAAGGTCAAGTAAGACTGAACATAAACATCCAAAAAATGCCTAAAAAATTAATATATTAATTTCTATGCTTATGGAAATACGTTTAATATGATTCATGCATGCATGCCGTGGTGCACTATAATTGCGGGAGCATTTATATGTTCTATTTTGTGTAGCATGGTCCTTTTGTTTTCTTACTCAATGTCACCCATGTCGGGTACCCATTTATGTAAAATAAAGTAAACATATAATACTTTGTATAAAAGTAAATATGATCACGAAATACGACGAGTATGTTCGCCGTGGAGGAACGTTGCCATCCCGCAATATGTTAATACGCTCTTCACTTATGTATGTATTCGTTATTATTTATATTTGATGTCGACGTTTAGTAAATGGTTTTTGCCGTTTCTCCGCGGAGTAACGTTATGGAGATTCCGAATTATTGCTTATTCAACGTCACGCGTCACGCCGCTATCATTAATATTTACTAGAAATTTTTAGGTATTTTTTTAAGACTAAGTAAAGTATTACTCTAAAAAGACATTTTTATTTTAAAGCGTCATTCGTTGAAAGAAACAAATGACATTCGGTTTCAGCTGTAGGCGTGGGACAATGCACGAGTCACAGGCTATATAACAGTGATATAATTTCACGTGCCCATCACTTAAGTCAAAAATCACTGACATACAGACGGTTTAGCTGGCAAGACATAATGGTGTTGGCCGGGAAACGCCTTTACAACGTCACCAGGAGAGGGGCGAGCACTTAAAAGAGTTAAGCCAGCAAGTTATGGGTTGAGTTGCAACGCAAGGGCATCCCAGTTGGTGCCGACCTCGACTTGGTCGGCCGACTAGGAAACAACCTGATGCCTTCAAACATTCGGCAATGCATAAATCTCTAGTTTTTTAACAGTGTTAAAATAACATAACGTCATGTCAAAATAACATCACGTGCTTCGAGACTGAGATGGCATTATGATACAATTGCGCTTGCGACTGAGACAAAAGTAACATCATTCATATTCATTAAAGAGAATAGCTTTAAGGTAAATTGAGTCTTATTCTCAATTCTTTTGGGTTTTGTTTAAATGAAGGTTATTATTTCCATGCCTACTCAGCTATTTCTTTTTTCTTTAGCATTTACCTCTGGAGACCTCATAGCATCAACTATCTTTCCTTTGATTAAGTAATTCCTTTGCTCTTCACCTAAATAAAAAAAATCTCATTTAACCTTCAAATGTCGACAGCGCGCTTTCGAGAATATCACCGTCCTAATTGAATATCGTCTGCTGGTTGATAATATCAAGCAAATGGCTCTAATTAAGGAAACGAAGAATAATTTTACGAAACGGTTATATTGGTATTTGCAAATTGAACGATTTACATTGCGCGCTTACTACTTCACTAAGTAAACTATTTTAATTATGATCTTTACCTATAACAGAGGCTTTCGCGAGTGCCTTTACCCTGATCATACAGGATATTGGAAATTTTAACGATATTATTGTTTAATATGGAAGATATTTACGACAGTCGACGTACATACTTTTTTTTTCTAAAAGAGCTATATGGTATTCTCAATGGAAATTTTTTGTCATTATGGAGTAAGAAAATAAAATAATCGATAAAACGTGAATATGTAAGCTATTTATGCTCATCTGTTTAAATAATAAATTACATTGAATAAGTTATTAATTTATTTTATATTTATAAGATTTTGGGCGACCAGTAGTCAAAATATACTACACAAAAATAATAAATAGTCATATAAATATACTTGCAATATTGTGCTGTGCCGTTCAAGGCCACTACATCGTGTCCTAGAAAAGTAAACAATACAAAGAATATGAACTTGAGTACGTCCAGTAACTCATATACCTTCAGAGACCTCCAGTCGTGATATACATATGCGGGTCGACGTGACGACGCCGACTCTATGTTAACTTACTAAACATTCCTCATATAATGGTCTCTTTCGGTTTTGGACTTCACTTTACTTATTATAAGGCGCATTGTAGTAACTTCGTCGAGTCAGTGTTAAAAATGAATTAAAAACCATAAAATAAAACTTAAACGGACGTAAACGTTGTGAAGTGTTAACAATTTACAACTTGCACAATTGATTATTGTCAAAATTATTACCTATTGTTAATAATATTAATCATTAATCATATAAGTTGTCTAAAATTAAGAAGGCGTAAAACATTCCCCACAACAAACAAAGACGTTATGCTTCTATAGCTTACATGCTAGGAGCAATGTAGTCCCCTCCAATTTGGAATGTGAGATTCCGATTCTAGCAATAAACAGATTTTAATTCAATATATTTCTTAAATGTCTAAGTGTAAGTAACATGCTTCTATGGAATGCATGCTACCGGTAAAAATATATTTGCCATTATTTTATTCGCTATAGCTTCGATGTAACCGAAACAAAGTCCCTGTTTCGTGGACGTAGCAAAGTAAAAGATATAGGAATTCAAGATCTTAGGAATAGCTAATTCTGCTTGTGTTTAGTCATAACATAAATACTGCAGCAGGTTTGATTTGTTTCTTAAAATCCATGAATACGTTTAACTGTCTACCCTGTAGGTTATTATTGTACCTCGACAGCTGATATGTTCAAAGTAACTAACGTTTGGGAGTGATATTATCATTCAGGATTAATGCCGTGCAGGATTGACCTTGCTGGAGCTCAGTGTAAACTCACTGATGGCTCACTGCATACTGTTGAGAAGCTCTGCTGTACGGCGGCATGAAAGATTGGCCATTCCAAAAGGCAAATACGCTTCAAAATAGTTTACAAAGAAATGCATTTCTAACACGCAATAAACCTGAACACGTAAAATCAAACTATAATGGAGACATTTTGTATATATACAACCGTATATATTAAAATTGTTTACTAATACCTAGAAGTATATATATTGGTATACCTTGTGACAATAAAGTAACCGGAAATTGTGATTTATATTTCTCTAGCTGAATATTATTGAAATACGTTTATTCTGCTAAGTTGATAAGACTGTCCTTGATCTCTGTGCCAAATATAAATATGTATAATCCTTCAACCGGTCTATTTACAGCAGCTAGTTAAATCAGTCCACCCCAGTGGCGTGTCACGATTTTCACGACGAATAAGAATATTGAACAAAAAGTGTGTCTCAATTTTGTTTTTCCAGCGGAATTTTTTGTTCCGAATCGTTACAAATATTAGAAAAGGCTTATGGTGAATCAGTTTTATCAAAAACTCAAGTCTACGATTGGTATAAAGCATTTAAAGACGGTCGATAGACCGTCGAAAATTTGCCTCGCTCCGGACGACTTTCGACCTCTAACACATTCAATGAAGAATTCGTTCCACAGGGACAAACGGTCGATAATAAATTTTATTTGGTCGTATTGAGGAGTTTGCATGGGAAAATCTGTCAAAAACAACCGGAATTCTGGAGAAACGATCCATGGATCTTGTACGACGATAATGCGACGTCGCACAGACCCACAATTGTGACCGAATTCAAAGTCAAAAACGCGATAAATATCATCGATCAACCACCATATTCTCTGGATTTGGCCCCATGTGACTTTTTTTCAATCGATTGTATACCATACTAAGGAGTGCGTACCAGAAGTGTTTCGAGGATTAGTAAAAACGCTGGCATATCTGTATTGCATCCAACGGGAAAAACCTTCGAAGGCGACAAAAGGAATATTGACGGATAATTAAAAAAATTGCGTTGCATTCACAATTCCGGATGTTTCACACGGTATGTTTTATATTTTCTTCTTTACTAATCGAATGAACTTTGCTTCAATGCTCACAAGAAACATCTTTTAAGGAAAAATGAAAAAGTTGAAGCTTAAGTGAGTTGATCGGCAGGAGCTGAAGCCAAAGGATTGGCAATTCTAAGGAGATCGGTTTATAATCAGCTGAACCTGAAGCTTTTTTTTTTTCGTTAAGAGAGTTTGCTGTTGGCCGGGAAAGGCCAATTTACAATTTACAACATCACCGGGCGTGGAAAACTGAAGCGTATATTTTGTTCAATTTCGGTGCTTATTAGAAACGCTCGGCTTTAGCCGAAACTTCGGCCTGTTTTCGCTGAAGGAGTCCATGCTTGCGGTCAGACACTGTAATGATACACATCTGGTCATACAATTGGTAATTGGTGACGTTTACCAAATTGTTTCCGATGTCAACTTAGTTGCCATTTAAGGTATAAAAACTTTTAAAAATATCTTTAACAGCTCGTCAGTAAACGGGGGTCATTTGTGTCCGAGCAAAATCGATTTCAGTTTACATACAGGCTGAATAGGGGAGCGTCACGCGCCCCCTTCTGTCGCCAAAAGAAGGAATTTTTGAATTGGTATTTCAAAATGAATCTTTTGAATAGTAGCATGAACTATTTCAGATTGTTTGTATTTTAAAGGGTGAAAAAACGGCAGGACGCGGAATACCCCTCGTTTACAGACGGAAAATGCGGACAAAATGCTTACAGATGAGGTGTTAAAAAAGGCTTAATTCTATGTAGAATTTTGTGATGTAGATATTCTGTCATATACATTTGGGTCCTATAAACAAAAGATGATACGAAAAATATCACTTTGTAATTTTTTGTTTGTTGTATTTGTTTTTTATATAATAAGTTAGTTTTTTTTTATAGTTTTGTGGCTTTTAGCTTCACTTTTATTTTGTGGAAACATTGCTAGCTTCTGTACCTTTTTTAAAATATTTATATGCTGAATGTTTCCTTGAAAATGTGCAAAATAAAAAATTGGATAAAAAGTATAGAAATTAAGCCAATATTATTTGAAAAGTAAATTTGATTGCGACTGAGTTTGCTGTTGTCCATTTTCTATTTTGTTTGAGACTTCGTTAATATTAAACGGCCTAAAGCGGATCTTTGGTTCTGAATACCAAATTATTAGCCCGTTAATGTGTTGGGGAGATATCCTTCTTAGACAACGATACCGCGGCTGTATTACGCAGCCCATTGTTTTGCATTTAGTTTTCGTTTCTTGTGCGTATTTTAATATTTCAATTTCGATGTAATTGGATTTAGGGATTTTTTCCTTTATCTCATCGTAAGTAATTCCCAGTATGTCTGTATGTTTTACTTGACCTTTCTTTGTGTATTATTGTAATTCGGCGTAGCGTCAATTTTTTATATTTATTTTTACAACCTATTTAATATTTACTTTTTTTTTTGTTGCTGCTTCCTGGTTGTGTAATGAATAAGGGACCGGTATCCATGTGCGGCGATGCGATTGCTCGTAGGCTTGCAACCCAGCACGTACGTCCTAAGGTTGCCAAATTAAGTACGAATTTAGGCACCGCATGCTCACCGGTGCAGGAAAACATTGTGAGGAAACCCGCACGGCATCTGATAGAAACATCATGTGTAGATGCCTCTGAAAACGGCGATCAGCAGTTGTGCTACTGGTTACGTTGGGCACGACATTAAGCGCAAAGTGGATACAGCCATTATTGCTCCCCCCAAAAAATGTTTTTATGGTTCCCTAATTGCGTGGTGTCCTACATATGTATTTTGACAGATTTAAATAGGAGGCAAATGCGTAAAGCAACGATCGAATCCAGCCCGAATTTTCTAATTCCTTATTTTCACGAACTCGGTTCGGACGCAGGATATCGGAAAACAGTTTCGCGGAGGGAATCCCACCTTAACTGTACACTTAAAACGAGTTCAACGTACAACTGTGTGGAAGTTCGTTGTAAAACATTTAAGAAGCAAAGAGCGTCAGCTTGTTTTAATTAGCGGCACAGCGCCTCCAGATGCTGGGGGATAAGTTACAGCATTGCTGACACCGCAACGGATAAGCTCTCTGCATTATCTGTCGGCCCTACATTCCAGTAATACCCTACTTTGTCTGACTGTAGACATACATATCTGTGACGCGAGTGCAGAGTTTAGGGTAGCTTATTTTTAAATTTAGGTAAACAGAACTATCCACTTTTTTAATTCTAACTTGGGACAATGACCACACCTGATGGCAAGCATGGCGCAGTCCAAAAACGAAAACGACTAGCAGCAGTAAAAAAAATTATATTGATAATCGCAGCGATCATGCCGACCTGCACTAATGTCTCTTCACGCTTCGTTTAAAGGAGCCCATATCATAGAGCGATTGCATTTAAACACGTTCGACGGGCCCCACAGGGGTGCCCTTGCGTAGCCGCCCAACCCATAAATTTCGCTGGCTGAGCGCCCTCTGCGTTCGCTCACTAAGCCCGGTTTTGTTGTGAAGGTCTTTCCCAGGCCACAAAAGTAGGACATGACGGAAAAAAAAATCGCTCGACGGGTGAAAATTCCACAGCTCTGCGTCTCGAGAACTTCTTAGTCGTAGTCGTTATGGAGTTGCCGTACAGCCTTGACTCCATAAACCCGCGCGCGTACTCCTAGTATGAAAGGAATCAATAGCTAGTATCATCATGCCGGCTTGAGTACGTCGCGATAGGAAACCTGTACCTTTAATATCATACTAATGTTATAAATGTGTAATTCTGTAATGCAATGACCCCGAAATGCAACAGGATGGAGGAAGTCACCGGGAGACTGCACCGACGTGCTGGTCACGAATTCCCGGTCCTATAAAGCATTCCCGCCCCCTCAAATAATACAATTTCTTATATTATTTGTGTATTTGCAGGACGTACTGGACGAGCGAAACCTCGTCAGTCGAAGCAATTCCTAAAAAAAATACGGTTCAAAGGTACGTCAGTAGAGGCACCTCTAGCCGTGTGTATTTGTGTGTGTGTGTGTCTTGTAGATAGTTCACACAGTTTTATTCTTCTCTTTATCTTTTCACTTGTGTGTAGATTTTCGGAAGTTGTTTATTTTATGTAATGAGATGCCTTTTTGTTTTCGTATACACTTATCTGTTTTCCAAAGCTTGTATTATTTTAGTCTTTGTTTTTTATTCAGCCGAAAGCAACATCTCAAATGATTAGTGCCATAAACTCTTTGCCCAATATACCATGCCATACTATGACCGTATTGTATGCGTACCAGGCAAGGCACGAAAATGTTTATTTTAGTTAGCCCACTACAACACAGTTGGAACAGTCGCGTTTCATACCCGTTTGCAATGGGTTTAATGGCCGTCACATCTGTGGATTATCCGTGTGTATTCCTGTATCGGTGCCTAGTAGACTGCCAGCGTCGCATCGTGTGCTACGCTTGTAGCATATCGGCAATTGCAAACGCGCCGTGCATTCGGAAGACACTACGGTCTTCGCCTCATAGTGTTATACATTCTTATACAAAGTATATTTTTTGCATAATACGTTTATAATACGGTCATAGAACGATACACAATAGCGGGTGATGTGCTTTAAAATTAAAGCGTGTCCGCAACTGGATGCCACTTCTTAAAGATGCAATCTGCGAAGTATTGCATGAAACACGGAATGATAGAACCTTTTTTAGCTTGAAAAAATCTTTACGGAACCTTCCCGGCCTCATGTGGTGAAGGTTGAGGAGGGTCGGACTTGTACACGTTGTTAGGGACACAAAGTACAGAGAAGCAGTAAAGGAGTGGAATATGCTGCCGCCGAGGGTGTTTACACATTCTTATGACTTAGGAGCCTGTAGGAGCAGTAAATAGTTATTTATTGAGCAAGGGCCTTCCCTCACTGACCTTATCTTCATTTTACACCCCAGTTGTGATTGAAGCCGTGCCTTTTGTAGATAATAATTCATATCCCGGCTAGAACTAAAAATCTCTAACTATTACCTTTTCCGAGTCGGTGAGTTGTGATATAGTCTTCCGGTAAGCTTGTCCCCACCGTTCTATGGTATTGGGACCTTTAAATGAAGCGTGAAGATATATTTGTATAGGTCAGCATGGTCACTGAGACTATCGATAGGTCTTTCTTTGCTGTGGATAGTTGTAGTCGCTCTTTGGTCTGCGCCAGCTGAGCGTCAAGCGCGGCGCAGGCACTGTACTGAGCCAAGAATAGTCAGGATAAAACAAATATTGAAGGTCGACTCAGCGGCCAGTCCAGACGGCTATAACGCTTCCAAGTTTAAATATTAGGTCCTTACATATGAAATTGGCGTTTTTCGTACTGGCCACTTTAATCACAAATTTCTCCTCTTTGGTAAGGAATTCCAAATTCACATTTGTACAGCTATAGACTCATGTATTTGTACTACGATGATCGTCATTCATTTGATTTTTTCTTCTGTTTTTTTCTGTTTGCGTCACTCATTTTACAAAATGGAAAACTTAAAATATCGCATTATTTACGAGTACGAGTTCCGCCGTGGCACTAGTGCTGCGGAAACAACTCGAAGGGTGAATGATGTGTATGGCGGTCGTGTTGCAAAAGAAAACACAGTTTGTTTTTGGTTCCAACGTTTTCGTTCTGGAAATTTCGACCTGCAGAACAAGCCCCGTGGACGGCCTGAGACTCAAGTTGATAATGAAGAGTTGAAGGCTATTGTGGAAGCGGATCCATCGCAAACCACGTCCGAGTTAGCTGCAGGCTGCGATGTTAGTGATAAAACTGTTTTAATTCACTTGAAGCAAATTGGGAAGATTAAAAAGCTTGAAAGGTGGGTACCTCACGAATTGACTGAAGCAAACCGGCAAACGCGCGTCGACTGCTGCGTTACATTACTAAACCGGCACAATAATGAAGGTATTTTAAACCGAATCATTACCTGTGATGAAAAATGGGTTCTTTACGATAATCGGAAGCGCTCAGCGGAATGGTTGGATCCTGGTCAGCCAGCCAAATCCTGCCCCAAGCGAAAATTAACCCCAAAAAAGTTACTTGTAAGCGTTTGGTGGACTAGTGCCGGTATAGTTCATTACAGTTTTCTCAAATCTGGCCAGACTATTACGGCTGATGTCTATTGTCAGCAATTGCAAACCATGATGGAAAAGCTAGCGGCTAAACAACCTAGGCTGGTCATTCGCTCCACGCCACTGCTGCTTCACGACAACGCTAGACCACACACTGCGCAACAGACGGCTACTAAATTAGAAGAGCTTCAATTGGAAAGTCTAAGACATCCTCCGTACTCCCCGGACCTTGCTCCAACAGATTACCATTTTTTTCGAAATTTGGATAACTTCTTGCAAGGGAAAAAATTCAACTCCGATGGGGCAATCCAAATCGCCTTCAAAGATTTTATTGATTTCCGTCCGACTGGTTTTTTTAGTAAAGGGATCAATGAACTACCTATGAGATGGCAAAAGTGCATAGAAAATAATGGTTCGTACTTTGATTAATTAAATATATTATATTAAAAAATATTCGACTTTTTGTTCCTCCCATACAATACGCCAATTTCATATGTAAGGACCTAATATAATGATGCCAATAACTATATTCACTTGCAAACGTCGATGGTATCCACCATTTGTCTGGATAGCTGGGAAATGTTATAGTTTGAGCTGAATAATGCAGAACTTTGTAAAACTTACGCGTGCGCCTCCACTCGCTCCAACTTACCCCAGTCCGCAGCACTTTACTAGTTGTAAGCCTGACACGGCTGCAGTTGGCTGCAAGGAATCTATACACGTCAGCATTCTCATTCTTAACCAGCGAATAATGGCGGCTTTACTCCCATTCACTGAAGGAACATTTCGAGCAATTCTTCCTTAATCCAACTGCACTAGAGCATCGGCTCTGTAGGCGTAGGTAGGTAGCTGCAGTGAGTGTGTGTCACACAGGATTGTTGTGTGGGTTGGTAGAGCCATAGATGGGCAAAATGTAATCAGATTAATAAAAATGATTAACGATTACATTTTACGTTTTTTACCATTAATATGATTGCATTTTGCTCATTTATGTTTTAAGCACTACAGAATCCCAGATTGTATACACATTTATCATTTCTTAATATTTTTAATGGATTTAATCATGATTACAGAGCAAGATAATTAAAATGACGACTACATTTTGTAATAATTCATCATTAATCAGATTACATTTTGCCCATCTCTGGGTAGAGCTCACAATAGCGTAAAGCGTCCCTGTCCAAGAAAAGTTCGTGAAAAACACATGACCAACATGCGACTTTATTGAGGTTATAGAGCTCCTGTCCCTCTATCGGCCCTTTAGGTTTGGACTTCCACAAGCGTGACACCCTGCATGTACTTTATAATCCATCTACCCTGTTTGTAACGTATTTTATTTTTGTATTCTTCATATTTGATATATTTCTTTTAAAGTATTATATGTATTTAACACACCTATTTACTATAGTGGACGGCTCTAATATTAGCGGCACGCAATCAGTTCCACTGAGCGTCTGCTGGCAATCAGCGCAGGACGGCGCGTACAGCTGGCCTGCCGAGGGAGCAGACCGGCACATGCGGAGCGGAGTGCAGCTCTTTGAGATTGGTGACAGCGCACAGGATACGTGATGTCATACAATGAATTATACTTTTACTGTTTTACACAGTAGAGTGTGTTGACGTTCTTTGTTTTATATATCGTAACAATATACTGCCATTTTTATTCATTGAACGAACTGATAATATTACAGCCCCAGTATGAAATATACCAGACAATATATTAAGGTAATGTCAGAAAAATATCTTCGCTTAAGGTCTGTAATTTATGTGGTACCGTTCACGTGATAATTTATGCGGACCGCAGTGAGACGGGACGGGACGGGACGGGACGGGACGGGACGGGACGGGACGGGACGGGACCCTGAGTAATGCTTATCTGAAGGAGCGCGCTTGATCTCTTGTATGACATGCCCGTTCCGTTTGGACAATGACAAGCGTCTGGTTCATTTACATTAAAATGTTTTTTTATAGGCGAACGCTTGACCTCAATCACACCTGGTGGAAGGTGAAAATGAGTCCGATGATGAACCGCGTCCGCCTAACAAATGCCTATTCACTCTTCTTTTAAAGACTCCCAGGTCATAAGATCGCGGAAATATGGCCGCTGGAAGCATATTCCACTTTTTAGCCGTTCGCATTATGAAATGAAAAAGTATTTATTTCGCCACAAATAAATAAAAAAAAAAACAGAAATTTAAATGTAGCAATACAAACAACACACAAAACAAAAGAAAATACAAAACATATAAACATGGCGAAAATGGGCCCTTCATCAGCCTAAAGACACAGAGGAAGTCTGCAGCGCTGATTTTCGTGATGAATGTAGAAGCGAATCTTCTCGTGCGGATATAAGGAACATCCAGCACATACGGATGGTATCCGACACGACGTCTAGTGGATACGATGTTTATCTCGACTGGGCGCAGCGGCCGCACCGAGCCAGGCGGCAAGCATAGTGCAGCACATAAAGCGCCAGCGACGATCCATAGTAAAGGGAAACAATCGTTAGTCGCAGTGACCGTGCCGGCCTGCACAAATACCTATTCACGCTTCGTTTAAAGGAGCCCATATCATAGGACGGTGGGAACACGCTCGCCGGAAGACCATGCCACAGCTGAACGACTCGGCAAAAGTAAGAGACCTTATTAGTCCTAGCCGGGATGTGAGTTAGTTACCGCATAGCCGTCAGTCTGTGAACCCGCGCGCGTGCTGCGACTAGGGAAGGGAGGGGTTGGAGCTAGGTGGCATTTATTCTTACTAATATTATAAATTAGAAAATGTGTATATTTGTATATTATATTTTCACGATAAAACTGCTGAACTGGTTTTGTTCAACTTTAGCATAGAAATAGATTAAACGTTTCCGAGAAGGGTTTGGGAGTCGAAGCTGCTCGCGTCCGTAGGCTGTACCCTAGTTTCCCTACACGTGACTCCTGGATGCTAAACGAGCAGCAGCGAGGTGGTAGGGCGTCGGTGCCCGTCTGGATCGCGACCACAGTACATGGGTGTAAAGCCCGTCATAGTGACCAGTTTCGGCTTGTCGCGTTTCGGGATCAGCTTGTGTATATCCAGTAACTCATATACCTAGAGACCTTCAGTCGTGGTATATGTGGGCCGACATGGTGATGTAGACTATCAATGGATTTTCATCCTTTGTTAGTTGCTTTCGTTTTTGGATTACACTGTAATTACCATCAGGTACTCTGTAGTCACTATGTCGAGCCAGTGTAAAAAAAAAAGTAGCAGATGCATGGATATACTGCGGTGAAATAATTCGTTTTTTGTGGGTTTTTATATTCGGTTCTTTGATATAATGTAATGTACGAAGCAGAGTTCGCTACAGATCGTTGACATTTTAGATCAGGCGCTTCAGGACTGTCCAGAGAATCTGTTATACTGCAATAGAAAATTTAAAACCTAGTCTTGGATACAATATAGATGGCGGCACAGGCCAAGGGGAGCGGTTCACAAAAGATTTTCGCGTCAACAAGCCGTTTGTCATCGCGTGATGAATGTCCGTGTATTTGCATATTCCGCGGCAGTTGTTCGGCGGCCGCGGCCCCTTTGCATTAAGGTAAGCCCCCGGGCGGCGCGACCTGCGCCTGGCGTTGTTGCTACCACAGTCTACAGTACACGGCAAAGGCCACTTAACAAGTTTTTTTTATATATGTCTTAATGTAGACAATGTAAGTGTTCTAATTAATAAATAAAATATTTTTAAATTAATTTCTCTGACGAATATATTCGGAAAAAAGTCAATTGCGCGGGATATATTTGGTGCGTGAATGCTAGCTCTTGCACAAACGCATCCTCCCGTCCAAACCCCTTTTCACGTAATGGGATGGGGCACTGACACAACTAGAGAGAGGCAGGATGCAATGTCTAGGAACTGTCAACTAACCCTTATTGGCACCGGGGCCTTCACGATGCCTTGCTGCCTCGCCAGGATCCCCGGGCGTACAATAGAGTACCATTAGCACGACAGACACTGCGCATCATGTTGTATGTAAATAGATAAATAAAAGGAATATCAGTCGCGTGAGCTGCAGCTGTCGCACGGCGCGAGTCGCGTCCCTTCGAGCGGTACCTTAACGCGGTAATGACACAGCCCGGGGACGCTCCACGGGCTGAGCTATCTGTCGCAGAAACGTTTGGAAAATGTCCGCGTTGTATTGACGTGTATTGATGTTTGTACTTCCTGTTTAACTGTTATTAACGCCACTCGAGTGACAATAAATGGCTCCGGCACTCTTGAAACATTGGTATATCAATCTATACAGTATAATTATATAAAAACCTTGCCCGGCCCGTGAACGAGCTATTCGGTATCAATATTAGATTGTATTTAGGTTATGCTTTTTAGTTAAATAGAAAAAAAAATTAATAAAGTAAAAATAAACGAGGAAAACTTACTTGACAATACTGGGAGTGAACGTAGCTTGTTAACAAAGGGAAAAGAAAGCCAAGGATCATGCTAGTAGCTCATGACGTAAAATGGGTGATGATCGCCGTTGATCCCAAGCACAGTTATTAATTAAATCGTTTTATTTTATATAAATAGACGTGATCTCTTTGTTCTACATGCGAAGTAATGCTCTCGGATCGCGGAGGGAACAACAATAAAACGAAAAATGATTATTTCGCTTAAGTAAAAAAAATGGAGATAAAAAATGGTTGTATAGAAAGATAGCGTCATCAATAGCATGCTCCTGTGGTCCGGGCGCGTGCAGAGCAGGAATGATGAAAGGGTCACGGAAACGATACGCAATACGAATGCGAGTGGCAGTAGGAGCCGAGCCCGACCGGGACTTGTCTGCGCAGACCTAATGAAGATAGCTCTGATGGAGGGTGAAGTCAAAACTACGCGAAATCGGCGAGAGTGCATGTAGGGATTAATTAATATTAAGGAAGCGAAAGTGGTTTACAACAATAGAGAGAAGGCGCGTTTCATTCTCTCTGTCAACCTCAATAGGGATTTAGCGTGGTGAAAGATAAAAATGCATTTACTGGGCTTTATGATAAAACATTCCAGTAAGTCAATTGACAAAAAAAGTTAGAAATCGTTTTAATTTTAATGAATTAATTGTATTGTTTGTATTTACACGCGTACAGTGCAATAGTGACTTGGCTCAGTGAAATGGCCCGTGTAATGGCGGCCGGGCCGCGGGTGCAATCCGCTGTGATCGCCTTTCAGTGCAGCCGTGTGTCAGCGCTGCTGGTTCAATATTAAAAGTGTTTCAGTAAAATGTATTTGCAGACTGCACTCAGTTTGCGAATTTCATTAAAAGTTTATCAGAATTTTATGTGACACATGCATTGCGTCAAATAAAAAGCATTTGAGTGATTGAGTGATTGAGTTTTTGGGAAAAAATGGTTTTATTGGCGTAGAGCGGAGGTGCTCAACAGTCGGCCGCGAGAGCTTTTTGAATCGATTTCAGGAGAATTGTCTGATGTCAGTCGATTTACAATTTTTGTTTGATGACTATTCGAGTATGATTCACATTGAATAAACTAGAATGTCTCTTATTGCTTTTTTGATCGAGCGAAGCTAAGTTTCTGAGTCAAATTGGGCCCTTGGCATTTCGTTTAACTGTTCCTCTGTCAGAGGCCCATGATTTCTAAACTAAATAAGATAACGATTGAAAATTAGAACAGTAATATGTTAATCTGTGACTCAAACACGAAAATGATTTATAAAATAAAAAATAAAAAAACCTTAATACGTCAAATGGGTTGATGCTATGCGCTAACAGTTTAATTCAACGTTTTGTTAGGCCGTCAAAGTAGACATCTTTACACCCATTTCGTCCCTGGGTCTATCATAAAAACAGCTTATCGTATTCAGTTAATTTCAATATTAACTAATATCCTATAATTTGAAAATGAAAACACAATGAAAACTCGCAAAATTTTATAAGAAAAAAGGTACAAGCATTGCAAGTGCAGGAATTTTCTACATACACATTTCAAACACGACTTTCTAGTTTTAAGTTTTTGTTTCCATAAACAATTTTAGTCGTATTTTACAGTATAATAAAAATATGATAAACATAGATCCAGAAATATTATATGAGTACGCGCACAGAAGCACAGCTGTACAGCAGCTGATGTCCCGGCTACGGCGGGAAGTTCTCTACCTCTTACTGCAGCTGTGTCGTCGGGCTGTGGAGTGCTCTTCCGGCGAGCGTGTCCGCACCGTCCTACGATATTGGACCGTTTAAGCGGAGCGTGAAGAGACATTTGTGCAGGCCGGCATGATCACTGCGACTAACGATGTGGCTTATATGCTGTTAATGGTTGTAGTTCTTTTTGCACTGCACCATGGTCACCAGTCAGCTTAAAATGATAATAAACACGGACTGTTTGTGATGTAGTTGAACGCACCGTGGCCCCCCACACGAGGGAACTACGCGACACGCGGGAGTACGCGGGGAAGTCCACAGGCTTTAACCGTGTGGACGCAATGGAAACGGCATACGTAAACGAATACGGCGAGAGCCCAGCCGCGGCCGGTTGCATTCGTCACCGCTCCAAAGCACAAGATAAAGCGGGAACAATGATTTCCACCAGGACAGTTTATTGTTCGCCGGGAAAGGCCTGTACACCGGGCGAGAAGCGGCAGCTGCTTATGGTTATGGTAGCAATGCAAAGGCGCCCGTGTGAATACGAACCCAAGGGTTCAACGTCTACAAGAGTTTTGGAACCAACTACGCTGAGAAAAAACGCCGAAAAACACTGGCAAGGCTGCGTCGGGTTGGGGAAACAATCTTAATGATATCTGAGAGCAGTTGTGCACAGCGTCCGGTCAGGAAGCGCGGAAGGGCGTCCCGGCGAAGCCGTACAACTATTAATATGGTAGTTTGTGCACTCGTGTGGCATCCGTTACTCTCTGATTCAAGTCAGAATATTGACAGACCGATGTTACCATGTTTTTGTATGAACGCTATAAATGTATGAGCCAAAACCAAAACAACAAACATTCATTCACTCAGTTGTCTATTACTTGATCAGCTGCGCCGTTGGTCGCGTTGGGCGCGACATATAAGCGCAAAGTGGATACAGTCGCTAATGCATCTCTGCCCATACCGAAAGGAAAATAGCCTGACAATTTTTTTTTTGTTATTTCCGAATGGGGTCGTTTTCTAGATCCGTATTTTGGCGCATTGAGATCGGAGACAGTGCGTCCGTATTTCCACCGATTCGGATCGGATGAGTGACCGGCCTCAGCGTGTCCTGCCTGCCGTTAGCGTAACTGTTCTTATAAAGCAGTTTATTTTTGTTATACGTAAAATTTTGTTATTTCAAGATATTAAACGAAACTGAGATGGTCTTTTGCAGTCTCCCCAAAGGTAATCTCTTGGCGTAGTGGTCGAAGTTTCTTGACGATTCTTTTATCATAGTTAATGCGATGCGTCTTCATTTGTTGTGGTCATCAGCATCTTGGAAACAATGACCCGTGTATGCGTGCATTGGCTCTTGCGGTACATGCATACATATTTTCCATATATATTTAGACACTAAGGAACCCTTAATTGCTTACAAATTTATAGCACATTATTGTTTAGAAGTGCTTTAGCCATGGGTACAAATTAGCAAAATTAATATTATATTATTATATTAAAATTTTGTAATCGTTAATCATTAATCTGATTACATTTTACCCATCTCCGATCTGGAGATATAAATGATTCGTCCTCTTGTATCTTAGAGCACGCGCTAACGGGTGAAGTCAAAGCAGTCTAGTCGAGATATATGGGAGACTATGTAAACACTTTTTATGGGGTATTTCGCAAATACCCCTTTATAAACGAGCGCGGGGCTCGCGGGCGAGTTATGGCTCTCGTATGGGTTTGGGCGGCCCATAAATATGCATTCTTGCTTACGGGCCTAATATCTCCCTTGAATATTACACAGACAGCCAATTGCTAACAACGTGAACTTGTTAGAGTACGCATCAATTAGAATGTGATCTAACATACTGCTGTGTCATTGTCAAAGTGTTAAGGTGATCCAATTAATTGAAAAAACGGCTCCGACTCTCCTCCAACATCTAAAATTCGATAAAAAAAAAATTGACGTAATTCTAATATAATTTCTACCAGTTATAAAATATCTGCAACGGGTACCTGATTCTGCGCGACAATTAAAGTTTCAACGTCAATTCTTTAATCATTAAGTAAAAACATATTTATATTATTTATTTGTGTGTTGGTGCGGTGCTCTAGTAAATAACGGACCGGTATTGCCGTGCGAATTTAGAACCCGTGCTCACCGGTGCAGGATCGGCATCGTGAGGAAACCCGCATGACATCGGATAGAAATGTTATGTGCAAGAGCTCTGAGAACGGCCATCAGCTGCGCTACTGGTCGCCTTGGGCATGATATATAAGCGCACAGTGGATACAGCCGCTAATGTATCTCTGCTCCCCCGTGAGAGATATTTATTTATTTTATTTTCAGGGAAACACACACACACATATGAGACAATAAAAAACACACAAAAAAATACATGCAATCATTTTAAAATGCATATATAAAGTATTTTTTAAAGAAAAATGGGCAATAAATGTGTCTGTTTTAGCTAATATTAAACAAATTAAAAAATTGCGAATATATCATTTAATTGAAATTTGATATTGTAAAAAAACCTACTTACACGCAGCGCGATACACTCGTAGCAAGTTGATAATTAATCGTAAAACCGCAATTTCCTAACAAACTTAGAAAATATGGCTAAAGTTCAGATAATATAAGCGAGTGTAAAAAATCGATTCTAGGAGATAGCATCATCCTGCTCTAAGCTCAGATTGGGCTCACTTAAAACTTAAAAACATCGAAATGTGTTCGCAGAGCAACGATATCAGTGCTCTCACTCGTGTATCGAGCTGTTTCCAATACAATCAAATTGTTTAACATTTTCTTTGTGCTAATATTATTTATATATTTGTACATATTTCTTTAACATAATCAATAAATACACATATTGTTTGTATTTTAAAATTAATAGTAGTAAAAAAACATCTTTTTATTTAGTAAAAAAAAAACATGTAGGCCTAAAGGAGCCAGGCCAGAGACACAAACCGCCGGTAGTCAAGAGCTCAGGCTGAGATCTTTGCTTAGCAATGTGGCCTGGCGGGTGTGCGCTACGTGCAGAGACGGCGCCCGCAGCTGCGGCCTGCGCGCCACGCGGCACGCTGTGTACCTCAGGCGACTCACACGACACCTCACGACTCCTCACTGTGAGACAGAGGAAGGCGCTGTTACATTCTGATGGCAAACCCCACGGATTGCGGCAATACTATTTCCCATTAAAGTTTCTCACAATTATCGTTTTACTTTATAGAGTTGTAACGCAAGCGAATCTGTCGTTTTCAAACTTTTTTGTATTCAAATAAACCCATTCTTGAAACGTCCTCTCCATGACGGAGACATGTTTCTCTGAATGAAAATATATATATGTATAATGCTATTATGAACAGCACGGTGGACAGCCTACATTCTGACCGTTCTTGTCGGATACATAATCCCTTTGGGTTGGGTTTGGATGTTCATCAAATCAACTTATTACATTCTACATACAATTGGTATGAATGCCCAAATTAAGTAGCTGGTTAAAACAAAGCATTCTGAATAATAATGTTGTCTTTTTTGTTATTCAAACAGTGGGACTCGCTTCCTGCGTCTGTTTCTTGCAACAGCTCATGACATGCGCATCTTCAAACATCGAGTGAGTGTGGGCGCGCTCACATCATCGACCTGATCGTCACTTTCCTACGAGTGAAATTTGTATCTAAAGACCGATTGATATCAATAAGCAGATCTTCACGATTCCTTGTGGTTTTTGGTGATCGGTTGAATGTTGGCTTTCCTCAAAGCCTGAGGAACAATACCAGAGGAGAAAGACAGGCGGTACAGGTTTGTAGGAGGGTATATAAGCTCGGTTGCACATGCGTCCAGCGCCACCGATAGGCTACCCTCGAGGCCACTAGCCTTTCGCACATCGGATCGTTTCATAGCGTAAAGAGTTCGTATCGGCACTCAATTTACGCAGCACACAATGTAGCGTTTTTGAATAATGTTTAATGCGTACGCGTTGCCGATTCAATAGAAAAGTGTGAACGTGAGTTGCAAGTGCTACCCTGGTAATGCGAGGCTCACCCCGAAAGGGATGTAGCGTGACGATACATTATTATTATTCAATATGGCGACTAAGGTATCTCTTGAACACCGCAATTCAACCAGGTGTTCAGAGAAGGACAACTCGACCAAACCTGCATCCCGCTCCCTCCCGATCGTACTGGTTCTCTTTTCCATCGGGCCTGAGGGAGCACGGACGAGAGAGTGCTTTTCTGGCTGCGCGTCCAGTTATGCACTTAAATATCTCCTGCGCAATTGACTGTTTCCGAAAACTGGATCTCGAATTTCTTAACCGGTGTTGAAACAGTCGCCGTAGCCGAAACCGGCTAGGACATCATCATCATCATCATTCAATATGAATAACATATTAGTGTACACGTACATTGCACTGTGGTAAGATTCTGTTTAGAAAGTTCCTCGCGATGCGCGTACCTGAGTGCCAAAGTTAGATGAGGCGGTAATCGAGAGCGCATTAATTTTCGCCACTCGTTCGCAGGCTGATCGATTGTTTTGCCCTAATCGTTTTCGCGGAGAGTTCCTCATGTTCGGAACACTTTCTTAATTGCAAGTTACAACTTATACTTCAGCCGAGTTGCTAATCTGTTGCATAAACCGGTACGTGCTCCACTTTCTGCGACTTCTGCCACATATCGCTATACGAGTATTTCATTTCCGTTAGACGTAAGATATTGCTACCTGCGCACGTTTTACCGATGCACACTCTTAATTCTGTCGCATTTCTTGTCTAAACATCGACTCAGAAACGAAATAATATAATTTAAATTTAGATATCAGAATGCGACTACTCACGACTGATTGTTGAAATTTCATGTTATTCATTTAGGAACATATTATTGTGAGGTTGGGGTTCTTCAATGAAGCCACACCGGTATTATTAAACTTAATTTACTTAAATAAAATTTAAATCGATAATTAGTTCAGAAAACACTACATTTAATGTCGCACTGAAAACTTTACTTTAGTTTCGCTTTACGTAGACAGCTACTGTCCCGCGTTCGAACCTGCCACGCAACTTTAGCGGAGCTGTAGAATAGGAATCGGATAGAAGATTCTCCAGGCATCTTGTATATTCCAGCGTTGACGTGAGGCTGCAGCGACACTTTTGGAAATCGCTTTGTATTCTCCAATAGATGACACCACTAATGTCATGGTAATATAAAACAATAAGTTATGCTATTCGCCACGAGATGGCTTTACGAACAGTGGTTCATCTACTTGGCAGTAGAGGTCGCCACATACCTGATCATTATTCCGTAGCAATGTTATGGAAGTCACTTTTATCACATGCATGCTGTCTGTTTCAGTTACGTGCATACTATAAAAGAACAAAATGCATTACCTTGTTATACTTGAACGTTTAATAAAAATATTAGCAGAATATTATGAGTTTCACAATCCAAATTAGACCAAATCACTAGACCAATATATTTATTAAATGTCCGTATACACAAAATAATGCATTTTTATGCTTGCTCGCCACTGGTTTGTTTGAATTTCGTAATTATATGATGACACTCAAGATGTTTATTGGATTAATGGCATCATTATGGCTAGATGTCGATCAATATACAACAAAGTAAAGAATGAGTAAGTCCGAAACATTAACACATCCTGTGTCCTTTAACTACCATAAATTGGGATTAGACTGACACATCGAGCGCTCGAATTGTGATTTGCAGCTCTTGCCGTCTCTGTCGCACTTGTATGCGTCCGTATAGGTACGTCTCACATAAGTCGGCGACACAATCCCAGCTTGTGTAACGAAATTTAAAAACAATCCCCACGAGGCTGCCTCGGCAATTTATTTTGTTGCCTGTGAGATTGTTTCAACACTCTCATTCGGACATAGCTTAAGGCATAGGCACAGCGGTTTTATAC
The DNA here is from genome assembly GCA_036320925.1 of Automeris io. NCBI lineage: Eukaryota > Metazoa > Arthropoda > Insecta > Lepidoptera > Saturniidae > Automeris > Automeris io. The sequence goes on from JAUDJH010000011.1 coordinate 16,608,082, forward strand.
AAATCGCGATTAATGTAAATTTTATGTAAAAAAAAAAAAGTTAAAGAAACTGTTTAGCCTTTTATTAAAGAGTATGTATTAACTAACAAAACAAACAAGTTAAAACTGGAACAGCCGAAAAGTTGCTATTGTCAACTGGAATCAAGCGTAACGCTAGAAGACCTTCCGTCGTGCAGCCTTCCTTGAAGAAAAAGAAAAGAAGATTATTTTATTCTAATTAAATTTATTGTTGTAAACCTATTTGTCTCCCATAAAAGTAAATTAAAAAATTGAATACGAAAAATTTATTTACGGATTTAGGCAGCACAAGCTCAGCAGTGAAAGAAAATCGTGAGGAAACACGCATGGCTATCTATGGCATCTAATAGAAACGTCATGTGTAAGAGACCTGAAATCGACGATTGATTAGCGGCTTTACTGGTCACTAATGTGCCTCTACTCGCCTAATGGACTAACAGGGACATAGCGTAACGATATATTATTATTATTTAAGAAATATGGTTTCTCACTTTTCAGATGCAAAGAAAATACACACAAAGAAAATTTAAATTTATCATATTTTGATGTAAAATTTAGCATTATTGGAGGATTCAAAGTGATATTTAAAAAAGTTACTTATTATAGTGAAACATATTATAGTACACAAAGTCTATATATCTTTTCTATAATCTTTTGTTTTTTTTTATTAAATCGCTTAAGCTTATACCTCACGACATCGCTCCGCTTATGCATTGTGCAATAGGCTATAGAAATAGAATGAAATCATAACTTGGTCGCATCGTCCTGGCGCGAGCGGGTTGAACCTAGATACCGCAGCATTTCGGATGCGAGACTAAGGAGCTCCTCTAGGGGCTGTAAATATTTTGTCTGATTGAAATAAAACTGTTTCCCATTTGCATTTCGTTGCCAAATAAACAAATATGTATTAAAAAGTATATTATTGCTTTTTATCTCAATTCTTTGGTTATGCACGTATAATGTTGTATTGTTTAGTTTTCGTTCTTTTTTTTAATCTTTTTTATTTTATTTAGGGTGCAGTCCCTCAAAAGTATAGAAGTAACTCTTCAAGGATCACGTCTTTGTTCGTTTGTGTATCGATTTTTTTAATCGAGAATGATTATGACGAAATTCTTGCCTATTGAATTCAGCCTTAGCAAGGTTTCCGGATCACGTCAAGCAGGCGCGCGCTGCAGCCCCGTTCGGTGGAGGTGAACTTGCTGACGAATATATTCGAAAAAAGTCAATTGCGCCGGATATATTTGATGCGTGAATGCTAGCGCTTGCACAAACGCACCCTCTTGTCCAAACCCCTTTTAACCTAATGGTATGGGGAACTGGCACAACTAGAGAGAGGCAGGATGCCCTGTCTGGGTACTGTCAACTAACCCTTATTAGCATCGAGGCGTTCCACAATGCCTTGTCGCCTCGCTAGAATAATAATGATATATTTTTTTATTACTCTTTGTGTCTTGAATTCAACAGATGCATTGTTTTACGCTGTAAAACTGCTTTCGATTTATAGAGATTACCACGGAGTGTGTTAACCGAGTCGGGTTTAACTGCACGGACTCGATTACCCGGGATACCATTACAGGGAGGGGGGAGAAAGAAGGGGGTGAGCCCGCGGCCCGCGGCGTGTCCGCGAAACGACTGTCGGAAATTAGATAGTCCGCGTTAACCCTTATCTAGGCCACCTGGGAGTACTCGCCGGCCGTCATTGTTCCGCTCTAGTGACACCATGGTGCCGCGTTCTCCTGGATAGGAATAAAATAGCGTTCATCAAGACCGAAGCGGTTTTCACAAATTTCAGTCCTTTCTTTATCTACTAAATGATAAATATTACCTGTTTTTCGGTTTACTGTGGACTTTATTCTGGAGATTTCCAGGCTGAGGTGTTATAGCATGTAGGCGTAACCCGATACGCTCTTGTCGCCCTAAGGGTCGTTAGGGTGTTACGAGACGTGCGGGGTAAGAGAATGCGCGCGCGCACGGGACGCTTGGAAGGCAGTCGACTACCGAGACCCAAGGCGGGAGTACGTGCGTGTACGTCGCAGTTCGGTGTGCCTTAAAGTGCAAATAAACTGTAAAACGCCAAATTCGTATCTTACTATAACCACACCCACGACCACCGGTCATAGTGTATAATTTAATTCGCCCCTCCTACGATGGCAGCGCGTACACTCTTATTTGGTTGACATTCCAGCTGCTCGCGCGAGGCGATTCGCCTTCTCTGTTTTTATTCTCATTTGTTCACCAAAATTTCTTTAAGATTTGTTGGTGAATATAATTTTATTCTTTACAGTTTTATTAGTTGCGAGAAGGCCGACATAACTATATCCTGATATTCTTCGTCTTTTTAAATTACTCAGTATATTTGTACCTTTGTAACGAAAATGCAGTTAATGTCATTATAATTTAGTGTTCTTTTCACCGCAGTCTAGCATTCGTAGCTCTGTGATGAATAAAGTCCAAAAATAATTGTTATGTTGAACGTAGAAACAACTGGCGATAAAAAAAAAACGCTTTGATGAACAATATAATTTGGAATCTCACAAAAATAAATTGTTCATCGTAGCAGAAGATACCTACCTTGGTGCCACTGCGTAAAAGGAAAATCATTTACAAAATCCACATTATTCTTTGTACAATTGCGAAATACAGTTTGACGTAAAATAAATCAAGTTAACATTCTACAAAAAATATATTTTCCCTTTAAAAAATGTCCCCGGCTCCTGCGGTATGTAAGTATTCCTGTTGTTCTCGGTATAGATACATATAGATAGGCGTATTACGAGTAAGAAATAGTACCTAAGTTATAGATTAAACCAAAGATAAATTGAATCTATTGTGAAACTGTACAAGTTATGTAGATTATAAAATAATTACTCCAGCCTCTGCTTCACTGATAGGATTTGTTTATCCTGCCTCGGCGTAGTGAGCACGCCGCGTCTGGTGCGGAGATGGGCAAAATGTAATCTGATTAATACTTAACGATTACAAAATGCAGTCGTAATTTTATTTTTTGTAATCACGATTACAGGGCAAGAATCCATTTAAAACATTTAGAAATCATAAATGTGTATACAATCTGGGATTTTGTAGTGTTAAAAACATAAATGAGCAAAATGCAGTTATATTAATGGTAAAAAACGTAAAATGTTATCGTTAATCATTTCCTTTAATCTGATTACATTTTGCCCATCTATGGGCTGGCGGTGACTGTGGCGTGATACAAAATGCGATAACAGCTATCAATAGTCAAGAAAAAACCTATCGACAGTCGCAGTGATCATGCAACCCTGCACAAATATATCTTAACGCTGCTTTTAAAGGAGCCAATATTATAGGACGGTAGAAACACACTCGCTGGAAGGCTATTCCGCTGCTCATCGACTTGGCAACTAGAGTTACAGAACTCCTTATTCCTAGCCGAGTGTGTGTTACCGTATAGCCGTAACTCCGTAAACCCGCGCGAGAACTTCAAATAACTCTTCAGAGGCCTAAATCTCTAAGACAATTTAGCGATTCCTTGCTTTGATATCACGTCAATTTCGTAAAAAGTTACGACATTCGCAAAAATCGTATTCTCTGTGATACTTTGTTGAAATGAATCAAGTTCGTTACCGTGACATGATATAGACAAGACACGATGTTAACGTGGTTTTGAAATGGTAAGATTTGAGTGTGAAATCTAAATTGTCATACAGAATTAGGCCCCAGAACACTCGCCGTGATACTAACGGTACAAATCGTTTGATAAGCCAATGTACTTAGGGCAACTAGAGCGGGTCAAGGTGCTTATAACGTCAGGACCATTCACAACGCGCACCACATCCAGGGCGTGGAGTAAGCGCTGAGCAGAGCCGTCCCATAGATGTAAACCGTATTCAATGCAGGGCCTCATATAGTAAGTGCAATGGGCGCAGTTGAGCTGCGGTAGATTACGTACTAGTATTATGTGTATATATATAATATTCATTCTTTTATAAACTTATGTTTACCATAGAGTAAGAAGTACATGGAAAGATAAGCCAGAACCAAACGCGCGTATCAAACTATCGCTGACTGAGTGGGTGTCATATTATGTTATCTATAATCCTTTTATGCAAATTTTTATTTGTTTCTTTTTCGTTAATAAATGTATTTTTTTTCAACATATGTTCGATGTTTTCGTTAGTTCTTTCATACTAATCGTGTTCTATCGTGTTTTTCCTCTGACTCTGTAGAACTTCGTGACACATTTACGAACACAAGTATAGTGTAATGTAATTTAAAATTAAAATAAATAAAAATCGCTTTCACAAATACTACCTCAATCACAAAAAGAAATAACTAAGCAAAAGAGCGAAACAGCAGGATACAGGCACTAATCAGTTGTTTGAACTGCCAAACTGGTAATAAATTTGGAGATCACGCCACGCCACGTCAAATCACGACAGTTCAATGAAATGTTTTGCTTTCTTTATAATTACTAATTCTTTGATTTTTACCTTAACAATGTCGACAAAAGCGCCAACCAAATTTTTTTTTCCGATTTTATCTTTACTTTCTGTTTTCACCGTTGATTGATTAATTCCCCTTTATTTTGACAGTTTTAAAATGATTATTTATAATCAATCTGTGGACTTGGACACAGATTGTATTTCAATTTTCTTTAAACAAATAAAATCAGAAGTCACTATAAAATTGCCTTTTTTGATTTACTCATCACCACAACTTATTTCTGTTCCATTTAAGAAATTGTCCCAACAAACACGAAGTCGCGGTCACACAGAGCGCTAACAAACTGTTTAAATAAATGCCCACTAGTGGGATACTCGAAGAAACGACAAGGCCCGACTCAACGATTATATTTCTAAAGGCTGAACCGCTTCAGTCTCGAAGGGCTTTTGTAGTTACGAGGACTAATTCGTACACCGAGCCTTTGCTCTTTAGGGTTGCCATTCTTGGGGTTAGTCGGAAAATTAACTATATTTCAGGGGTCTAAATGTTTGCGCAGCCTTCAAACGTTTGAAATGCTCTTTCTAAACTATGACCAATCCATGAAAAGAATTTTGCATACCTTCTAATTCAAGCAAGAGAGATTTTATTTTAATTTTAAAACAACCAACAGTGTAACATATATTGAATATTTAAAACTATGCAGATAGATGTAGAGACTGGAGAAAAGAAAATGTATTTCAAAAACATAAGATAGGCGGAAAACCCATTGATTTTTCTTTTCTTTCTGTCATCTTTTCATCATTGTTTATCATCTTCAACGTGGTGAGGATGCTCTTCATAAGACCGTCGCTTCAGTGCTCTGGATAACTTGATGAAGCTGCGCTGTACCATCTTTAGATCTATTGTGAAATTTTTACTACAACGAGAAGTATTAGATTTTGCAGAAAAACTTCATAAAACTTGACATTAAATTAGTGAACCATTTGTCGTAGAAACTGTGCTTTGTTCACAATACGTTAATGACATAAAGAGGAGTTAAATGACATTTGCAGTACATCGGTGAGTCGGTGTGAGGGAGGTTTGGCGGAGCGGTGTCGCGCCGGCACGCGGCAGGCGTCCGTAGCACTTCCTGGCAAGCGACGCGACGCGCCACGCGTCATTTGCGGGTGCTCTAGTGCATGGGCTGCAGCGCAGGGGCTCTCGAGCGAGCGATCGCGACAAGCTTTTTTAGTCGATATCGGGAAGTATTGCCCGGTATCGGTCGAGTTATAATTTTTATTTGGTAACTATGTACATGATTAATATTTATTTCGGCATGATTATTGGACTATCGATTTTCATCACTGTTACAGTTGCAGTCGTTTTTTAGACTGCACCATGCTTACCATCAGGCGTGATGTGGTCACCATGCCTAGCCTGAATTGAAAAAAAATGTTCTGACAAGTTTTCCAGAATTTACCGTAATAAAATAAAAAAAAACCTCAGTAATCGTTTCTTGATGAAACTTTTGAACAAGGTTTGTCATTTCATTCACAGGTTAATTATATTTTTTAATTTACGAAAATCGCTAACTTTCAAAAGTTATATCGTTCAGTATAATGAGTGCAACCCGGAAGTGCGTCATACGGAAGCTAGTAACGTTTCCCGCTTTCCGAGCGTTTCTGGCGTCGTGGCGCCGAGTGGAGGGGATGCGCGGCCCATTGTAGCGCGAACAACTGCCCAGAGCGGACGTGTTGCAGTTAAATTATGAGCCTTTAGTTTCCTGCGCTTATGGAGTGAACTGATAATAGTTTTAAAACTATCATAGCAAATCTTCCTTTTAGAGATTGTGCATAACGTTTCATCTATTCCATTGCTTATTTCGAACGCAACTTGTTTTTATTTTATACTAGCTGTTGTCTTCTGGCGTTGCCTAGTAGAAATCTCTTATTTTACCGTCTTGGAAGCTAATTTAAAAAAAAACGTCGGGAACTTTTTTTCTTATATTTTTCTCCAAAAATTTCAATCTCTTAAAAGAAACCCTACGTAATAAAACATCCAATTTATATATACCCAGCTTTAGAAGAACAGGCTCTACGATGATATGTCTATATATATATATATATATATATATACAATACAGATCACCTCCTCAAGCTATATCCCGCTTGTAAAAACAATCCTTTTTAGTTAACGGGCAAGAATAATCCGAATAAATAAAACATAAGTTAATAAAATGGGTTTCCCCCTGTCGTTGATTATTTATTTATTTATTACTTACAATATGTTTATTACTTATTTTATATTTATTGTATTAAAATGTTTTTACACCGATTTCACCAGCGAAGGAAAACATCGGCACGAAACCCGCGCGGCGTCTCATACAAGTGCCATGTGTATGGTACCATACATACATACTAGCGCTGCGAGAGAGCGCCGGAGATCAGCTGCGCCGCCACTGGGCACGTTGCGCACTCAATTGAAGCGAAACGTGGATACAGCCATTAATGTATTCCTGCACATCCTGAAACGGATATAGCGTGATGACATATTATTATTATAATTATTTGAATTGATGTAATAAACTTGGGAAAGTGTGCGTACATAAGTAAAATGAATATTCTTCCTCAGCGCTGTTACGGAGCTGGTAAGAGATGAATGTCGTCACAGGCACTATAGCGGGGTGAAGGCAGTAAAACGCTTGTAAAATATACTCGATTACCACTTTCACAAATTACGAGCGGACGTTTATGAACGGACATGATTAATTAGAAAATTGTACGATTTTATGACTGAAATAATAAAATTTGTGATCACTAATTGATTGCTTCTGCGTCGGTAGTGGAGATGCCCCGAGGACTGACTGAAGTCTTAAGTTGAACCCAAACAATAAAAAAAATACTATGAATCAATATTTCATAAATATTCTTCGAATGTGCACTTTGATCATTGGCGTATTCCTATACTCTAAATCCTTACAGGACAGTGTGGTGGAGGCTACCAGTTGCGGTGCAGGCCGCCAACCACTTGTGGGAGACATGTGAATCAGAAGGCATTCTTAGCGTGAATTCTTTTTATTATTTATTTGATGCGCGTTTTATATAACCCGCGTGAGCTAGATATCGCAGTGCATTGCACTCACTACTGCGTCTAGCTACAAATAACCTTACATTACTCCATAATAGCAACAACTCTACGGTTCTCTAGAATATTCTTGTCGCGCACTATTGAGTTGTGGAATGGGATGCTAAGTACTGATTTTCTCCAGAACTATGACAAGGGGTACTACCTGAGGGCAGTGAAAAGCGTCCTTCTTGATCGGCAACGTAATGACAACGCTTCTAGCATTGCGTCCATGCGACAAAAATATATAGAAAAAATCTTATAAATATAAGGAATTAGTCAATTATGTGAATATACCCGAGATAAGCAGACTACCTTTTAAAGGGTTATAGAATTGACAGAGATATATCCAAATAGAATAAAATCATTGGAGATATCTAAAACTCATGTGAACATAATCTACTAGAATTCCTATCTAGCTACAGGAACGCAGTTGGAGAAGTGCAAAACCTACTTGTACTTAAATAAATAATCTGCTGCTGATTATTCATTTGTTCACTTAACGAATACAACTTCTAAGATCTACTAATTACAGATCGCTGTGCGAAATGATGAAGTAACATTTGTGGAACATATAGAACAGTGGCCTATTGTAATAGTTTTAATAGAACGCAAGAGCTTAATTAAATGAAATGTTAGAGCATAATACGGTGGTATCATATCCCTATGTTGCATGTACATTTGCTCTCAAACTATTTTTCGTATATTAGTACATTCTGTTAGGTATATCTGGCCTCCTTGATTCGATAACTTAAATAATCAATATTATCACTATGTACTCCTTTAAGAATAAGTAAATATGTATTAGTAGATGTGTCTATATTATGCCTGTACGTCGTATTGCCCAACTATATATTTTTCCATCGAGTACGACACAAGTTCACCCAAAGTGCAACCTATGCCCATCGTCCTTTGCTATTGTCATCTATAAAATAAAAATAATTATTCCGTGCCATGTTGTAGTCAGGTTTTGGACAGTATTGTGTTTTAGGACAAAATTTAATTTTATGCTCATCCCTAATCCCCATGCCTATCGTTACATAACAGCACCAGAAATATGACGGATTATAAAAACAGTCTTAAGTATCCATTGAACACGTATATGGATGGATATAGAACAACAGTTTGGGAACCACTGAGCAACAGGATCTCAGGTTGCAACCTGTCTGTGTTGTATCGTGACGGCCGCTGCACTAGCCACTAGTGAGTGCTCTTGCGGACGGAGTGTAACGGATATTCACACGTTTAGTTGCATTTGGCACAATGGCCGGGGAACCTCTCAACTATATATATATATATATATATATGTATATATATGTATATATATATATATATATATATATATATCTGGTTCGTCTGTTATGTCTGTATACTGCTCTTTCGTTCGTTTAATGTAAAAATCACTAAGAAGTGTGCTTTAGGAGATTTAAAGTTAAATTTTATCGACTCGATGAATTACATTAGGACTCTCATTCCCTTTGGTGTAAAGCCATTCTTACCCAATAATGCAAGGCATAATTTAAAAATAAATAAATAAATATAAAACAAATATTTGATTTTCATCCTCATTTTTTCAATGGCATAAATGTCTCAATGTCACAATATAACAATATATCCAGATCCACTACGTTGAAATGATAAAATAAAGTATTCAGTTTAAAGTTTAAAACAAAAATATCTAAAGTATTATCAGATTACTTGATGTTTACGAGGTTTTTAAAATGTCATAACTTGTTTATATGCCATTCAATTTAGCGTCAACAATGTTGCCTTGCTCTGAGACATCGCCAAAGCTCTTTTACGATCACGTAATACTCTGCGAAATGCTTTCCGTAGCCCTTGACGTATCTATGATTTATTGAAGTAATTTAACTCCATATTTATTAGAATAGTCAGTTAGTTTACACTTTGGAATGTAACATTTTAAGGATATGCACAACTAGGGCTAGATTAACTTCTTATAATATTATTTCTCCTATAGCATCTGTGCAGATTGACTCATTTTTGTATCTCTGTAGCTTACTACATTTATTTGTCTTCACTACGAACCTCTCAACCTTTCAAACAGGCCTGAAGTTTTAAATTATTGCTTCACCCACTTACAGAGTAACTTTATTTCTTTTGTCTAACAAACATCAGTATCTCGTTGCTTGAAACTGCCATTTTATATGATGTTGAGAAAACAGACGCGAGAAGCTAATTCCACTCCTTAGAAGCTAGCTTTGCACGAGTAGTTGAAAAAGTTGTTAATAATATTAGGTTGCAAGGCATTCGGTGGGGCACTTTTGATTTTACTTCAGAAGAGGGCATCTGGCAACAAATTAAATCCAAGAGTCGTAAAGTTATTGCTGTCCGTGTATTCCCCGTTCCACCTAGTCGTTAATGTCCACTAAATGAGACTGTAAGCGGACATTGTATCAGGAAAGTGCCGAAACTAATACTTGCACAACATTAATTTTCATTACCGTCCTGATATATTGAGGTAAATGATAGCCCCACACTATTATTTTCCAGATCACGTCTTTACATGAACTAACATTTGGCAGTACACGCACAATAATAATATTATGATTTACTAGATTTCTTGTTTCATTACATATTTCTGGAATACAAATAGCATTGCGCAGTCTTCGTTTTAGATCTTCGACCATATTTAAATTGACTTTAAGTAACACAATGCGACTGAGGGGTTATGACCACAAAAGAAATCACTTGTATCGAAATTATTGACATTATTGAGTTAAGGAGACTTCTAACTGCTTATCTAATTCCTTATTATTTTCAAAATACACTCCAAGTCTTTTTTATATGTCGGATTGAAACCATTATATTAAAAATTGAAACCACCCTGGCCTCAATTATGTATCTATTTATAACCTATTTATTGAGATCATTCCAATTCAGATTTTCTTAATTCATAAATAAAACCTTAATCAAACTGCCTTTTAAACAAAGAAATTGAAAAAAAATTGGAAACAAGAAAAAAACAATTATTCAGCAAGAGTGCAAAAGAGATGCAACCACTCCGGTTTGTAGTTTTCCCGCCAATCCGCATAGTCTTTCTCGCCGCTTATATTGTGTGTGTACGACAGAGATATTGGAGCGTGGCAGGAAGATTTAACCGAAATTTAATAAGACATGAAAAGAAATGACCTCGGACATGGCTGTATGGCGTAAATACCTTTGCCTTCCCCGCATAGGAGAAAAAAAACAAGAAATTTAATAGAAATAGGTTCATCCGTTTAAGAGTTACGATGTCACTAACAGTGTTATAAATATACAGAGCCATAGATACACACACGAAATTAACCGTCCGTTAACAACCGTCTTTTTGCTACGGGGTTTAAAAATATAAGTTTAAAACAAAATGGTTCACTTCGTAAGCCTTCAAAATGACAATTGAGTGAGGTCCGTGTGAAATAAAATGCGATTGAATAACATGAACGAAATATCAGTAAGCAGATAGTCTCAGTTTAGCTTAAACTGGTATTTTCCCGCCTCGTTAGCGTCGTCCGGGCGCGGCCATCTTTTATTCAACAGACCGATGAACGAATGAAGTGAGTCGGATTGGCGACAGATACGATCTATCCAATATCCTGTTATTAGTATATTACACTCTATTGTTTCAGACATAGGGTCTAGAATTGTGTGGTTTACTTTGTTTGAATTGTGGAAATGAAGAAAATTGTGAGTAGTTTTATATATGCTTGAAAAAATAGAATGTATTACTGACTATTCGTTGTAATTCTTTTTATTTTGTAATAAACTGCAAATTTTTAAATTATATTTTCTCTAGATAAACACTATTTTTTATTAAAATAATGAAATATATAATTTACGAGCACTTAATTTATGTTTTGTGGTATTTATTGTTATAAAAATTCATAATAATTTATCGCTTTTTGCCACAAACTTTCTGAATACGAAATTTTAATAATTAAGACCTTATATTTTTCCTATCATAACGTGCTTAAATTATAATGCCTAGCTGAAATGAGAGGAAGATTTTCTTTCGTTAATGAATAAGTTTGCTTATTTAAACAATATTTTGTTTACAATTAAATGTTTGAAGTGCTTTTGAAGTTCTCTTAAAAAACTCGTCTGCTCGTATCGACTTAAGTCACTTTACTCTTTACAGATACAAGAAGTTGCGAAAAACAAAAGAGAAATTGCACAGTTGACATTGAATAGCACACCATAAAAAAATTTTTAAAGGGACAAACTTTTATAATATCTTGAGTTGGTTTCACTTAACCGGAATACGATAAAGTCGATAATCTCTAACAAATGCCATCTGTTCAATAAAATCTCGTTCATTCATAATATATAGTCTGAGAAAATAGTACGAGTTGGCCGGACATAAATCAAATGTTCCGAGTTTGAATTTCAAACGGGCACAGTCGGATCACGCGGGATTGCCGCCATTTTTCACCTTTTGCAGCACAGAGTATATCGCTGACTTGCTTTTTAATAATCTATGCATTTATTAGAAATATTTCTATCAAGTTCACAGGAATTACTTCATCATTCGTATTTTCCTTTATTATTAGATGTATAAATATGACGGTATACCGTTTAGGTACGGTTATTACGTTACGTTACGTACATAATCGGTACCGGGTGTGTTACGTACGGTTTGTTTAATGTTGTCTACATAAATGATAATTTTATTGTTCGTTTAAATTTATGGTTATCTCCGGTGGGTTAGAAACTTTAAGTGAATCATACAAAGATAATCGGGTATTAATAGCAGACGCCAAATCAAGAGTATTTGCTGGCTATTAATCAAATTTAAGAGTCGGAGAAGACTCTACTACTGGAGTTAACTTAATTACATTTAATGCAATAACAAGGTTTGATTCATTTATATGGAATTGTATTTCTCTATGGATATCTTTCTGATCTACTTGGGATAACTAGTCATTGTCATCATTAGTTAATCATATCCATTTAAATTTCTTTCGAATGTATCCTAGGAATTTCTCGGTATTTGTCACATTTGATGACAAATCTTTATGTCTTTGATTGAAATTTAAGACAGAAAATTGCTATTTAAAGTCCTTCACTAGATGTCATTCACATTAACCTAACGATACGTTCGAAACAACGAGATATAAACTGTGCGCGAACGTGCGTTTACCCATGTATCAATAACTCTTTAAAACTTTGAGCTTAGTTCTCGAAGTTGTTAAAGGAGAGCAGAGCTGTCATTCTTATGGGAGTGTTTGCTAATGCAATTATTAATTGAGCTTTGAATTGTCAGTACCAACCAGGCTTTACATGATCAGTTAGCACTGGCAAGTTGCTAATTAATCTGAGCAATAGTCTACGATTGTTCATTAGTGCCGTGTGTTAATAGTCTTTACCTGTCAATGCAAGATTTTTTAGAATAACATCATTATCAGCTCGTTTCGATCCACTCCTGAGCCCGGCTTCTTCTAAACGCCATTGAGTCCAGTTTTCCTTTTCGCAAGTCATCCCTGTGAATATCATGATACCATAATAGGATAATATGATGGGTAATTATGTCATCTATCGCCAAATGAAGGTCAGTCGAAAATCAAGTGTGGGTGACACTACTGCTCACTTAGCTTTTGATGAGTTTATTATGCATCACTACAGCACAAAGTATTGCCCTATAATGTTTTAAAAGGATAAAATATTATAAACTCTAAATCTTATCTGCTAGTTGCTAAACTCGCCATTCGACCCCTCTTTATTTGTGTTCTAGGCTTCGTACTGGATCGATTGACACCTGTGAGGTCTATTGCATCAAACTCCGACCACATAATTATTTGTTATTCATTTACAGAACTCCAGCACAATATCACACGCCTTCCTTTTCGCCACTCAACTACTCAAACCGCCGCCATTAAAACTTTATGCTTGCCAACATAAAATATTTTTATTGTAAAGTATACGTTAATTGTTAATGGTGTTCACATTAATATTTAGCATTTAATAACTATTATTTATATTTATTTTTTATATATTATTTATATTTATTATATTTTATTTTTGCTGGATATAAATCCAGCCTAGCTCATCAGTGACATTTGCCGTTGTGCTCCTCTATTATTGTAACACTCGGCCATCCTGCAACAATCGTGTCCTCACGGTAGTCTAATTAATGTCACTGCCCTGTAGTCAGGTATACTACTAATGAAACAGGTTCAAGTAACGTCACAGAATTCCTGGTTTAAAACTTTATTCGTCATCCAGCTCTATTAGTTCCATAGACTCTCTGGTCACATAGGTTTATTGGCCGCACAGATTTCCTGGACTAATAGCTTTCTTGGTCACACAGATTTAAGGTTATTACGTTACTTGATTTAACGACAAACTCCTAAAGCGTCGATATCACTCGGCCCTGGTTGGTTTAGATTGTTTTTCATATAATGATACACTCTATAAAGAATTACACCCACTCTAAATAACAACAGCAATTTAATAATATAAGATACGTACTTTATCACCAAGATGCCTTAATATCGCCAGTATTTAAAAAAAAGATAAATATGCACTAATTAATCCTAAATCACTTTTACGTATATCTCACCGACGTTTCGCAAAACACCCTGCTGAAAAATTTTTGTTTACCCCAAAAGTTCTTATTCTACGCTTTCACTATAGTAATCTATAAACCGGAAACCAAGCGAAAAGATCAAGCCGAATGTGTCATCCTGACGTATTTAGATAATTACCTTTAATTAGAATCAAAACCAATAGTAATGCTTATGCTAGTAACTACATGCCTGTATGTCATTTATAATGACAATATTGAAGGGGTACCAATAATTGTGGAATCAATCCTGTGCATTTGTAGCTGGTAGTAACACTCTCGGCCATCCTGCTTTTGCCGTGTCCCACGGCGGTTAGCGTTCCCTACAACGTCTACTACGGGGGTAGGAACTGACATAATAACTTGTGCCTGAAACAGTTTATACTTTAAGCAGTAATAATACTCTTAAAAGGAAAAGAAACCTGACCAGGCTTATACTTAACTGATCATGATGTAATCTCAGTAATATCTGTATTGTCTATGCGTTTAACTCTTACTTAGTTTTTTTTTTCCTTTTTTTTAAAACGCACAAAGCTTATTAACATTGCACAAAGCTTATTAACATTGCACAAAGCTTATTAACATTGCACAAAGCCTATTAACATTGCACAAAGCTTATTAACATTGCACAAAGCCTATTAACATTGCACAAAGCTTATTGACATTTTTTTTTTAAACGCACAAAGCTTATTGACATTGCACAAAGCTTATTGACTTTTTTTTTAAACGCACAAAGCTTATTGACATTGCACAAAGCTTATTGACTTTTTTTTTTAAACGCACAAAGCTTATTAACAGTGCACAAAGCTTATTGACATCGCACAAAGCTTATTAACATTGCACAAAGCATATTAACATTGCACAAAGCTTATTGACATTGCACAAAGCTTATTAACATTGCACAAAGCCTATTAACATTGCACAAAGCTTATTGACATTTTTTTTTAAACGCACAAAGCTTATTGACATTGCACAAAGCTTATTGACTTTTTTTTTTTTTAAACGCACAAAGCTTATTGACATTGCACAAAGCTTATTGACATCGCACAAAGCTTATTAACATTGCACAAAGCATATTAACATTGCACAAAGCTTATTGACTTTTTTTTTTAAACGCACAAAGCTTATTGACATTGCACAAAGCTTATTGACTTTTTTTTTTAAAACGCACAAAGCTTATTGACATTGCACAAAGCTTATTGACTTTTTTTTTTAAACGCACAAAGCTTATTAACAGTGCACAAAGCTTATTGACATCGCACAAAGCTTATTAACATTGCACGAAGCATATTAACATTGCACAAAGCTTATTAACAGTGCACAAAGCTTATTGACAAAAAAAATATATTATAATTTTTTTTTTGCGCACTAAGCTTATTGACACTTTTTTTTTTATTATAGTGCACAAAGCTTATTGACATTTTTATTTTGCGCACATAGTTTATTGACATATCTTTTTATAGTGCACAAAGCTTATTGATACTTTTTTTTTTTTTTAACGCACAAAGCTTATTGGCATATTTTTTTAGTACACAAAACTTATATACCTATTTTTTATAGTGCACAAAGCTTATTGACATTTTTTTTTTTTTATAATACCCAGCTTATACATTTTTCCAACAAATCACACAGAGTTTAGAATCAGTAGTGTTCACAGCAGATTCTGTAATCTGCCGCGTTCACTCAGACTCTTGGGTCACAGTGTAATAGTTTTCAAAATTTTAGGCTTTCTATAATAATAATAATATTTCCTAACAATTACACACATTGACCTAGTCCCAAATTAAGCTTGCGCTTGTACTATGGGTACTGGACACCGATATACATACTTAAATACATATATACAACCATGACTCGTGACAACCTCATTTGCACACCACAAAAAAGTTTACCACAACTGGGGCTCGAACCCAGGACCTTAGCATCATAAGTAGGGGCTCTACAACCTGCGCTATCGAGCCGTCAATCAACTCCTTCCTCTATGCATCTATTCTTTTATCTTTTAACTTTAACTGCGTTATTAGAAATTACTTGAAATAATTCATTTGATAATTAACAGCTTTATACATAATATCCATGTTGAAACTATAAATATATTCAATAGTAAAATGAATGTTATAGTATATGTGCATATATCAACAAACAAACCTTAAAAATAAAAATTCTTACTCCTCTCTTCTCTAATATAGTAATTCTAGGGAATAAATGTTTAAAGGACTTTGCACAAAATATATAGGATTAATTTTACCAGACTATAGGTATATGTTAATTAAATAATCTTTTCCGGGCTATATCAAATCCTGTAAGGACATAGCTACCACAAATATGGTATTATGATAATTTGTCCATGTCAGATGGTAAAAGTATATGTGACCTATTTTGTAATTTGTTAAATGCAGAATATGACAGCTTCTCTTAAACAAGTGTAAATTTAGATATTCTATCATAATCATATAACTTAATATCAGGAATAATTCTGCATGTAAGTGGTGTGAAGCAGAATTTTAATTATTTGGGTCCCAATAAAAGTCCTGGACCAGACTGCATAAATGGTAAAACTAAAAGCTGCTTGTGCTGAAGTGCTTTAAGGTGTAATATTTGTACCTGTTCATATAGAATCTGATGCGCCATAAGGCACTTCCTATCTCAGGTACTTATTTTTCCATATATAATTTGATTGACCAGTTATGTCATAACCCACTTTAAAGTACAGTATAAAACTCAATTTCTCAAAGTATTTATTCTTAAAACTTACAAAGCCAATACATTTTTCTTTCATCCCATCATTGACATGTGTAGATTCTATAATGAAGCTAAAAATTATAATAATCATGATGTAATATATTATGTAGTAAAATGGTTTTTTTTTTAACTGTAGTGTTTCATTATTTAATTATTACTATGATGAAATTAGTTATATTTAAAAAAGAGAGACAAAGAAATTCTCAGATGGTAGTCCCCTTTAAAGCCAGAACTAATTTACCTCTTATTTGTATTACCATATATCCTCTATTATTTTTTTAAATTTTTGCTCTTTCACCCTTATGTGTGAATACAACAAAAGAATAGCAATTTAGTTTACTTCCTTAATGTAATATACAATTTACTATGTTTTATAACTGTTGTCTGTTGTTGTTTGCAAGACTGATAAAGTAAATAAAACTTCCTCACTATAATTCACAATAAGATTTAAAATTCCACACTGAGATAGATTGTTTTATCCAGTACTTGGTACAGTGATATAGTAAGAATACATTTTTGATTAAGCCTGCTCAGATTAGTACTGTATGCACACTGTCTGCATTTCTTAATCACACAGTCTTAGATATATTTTTATAAAACAAATTTGTAATATGTATAAGACTAATTAAATGAATTGTAGTACACTAAGTGTAGATAAGTAGTAGTCATTAATGCAATTAGTAATATCACTGTGCTAGATATCACCAAGATAAATCTTATTTCATTCTATCTCCACTGGTTACCTGGTCTGGTTGGTTTACTTCGGCTACCAAGGTCGTCAGATTATGGCGCCTGCGGCCCACCTACTGCCATATTAACTAACTAATTCGATAAACCATGCTCACCACTTCGGTTATAAACGTCTGGCTGGCACTTAGTTATAAATTGTTTTTATAACCAGGTATTAACTTGATCATAATCAGAAAGTATATCTTTTAGGACATGAGTAAGCGAATTATTTATAATTTATAGGTGATATAGGGGTAGCCTGAGTAGGTATATCTTAAACTTCATTAATATATCATGGCGATGTTATAATAGAAAGCTGCTTGATGTCTGCTATGAACAAGACATGATTATCATCCATTTGCAATATTCTCTGAATTAAAATCATGTAATAATACGTAGCAGTAACTTAAATCAGCATTTTACCTACTTGAATATAATTCGCGTGGGGTTGAACACACTTCTGAAGTTTTAAAAGGATAAAATATTATAAACTCTAAATCTTATCTGCTAGTTGCTAAACTCGCCATTCGACCCCTCTTTATTTGTGTTCTAGGCTTCGTACTGGATCGATTGACACCTGTGAGGTCTATTGCATCAAACTCCGACCACATAATTATTTGTTATTCATTTACAGAACTCCAGCACAATATCACACGCCTTCCTTTTCGCCACTCAACTACTCAAACCGCCGCCATTAAAACTTTATGCTTGCCAACATAAAATATTTTTATTGTAAAGTATACGTTAATTGTTAATGGTGTTCACATTAATATTTAGCATTTAATAACTATTATTTATATTTATTTTTTATATATTATTTATATTTATTATATTTTATTTTTGCTGGATATAAATCCAGCCTAGCTCATCAGTGACATTTGCCGTTGTGCTCCTCTATTATTGTAACAAATGATTGATTAATTTGCTATGTAGTATCTTTTTCTTGTGTTATGTTTTTTCGTAAGAGAGTCACATTGTAGAAAGAGAACTTGTGCTAGTTTTCTACAGCAGTGGATTAATAATGTTTTTTTTTTTGTTTTCAGGAGACACGATATGTCCAAGCGGAATGTTCAGGTGCCCCGAAGGCAAATGCATTCCGTCGCTATGGGTCTGCAACTACCAACGTGACTGCGACAAGGGAGAGGATGAATTCCAGTCTTGTCGTGAGTACTCCATTAGTTATCCAAATAATATTTCAATAAGACAAATTAAATCGCAAAACAAGGTCTCACTAGTGATATGCCGCGTATGGTGCCACCGCTCTTATTTCATAGATATTCCTTATCCTCGTCACCACATTAATACATATCATTTGGAAGATTTCAAATAGGAATTTGTTTTTGAAATGCGTTTTATGCCTTCATCTACGCTTTCTCTTGTATTTCTCTTCATTTCTTTCATCAGAAACTGAAATCAAGCCTTTGTCTGTAACTCATAAAAAACTGTGATGATAGCTAACTTGGTAACAGTTAGTACTAATGTACATTTGATTTTTCCTTTCAAATTCTTTTGAGCTTTGTGGACTCGCCATATGCTTGAAGGAAAACAAAGGAATTTAATTCTGTCATAATATATGTAATTAGGTTACGTGGTAATACGACTGAGCGATCTCTGTGTAAATAAGTTAAGGGAAATGATGTGCCAGATGCCACGTGAGCGAGGCAATTCCCCGACTGTTATAAAAGTTGTTAATGTTATCACTAGTCGGGAAGCCTTCGCAGCCGACAAAACTTCGGCACACGAGTATAGCGGATAGTGGTCATCGCCGTAAGGGATGGTCACGTACTAACTGCTCACACACTGATCTCAAATCAATCAGGGAGCCAGTTATCAGGGATTGGGATCTAGTCCCCCGATAATATATCAATGCTTCCAAATAAAAATTTAATTATTTGCCGATTGGTAAAAATTCAATTGTAAACCAAATTTTATCGCCGTTAGCAACTGAAGAATTCTTCATTTGTAGTCTAATCGAGTAAAGAATATATTTCTAGATAATTTATATTTTCTGGACATACATTGAGTTCGAAATTCCGTTTTATTCCAATGGCTCGAAACAAAGCTTATAGCAGTTTTGTATGCTATGGTTTTAAACACGATGCTCATTCTTCTTAATTATTGAAGTGGCCGTGGTGAGTTAGTTATGCGTCAGTCGGAGTCACTGCAGACTGACCAATGCTCTTCAATGTGTTGGGACATAATTATGGTGAAGTTATTTCTCTTAGTCAGGAAAATAGGCTTTACGGATAGACATGAGACATGCTCGATGCATCCCTGTGCCCAGTTAAATAATGATCAGTCCCACGTACAGGCTGTCAAGGCGATGGTGTCCCTGCCCACTTGATATCACCAAATTGCTTCGGATTATTTTCACTACGTTTTATTTCCGGAACAATATTACTGTTTTTGCTAACTTTTTCGACACTACAATAATAAGCACCAAAAATCTCATTTTATTGTAGATTAAAAAGTATTTATAATAGAACTATTTAACTAAAGATGTTCTGAATTAAAATCTTTAGAATCTTTAGGTATTCCATATCTTACGTACTTCGCCCCTCGGCGGTCACTTCTCATCCGTGGTGGTGTAGTTACATTGACGAGACAGTATAAAAAACAGTGAAATTCTCTTAAGCGATGCTTTTTAGTGTTATGGATCGGTCAACAAATATGGTGTTCTCAGAATGAGGCAACAAGAAGGCGCGCCGCCGGCTGTGAGAATCTCGTCGAAGAGTTCCAGAGAGATAAACCGGCGTCAATGAACAAGATTCACATCACTTGACTATATGATATACAATGTGAAACGCACAGTGCCAGTCCGAGTCATCGCTCTGCTCCGAACACGGCAGCGGACCGGCGCGAGCTCCCGGGACGCGGCCGTGTTCGCATCTACAGTTTTTATATTTGTCTGTCTGTCCGCGTTGACGCATCCGATAGGGACGTGTTGAAGGTCCATTTTGTTTTTAACATCTACATGATACATTTCATATTATGGTTCGAACGAGTTAAAGACAACTCTAAATTCGACTGTCGAAAACAGACCATATTTTTGGTGAGTCCTATGATATGGGATCCTTTAAGCGTAGCGAGAAGAGATATTTGTGCAGGCCGGCATGATCGCCGTGACTACCGACGGGTTTTTCTTGCCTATCGATAGTCGTTGGCGTTTTTTGGTCTGCACCATGCTTACCATCAGGTATGGTGCAGTCACTGTGTCGAGTCGGTATAAAAAGAAGGTTTAAGGAGACTTAGCTGGACACCGAGCGATAGTGAAAATACTCCCATCTGGACAAGAATTGATATACTCACATTATACATCCATTGTGCAGTAGGTAAAGGAGATTAAAACTTTACACTATTCAAATGCCAACCCTGGCTGGCTACTCGGAAGCCGTGATATATTGGTTGTAGTTTTTCGTGGAACTCGTCCCAAGGGACGGCTAAAACGCTATGTACTCGTTTAAATGCTCTAGATTCTGGTCTCTGTATCATTTGGCATGTCGGGCCAACCTGAATTTGTCATTAATCACTTTAATTCGAACAGTATGTATTTATTTGCCGTATATGGAACACTCCGGGGGCTTTAGTCGGAGAGAGCCAGACACGCTGGGGGTGGCCCTCACCACCACTAGACCACCGGGTTACCACAAAAAAAAAAAACTAAAAAAAGATTATAAAAGCAGTAACTGAAAATTAAATGAGCAACTTTTTTATCCGCACCTTTAAAGTTTAGTCCAGGAAAGGTGCGCTGCGCTGTGCTGTGCTGTGCTGTGCTGTGCTGTGCTGTGCTGCGCTGCTACTGATCGCAATTACTTTAATAAAATGTAATGTACTTACCACTATACAGTGTAAACCTGGAACTGAAGTAGAAGCTAAAGTTGACCGAAACATGCTGACTCACTGCTCATACGAACTAAACTGGAATAAACACTGTTCGTACAGAGAGCGCGGGCCATTCACAACAAGCGAACATTCAAAACGAAGGCTACAGTTTAATAAAGAAATGTTAGATGAAAACGTCCCAACGGACGATGTTATTTGTGGCAGATTGTTGAGGGTGCGCATATCAATTGGGAAACTTGTTTGTAAAATAATAAACAATAAACGCCAGATCAGTTTTCGATAGAATTGTATAAGTTAAAATTTCGTAAGCAATATCATGTTTAAAGGGATTTAATGATCTTGATAAACAATACTTCGAGCGCACCTCACTCGCCTTCCCTCCCCTCGAGCCTGCAATTATCAACTTTATCATCTCCAACTTCATTTCGCTTTAATATTAAACCTTAATACAATTAACGAGGTACGTGTTGTTGCAGAGCCTGCTGACTAAATTAATGTTAATTTTGTTTAGTATGTAATATGCTGAATATTTGAGAGAGCAGAGGAAGCTTAATAAGAAAATTATACATACGTATGTTTAAAATCCAATAAAATGAAATGAACAAACACGAAACTGCAGAAAAAAGATAATTTATTTATTGTTATTGAAGAGAATACATTTAAATGACATTATCAAATTTAAGGCTCAAACGATAGTCTCCGTTGTCACGGTGACCATTGAAGATCTCTAAGAAAACAGACGATAGATTGAATCATCTGATGTGCAGAAATAATGACGGGACCAGTTAGAATAACTTCTAAGATTGCGAGGCCGCAGAGTCAACGTGTGGAATGGTGTCACAATGATGTCTGTTAGTATGTTTTTCAAAATGGCGGAGTGCCCGAGGCTATGCGACGGTACAGCCAGCTCGACGTGTGCTCGGACAGAGCTTTGTGCATAGGAAATGACGCCCGTCGGCCTGTCAACATTTCAAATTATCAGCTTTGTGCCACAGTGGAACTCGGAAGTCATTAGTGCGCTTTCTGCTATGCGTCATACCCATTCGGTTGTATACTTCTCGAGATTCATAAAATATTAATTCTTAATTATTTAAATAATGGTAACATTTAATTCGATAGAATATTCCTGCCTTTTTCACCCTCTTCCAAATTAATTCTATGTTTTGCAGCAGCTAAGTACTTGACGGCTTCTAAGTTCTAACATAATCAGGGTATTTTAAATACCTGTTAAAATCGTCTTTTCTTGTATTTTCTTCTTGACTGAAGTTAATGGACGCAAATATCCATTTCATATGAACACGGTTAAGGTTGCAGACTAGATTCATCAGTTTTTAGACTAAGTTTTGGTATGGAGTTCTACAAAAATCAACATTAATTTTATTATAAACTAGCTGTCCCGGCAGACCTTGTTCTGCCCCGTTTCTCTAAAACAAAGTCACATTGTTTTTTTAAAGTTAATAGCTTTTCCGTCAGATTTTATTCTGCCAAAACCTATTGGCCTGTCGGCTGTTTTTTGAAAATTGTTTTGAAGGAATCTGGCCTTAATGCTATATGTATAAAAATTGACAAATACTGACATTAATCACTCAATTGTTTTGCCTTCCCGGAACCCGTCCACTAACATTTAAACTTTATGGTGTGGTGTTAAAGTTCAAATTGACTTTTAAATATTATTACTAATTTTTGTATGAGAATACACAAAAGTGTTGTTTTTAGACAGTTGCAGGGAATTTAGATTTTTTTTAATAACCTTCCCCAGACTTCAACAATCACAACAAAAAAGAAATCAGCCAAATCGGTTCAGCAGTTCTCGAGTTTCGCGCTTATCAAGACATTTTGGGATTCATTTTTATATTATAGATAAGCTTACTCTAGACCGCAGTTGCACCTGATGAAAAGCGAAAACTGGTCCCGTGATGGACCCGCTCGTGGACAAATATCGTTCGTTGGACTCGTTAATTATGATGACGATAAAAGCCAGAGAGGAGGTCCCGCCCTTAGCAGTACGTACCTAATAGAAACGATAAGAAATGCTTCACATGGGATAGTTGGAGTATGAACAGCACACTGGTACAATACTACACGGCACATTATCGATTTAGCTATCATAAGATGGAAAGGGTGGAATTTCATATTTCCACAAGTCCACCAAACCATTAGACACTTGTTGGATTTAAAATAAAAAGGCAAGATACAAACATGTATCATACAAGATAAGTAAACATTTTTACCCTGTATGGTATTGAGAATGATGCCGACAGAAAGAATGACTTTTGTATTGACGGAAGAAAACTGGTGATTATTGTATGAAAATCGATAGAACCGACCTGGGTTGGCATTTGGCAAATCTCCGGAATGAGATAAATGTGTACAATGGATGTATTATACACTGGATAGTATTGCTTCATGCAATCAACGGTTTAATAGCGAAGCGCCGGTGCACGGCCCTAATCAAACTGTTCGAGCGACCGTGCGTTAACGCCCTTAGCACCTGACTACACTCTCGCCTTAGACTGCCAACACACGGACTTTGATCTATAGTTTTTATGCTTTACATTTTGTACATTCCAATTGTGTCATTAATACGTAAAGGCATCCCAATATGTATCTATTATATTAACCAATCAGTTTAAATACACATAATCTTAAAGTTTTCATTCTGCTACAATTTTATACAGAATGCATATAAAATATTATAATTCTTATTCTTTAGTTGTACTTTTTTTTTTTCGGCGTGTCCTGCGTTGGTAGCCTGGGAAAGACCTTCACAACAAAACCGGGCTTGGTGGGCGAACGCAGACGGCGCTCAGCCATCGAAATTTATGGGTTGGGCGGCTACGCGAGGCCACCCCTGTGGGTACGGACCTCGACTTGGGCGGCCGGCCAGTTGAAAAACGAACCTAACGGTGATCTACCAGCGTTTCGGAAGCGACTACCTTGAGAAGAAACGCCGAAAGAAACCCAAGGCTGCGTCGGAGTGAATTTAGTTGTCCTGTTTTACAATCAGTTCTAAAACATTCAATGGGTCACAATCCTTAATTGGATTCGTGATCATTTGTTTAACAGGTAATTAACCGTGTTTCTAAATAGCTAATGAAATCTACAAAACAAGAGTACATAAACTATATAATACGTGTTATGTAAATTGAATATATGAAATGACTTATGACACCTAGTTCACAGTACCGGGACACAAGGCGAGCCGCTCCCGCCTCCGACATTACCGAACAGCTCTTAATGCACACCGCGGTTTTGTTGATGTTCCCTCCACATTTACTGCTTCTTTTTGTTGTCTGGTTGGTTGGTTTGAAGTTTGTATTTGGTTACAGCTCCGCCGGAGTGTGACGCGGGCCAGCTGACGTGCGGCCAGTACGTGTGGAACAAAACGTACTGCATCCCGCCGCACCACCGCTGCGACATGCACGTCGACTGCGTGGACGGCACCGACGAGGCCGACTGCAGTGAGTACTGCCCTTTGCACCACGGACACGGGCCCCGGAGCGCGCGCGGCCCGGCACCTCCCGTCCCGTATCAGCGTTAAAAGCATTACCTTATTCATTCTTATACTACGTTGTTTCAATTTTGATAGCGGTACATTATATATCAGCTGACATCAAACTAGGTCTGCCTGTATCTTGGGTGTCAGAGTTATTTATGTCACATAAAATGTAACGTGATATTATGTTACATATGTCAATAGCAGTATCAAATTAAAAAGTGACTAAAAGATAATAAGCAAAGGGGCCCCGCGTGTGTTCCACTGGCTGCGTCCCTGCCCCCGAGCTCACCAAACCGGAGTAATGTTGATGTATTGTTCTCGGATTATTGTAGTACCTGAACGGAAATAATTACGTTGTCTGGAGCGCGGTGTCGGCCTGCCGTTACAGGCCAAATCCAGAAATCAATTAGTTTCTCGCGAATTAGTTTTGGATTATCATTCGAATGGTATCTGTCGGCCGCCCAGGACAGTTTTGGTGGGTTCCTTTCTTTTTTTTTTGTCTATTTACACAAGTTTCTCGACGTGATGGGGTTTTGGGGTGGTTCGTGGTTGGAAGTTCGAAGGTCGCACTTTGTCAATCGTGATCAGTCAGCATTCTGATCTACATAGGAGATTTAAGGATGACGGAGAGAAATCGTTTGACGGCGATCTGACACGGTGCTACAACTATCTGTTTATCCTGACTCGGCGCCACCGCGGCACCGCGCGCATGACGGTAAGCGAGGTGCAGTCTAAAAAATGACAACGACTATCAACAGTTAAGAAATAAC
The DNA here is from genome assembly GCA_036320925.1 of Automeris io. Classification (NCBI taxonomy): domain Eukaryota; kingdom Metazoa; phylum Arthropoda; class Insecta; order Lepidoptera; family Saturniidae; genus Automeris; species Automeris io. The sequence continues at coordinate 16,633,772 of JAUDJH010000011.1, forward strand.
CATCGGCAGTCGCGGCGATCATGCCGGCCTGCACAAATATCTCTTCTCGCTACGCTTAAAGGATCCCATATCATAGGACGGTGGCAACACGCTCGCCGCAAGACCCTTCCACAAGCTAACGACACGGTCAAAGTAAGAGGTAGAGAACTTCTGAATGGAAATGTTCTGCCTGTATTTATTTGTCAGGAATATGTGCACCGACTGAAGAGTTACAGTCCAAGACTCATTGACTGTCTAGTAGTAGCGCTGAGGATACAGGAGGCGAGGTCGTTGAGTTGAGTAACATCCAGCCGAAACCCCTGGGACGGCAAGTTTTCGCGCTGCGCCTCTGACGATAAACTAGTTCTAAGTTTTAATACGATTCGGATCGAGTGGGACCGCCGAGCGAGTGCAAAATTGATTCGACGTGCTCCAATATTATTACATTTATTCGTACTATTGGGGAGGCATTATCAGAACGTGCATAACTTTTCAAGTTAGATAAGCTTCTAGAATATACATAAATTGAACTCAACATCAATACAAAGCTCTTTGTGTACTGCACCGTGCCGTACATTGCCCGTGCTATGACCGCTTATGCACAGCACGAACTGTTAAGGACCGTCTCGCTCACCAGCCGTGTTTTTTTTACCGTTTATAAAGATCGTACTCATGCATTCCGCCATTGCGACATATCATACATCAAAGGGTATTTGCTCTTGCTGTTTTCTGCTATGAATAACTTATTCTTCTTTGCTTTATGTTATTTACTAAACATATATTTTTAACAAAAAAAAAAGGAAAACATTCCATACATCACGCGCTATGACGTTGATCGTTGTCGAAGCGGTCTAATGGGTATGGACTTGTATATTTCTATTCAAATAATATTTTTGTTTGATACGTTCATAGCACTGTTATGACACGATACATCATAATGAGTAAACTCCATAAAACTGAAATAAAACTTTTGAAGTCACAGTTGACATATTGATCTCTGAATGTAACAATTGATATTTGTGTGCTCTTTGTTATTTCGTGTCTCAGCGCTTGCAGGATTCATGCTTGCAAACGAATCGCCCACTGCAAAGGAATCAATGAATAAACAAATAAACGAATGTACTACGTCTTCTAGAGAATTTTTGTTTCAGTCTGTGGGCTAATTGAAATTATGCGGAGTGAATGCATTTAAATGCGTTGTAAGGCTACATGTTGAGCTGCTTACACAATCCGTGGAGAGTATTCTAATGACCTCACAACTTGTCAAAAATTGACTTAAGCCAACAACAAAATGTGCGGCGCAAATTTCAACTTTGCCGGTAATGTGTACGTGTATCGGCGGCCTAAATCACATGTTCACTGATTATGTCGGAGTCGAGACGCGTACGCGTATAGCCGCGGAATAAGTTTAAATAAACATTCTACGGAAAACATTCCCACCGTCCTATTTCTTTTGAAGGAAAACTTGAGTTATAAACACGGACCAGCGTTGCGTGGTCTCCCACTGCTCTTGTGCGGTGAGGCTTAGTGAGGAAGTCACGCGTACCGCGGGTCACGGACTCCGGTTTTCTCGCGCAAAGTACCAACAAGTGGGCAAGTTTTAATGGTGTGGAAATTGCGTTTTTGTTTGGCTCCCGTATCTGCGATGTGCCGGTACTCATGTAAATTTGTTGTCTTTCAAAATTGAAGACGATCCGCCGAGACGTTGATACTTCGTCGGCCAAATGAGAAAGTTTCAATACAACGTAAATATTGTAATTATGCGAAGATTGTTCCTGCTTCTCGTGGGGAAGTTTTAATGCGTGTTACGATTAGAGATATTTTATCGCCCTGGCTTCTCCGTCACAAGTTATTCTGCATTATATTCTGTGTAAATAATCGTTTAAACGTTGTATGGAGGAAATTGTTTAATATTAGTGGCTGTATCCACTTTGAGCTTGCGGGGACGAGTCGATCAGAAGGAAGTTATATTGTGACTCATTCATTTGGTGTGCATTTAAAGACAAGTCGCGTGACCTAGATATTCACAATGCATTGCACTCCACCGGTGCATCTCCATGTCGTGCCCAACGTGACCAGAAGCGCTGCTGATCGCCGTTCTCACAGTACTAGTACACAAAATTTCTGTTAGTAGGCATGCAGGCTTCCTCACGATGTTATCCTTCACCGGTGAGCATGTGCTGCATAAATTCGCACTTAATCTGGAAAATAGCCCGAGGCACGCGCCGGGATATGAACCAACGACCACTCGCGTCGTCGCGCGGGACAGCGGCCGCTAGTCCACGCGGCGACCGCGCCACACCCACTCATGTATCTCTCCCCACTCCAGGAGGGATACTGCGGGATGATTTATTATTGGAACATCTAAGAGAAACAACGGTTCGGCGCTAACTGATTTATTAAAAGTTTTAACACTACCTACTAACAATCTGTAATACAATCACTCCATATCTCCCCTTTGAAATACAAACTCCTTTTCCTTATCTCTATTATACGCCCGTAACGTCCGAGCTGATGCCCCCGGGCCCGGCGGGGACGGAGCCTCTACTTGTGTCGGTTCAGGAGGTTCATCCTCCGATGGTTTCGCGCTCTCCTCCGTCCCTACGTCGCCCGACGCATCTTCGTATACCTCATTTGATTTTTCTACCGAGGTAGATCCTGTGCTGGTGCGTGTTAAAGAGTATCTATTTTTAGTTAATTGATTTTGGTGCCTACGCCATTCACGCCCATCTCCTGTATCTACCTTAAAAGAAACTGGTCCTGTTTTTTCCATTATTTTGCCTTCAGTCCACTTACTCCCTTGCGTTGAATAGTCACGCGCCAACACAGAATCCCCCACACTGATATCTCTACGAGTGCCGCCCGCATTAGCTATTTGTCGTTGTTGCGCCGTGCGCACCACCTCCGCCACATTTGGCCTGATCGCGTCCAAGCGCCCTCGCAACCGACGCCCCAGCATAGCGACCGCGGGCGACACCCCCGTGGTAGCATGTTCACAGTTGCGATATTTAAAAAGAAACTTACTCAGAGCCTGGGACACATTTTCCCCCTCATAGATGGCTCTTTTTATGATTTTTTTAATTGTTTTTACAGCATTTTCTGCGGCTCCGTTCCCTTGTGGGTGATACGGCGCCGAAGTTATATGTCTAATACAATTTTTTTCACAGTACTCATTAAACTCTCTTGATGAAAAAGGTGGGCCGTTATCCGTGACGAGCTCTGAAGGTAGCCCGAAACGTGCGAAAAGTGATCTTAAAACTAATGTGGTGTTCTTAGCATCCGTATTGCTCATTTTAACTACTTCGAGCCATTTGGATTGAGCATCAACCAAAATGAAATATTTCTGACCTGCACATTCAGCGAAATCCGCATACACGCGCTGCCATGGGTGCAGCGGAAACTCCCACGGGTGCAGCGCGGCGTGCGGAGGCGCGTCGCGGACCTCGCGGCATGCCTCACAGGACCGGCATATATTTTCGATGTCCTTATCTAAATTAGGCCAATATACATAATTTCGCGCCAAATTTTTCATTTTGGTGATTCCCAAATGACCTTCGTGAAGTTCCTCAAGCACTTTTTGTCGTAACGATAGCGGTATAACAATTCTATATTTATAAATTAAGCAGCCTAAATCTGTGATGATATTTTCTTTACGCGCAAAATATTGTTTTTCTTCTTCAGACCCCGCAACGGCCGGCCAACCATACATGACATAACCAAGCACCTTACATAATATTGCATCCTTTTTTGTCTCTTTACTAATGTCTTTAAAATTAATCGGCATACAGTCTTCTACTAAGTTGATATAACTCAAAGCATCAGTCGGTCTGCGTTCGTTTGCCAGTGGCAGGCGTGACAGCGCATCGGCCGGCCCGTTGTCCGTTGACTTTACAAACTCGACTGAAAAATCATATGCGGCTAATCGCACTGCCCATCGTTGCAGTCTACTGGCAGCCGTCTGCGGTATTCCGCCTTTCGTTCCAAAAATAAAAGTCAACGGCCGATGATCAGTGCGTAACACAAACTTTCTGCCAAACAAGTATTGATGATGTCGAGTTATGCCAAAATAAATAGCCAAAGCTTCCTTATCGAGCTGACTATAATTCTTTTCAGCAGGATTGAGCGTTCTGGAGACGCAACTGATCGGTCGTTCTGAGCCGTCCGCATACTGGTGTGAGAGGATTGCGCCCAGTCCGTACGCGCTGCTATCCACGGATAGCAAGAGAGGCCGCCCCTCCTCGTAATGCGCTAGAACTCGCTTACTCAACAAAACTCGCTTGGCCTCTTCGAATGCCCTCGCGCACTGAGAACCCCACCGCCACCGAGCTTCCTTTTTTAGCAAGCAATGTAGAGGGTGTAACAATGTACTTAAATTTGGTATGAATTTTCCATAATAATTTAGCAACCCTAAGAAGCTCTTTAGCTGGGTTACATCTCGTGGTTCGGGTGCATTCTGAATCGCCTCGATTTTACTAGGATCCGGGTGCAATCCCTCTTTTTCAATAATGAACCCCAAATATTTTACACTTTTTTGCAAAAAACAACACTTATTTAATTTCACCGTCAAGCCCATTAGACGTAATCGCTCGAGTACAGCCCTCAGATTGCGTAGGTGCACATGTCTGTCCTGCCCAGTTACACAAATATCATCCAAAAATACTACCGTCCCGGGCACGCCACGCAGCGTCTCCTCCATCATTTTTTGAAAGTATTCCGGCACGCACGATAATCCGTACGGCACGCGCCGGTATGCAAACGTCCCGATGTGCGTCGTGATGGCTGTGAAAGGTTGTGAAACTTCATCCAACAAGACCTGCTGATAAGCATGTCTCAGGTCTATTTTGGTATATTCTTCGCCCCCGCTTAAATTGGCAAACAATTCTTCAATTCGCGGCAATGGATAAAAATCGCGTTTTAGTTTTGGATTTATAGTTATTTTATAATCTCCGCATATTCTAATTTCCCCGTTTGTTTTAATAACTGGTACAATAGGCGTGCCGAAGTCGGAATGCTCAACGCGGTAAATCGTGCCCTCGCGCTCGACGCGGCCGCGCAGCGCCAGCGGCACGGGCCGCGCGCGGACATACACCCCATTGCTATCTGAGAGCTGTAAACGTAATGTTTCTTTACACGTTCCTAATTTATCACAAAAAACCTCAGGGTACTCTTGACGGAGGCTGTTCACAAATTGATTCTCTACCATTTCATGGACGTTAATTTGTTTTATTTTTAAAGCTCTTAACCAGTCGCGTCCGAGCAAGGGGCACCCCCCTCCTCTTACCACGTATAAGATAAGGTCATTTACCGTCGTATCGTTTAAGGTGACATTTACCAAAATATACCCGAGAGGCTCAATTTGTGAACCGGCATAGCTACGAAAAATTACATTGTCCCGTTTTAAGATTTTATGTTTAAAAAAATTTAGGTAACAATCCTCATTAATGGCTGAAATACGACTACCAGTATCCAGCTCACAATCCAGTATAACATTGTCTAACCTTAATTTAATGAAATACGGCTTGTTACCTAAGCTAGCGTCCAAAGTAAGCTGAATATTGTAAAATTCGTCCTCAGAAGTGTCACCCATATAGTTCTGCCGTCTAATATCATCTTTCCCGTTACCGTGATTACGTCCTTTGCTGCACATCACCTTTAAGTGACCGCGCTCATTACATTCGTCACAATTATAATTCATGAAACGACACCTATCTGCTCGGTGCTGCCTGCCGCACCGCCAGCAAGCTGTGTCCGTGCGGCGCGCGCTGCCCGGCCCCGGCGCCTCACGCACCGCTTGCCGTCCGCCGCTGTCGCGCCGCCCGCGTCCCCGCACTGCATGCAGGCCCTCGCCCGCCTCGCCGCCGCCGCCACCGCTCGCACCTGGTGTGCCCGCCGGCGCCGAACTCGCGCCGCTCACCTCCGCGTGCCTGTCTGCAGCCTCCAGTGCCATAGCTAGCTCCACCGCCCTACCGTAGTCTATATGTTTCTCTGCAAATATCCTGGACCTCATCAGGTCGCTCGCCAGTCCTGAGACGAACTGATCTCGGAGGTTCTCTTCTAATTTATTTCCAAAATTGCACGTCGCGGCTAAATGTTTCAAATGTTGTAGATATTCCGTGAGCGGTTCACCCGGCCGCTGTCTACGTAGCCGAAATACGTGTCTTTCAGCTATCTCTGAGCGCTGTGGTTCCAGGTGATTCGTCACTAAATCTACTAACGTGTCAAATGACTTGTCTTCAGGGTGTTCGGGAGCACATAAGTCACACATTAACGAGTATGTCGCTTCGCCCACTAATGTGATCAACGTGGGGACTTTTAATGCATCCTTCAGTTCGTTTAAAATAATGAATTGTTTTACCCGTCTGATGTACGCTGGCCCTTGTTTCGAGTTGATATCAAACGGCTCAATTTTCCCAATAGGCATATTGAAAATCGATTTTTCGCACTTAATCCTATTTATACACCACTGTACACTATAATTGCACAATAAACAGTCTGTATTTGCACTTTTTACGCCGAATCACACGCGTTTTGTTAATTTTATTTTCCTCGTCGCCAGTGGAACATCTAAGAGAAACAACGGTTCGGCGCTAACTGATTTATTAAAAGTTTTAACACTACCTACTAACAATCTGTAATACAATCACTCCAATTATTATTATTATATATTTTTTACTTTTATCCGATCGACCGCTTGGTGCCCATTTTGATAATATTCAGCCAAACAACTGCGATAGTAAAATCGAAAAATACACATTATTTTGCATTTTTTTACAGTTAATAATAAATATCAATAAACCAGGTTTTTAAGATTGATTTTTTAATTATAACTTTAGAAAAAGTAATTCTAAGCTGTTTTGTATATCAATGTAGCGACAGAAGTTATATGAATCTGTTTTATTTGAAAATAATAATAATTCTATTTCAAATCGATTTAAAAAGAAAGTAAGTTAGCTATATGTGATCCTAAAATATTTATTACGTTTATTATTAAAAAAAATATTACATCAAACATACATTGAAGGAGGAAAAATTATGCTGACAAGGCTTCAATTGTACAGTGAATGTTGTTTTATATACTTGCAATGTGAGTGCATTGCACCTGATGGGAAGTGCGGTGTAGTGCAGGAATGACAACGAGTGCCAAGGGACGGCAATCCATTGGCGGCAGTGTGCGCTATGGTGCCGACTCGCTCGCACCGCGGCGCAAGGCCGCTCGCGGTGTGTAAGCACAACTGGGTGTACATAACGCGATCCCGAGGCGCGATAGGCCGAAGCGAGTCACTATGACGATCTTTACACTTGTGTACTGGATTACGACCCAGTGTGCGCAATCGCCCTACTATCTCAAGGTAGCAGAATTAAGCAACTTACGCAAGTACAGTAAAAGGTTTAAAAGTTACGCTTCGAAGCTAGATATCAAAATATGAAATTAATTTTAGTTGTTTCCACAGACTTCGTATTCCAAGAAGTTTTATATTTCTCATCGCTTTTTAGAACTTTACACAATTCTCGTGAATATTAAATCTATTTAAACTTACACAATTAACATTTCTCTGTAATGCCAGGACTTATCCAGCGTCGTAACTCTTCAGTTACATAAAAATATTTAACAATTTTCTTTCCTATGGATGGAAGGCATAGTCTAAATATTTGTATGTCATATATGATGCAGATCTCATGCAATCAGCGTTGCCATATTCTAAAATAAAAAAAGAACAACCGGATTAACCGCTACGTAAATCCATATCTGTCCTTTAATAACCGTCATTGACTATATAACACCATAGCGTGACATACCTATCTATAGCGCAATATTTGTTTATAAACATGGAAACTTTGACACTGGCTTACCATTAGGTGTGGGGTGGTCTCTAGGTGTGGGAAAATAAAAAAAATTAGAGCAATTAAATGTAGTGTTGGCGTGACGGAACTCCCTTCCGTTAGTATATTCACTGAGCAGCGAGTACTAGTGCTAATGCATTTTGAATGCCTGTGCTGTAGCCACCGGGAGCGCCGAGCGCGCGGGCAACAGCTGGCGCAAGGAGGCGCCTCCAAGTGAGTGTTTTGTTACAGCGTATCGCAAGTGCCAGCCGGACGACTTCCAGTGCGGCGTGGAGGGCGCCGGCCCGGGGAAGGTGTCGTCGCAGGGGCCCTGCATACCCAAGGAGAAGCGATGTGACGGGTAACATATCCCTTTTAATGCAATAGCGTCTGAACGAAGCGTCGCCATCGGCAACTTTCACCGGTACCATTGGATTTGACTAAAAGCGGCACAAATAATCATAGCCGAAGAGCTTTGCAAGCGCTGAAAACGAATGAACTGTTACAAATTCAACCATTATTTGGAAATGTTATTATTTTTAACAAGTTACAAGGTAATTTCAATTATCTATAGAAGTTGCTTTTATACTTTAGTCGAAGGTTTTGCCGATAGCCGATTAATCGTATTATGATATCGGATCCTTTAAGCGAAGCGTGAAGTGATATTTGTGCAGGCCGGCATGATCACAGCGACTAACGACTGTCTTTTTTACTGTTGATATTTGTTACTGTTTTTTGGTGTGCTCCATGCTTACCATCGGATATGGTGCGGTCACTACGTCGAGTCCGAATAAAAATAAGTAAAAGGAAGGCGGCGGACGGGCCCATCGATAACTGCTGCAACGAGAAGTGTCCCCCCGATTGCGCTGCCGACCCGATAGAGCGTTTTTCACTCTTTGTTGAAGGGGCCTGTGTTGTAATCCTGAGGAAATGCAGCGCCTGGAAGCTCATTTCATAACTATAACATACTTCACTTTAGAGCGCATGCGCAGCGCCACTGCACTGGTCTTATTTGATACTATCTAGGAAAACGCGTACGGCAGCGAGAGTTACATCTGCGGACGCGAGGGGAAGGAACCCCGGAAACGGTTCAGCCATTTGATACAAATCATGATAATGTTGCCCTGTTCCAGGTATTTAGATTGTAGGTCCGGCAAAGATGAGCAGGAGTGTCCGGGGCAGTCGCTCGCGTGTCGCCTGGACCAGTTCCGCTGCTCGTCGGGAGACAAGTGCGTCGACGCCAGCGTCAAGTGCGACCATAAAGACGACTGCGGCGACAACTCGGATGAGGCGCATTGTAGTGAGTCGACACTTTATTGTTTACGCTCGTCCCGGCTAACCGCCGCTCACAGCCCGCAGATACCGAACAACACAAAACTGGTACTGATATCGTGGGCTGACCACACGGAAATGCCGGGATAAGCTGGACAAGCTGTTTTTTTTATTTACAGGCAGATGCTTGACTTCAATCAGACCTGGTGGAAGATTAAGATGAGTCCGCTCAACAAATGCCTATTCACTCTTTCTTCTCTTAAAGCCTCCCAACTCATAAAAACGTGGAAACAGATATGGGCAAAATGTAATCTGATTAATGATGAACGATTACAAAATGTAGCCGTAATTTTAATTTTCTTGCTCTGTAATTATGATTAAATCCATTTAAAACATTAAGAAATTATAAACGGGTATGTCAATGAGGATTTCGTAGTGTTCAAAACATAAATGAGCAAAATGCGACCATATTAATGATGAAAAACGTAAAATGTGATCGTAATCATTTTTATTAATCTGATTACATTTCACCCATCTATGCGTGGAAATATGCTCGCTGGAAACATATTTCATTCCTTAGCTGTTCGCATGCTGAATATACCATAAAATCAAATCTTTTCGTGCGGATATAAAAAAACGTCCACCACATACGGGTGGTATCCGACACGGCGTCCGGTGGCTTTGTGATGAAATGAGGCTGTTTAAATTAAAGAATGTAGCACTTGAGAATACTCCAATATGCGACCAATAAACGATTGCGAGGCAGGCGACTTTACACCGATGATCAATGTTTTGCATTTAGCCTCAGTGAGAGTCATCGCACACAAGTCTATGAGCTCTGCAATCCATTGAGTTTAAATATCGGAAATGAAAAGAAAAAAGATAAGGGTTTCAATCTGAATCAGATTCCTCTAAAGTTCTTTTACATTGCCTAACTACTATGATATTTAGACATAGTCCAGCCTTTAGATATGAACCGTTTACCCATGTCAGAGCACTGGCCAGTTTTATTAGATAAAACTGATGATGATGAAATCCTGGCCGATTTTGGCCTTGGCGACGTTTCCAAACCACACAAAATAGGCCCGGGCTGCACTCCATTCGGCGAAGGCGAGCTCGCTAAAGAATACTATATATTTGGAAACAGTTAATTGCACAGGGTATATTTGATGCGTGAATGCTAGCACTTGCACAAACGCACCCTCTCGTCCAAACCTCTCTTGACCTAATAGGATGGGGTACCGACACAACTAGAGAGGGGTAGGATGCCGTGTCTGGGAACTTAACTGATCCCTATCAGCACCTTAGGCCTTTCATAGTCCTTAGCTGCCTCGCCGAAATCGTCGGTAGACTGGGCCACCGAGAGCGCGACAGATTAAAGTAATGTGTTACCACTTGACACGGGAATAAACTGAGCGCTCACCTCTTACTGCGCAATAGTTCCTACTTGAGTCTTTCCATTGCTTATATTAGTATTCTGTTCTTACTGAATTTAATTGTGTATAATTTAGAATGATCACTACTAAAATATGTAAATTTGACGGCAAAATTTATGTGAATTTTCAGGCTTCCCACCATGCCATATCGGTCAATTCCGCTGCACCAACGCGCTTTGCATACCGGCGAGCTACCACTGCGACGGGTTCAAGGACTGCTCCGACGGGTCGGACGAGGCCAACTGCACGGCCATCGCGTGCCCGGACAACAAGTACCTCTGCCCCAAGGGAGGACCCAAGGGGGCGCACAAATGCATACAGAGGTCCCAACTCTGCGACGGGAAGAGGGACTGCGAAGATAATGCGGATGAGGAGACAGCTTGCTGTAAGTGTTGTTGCCTCATTCCTTCGAGAACTATCTACTAATCTTTTCAAATTAAATATTAAAGAGAACAAACAAGAACCTAACGCTGCAGCAAAATTTTAAGAACATAGGTGTATTAAATAGGCCTTAATTTGACTTCCGGTGCCAGATTTTAATAGCATAATAAGATTAAACAACAGAAGCTTAATCTGTGCCCAAAGAGCGTTCATTATACTTTAGATGTACGTGAAGACAGCAGGTCCTGAGCGCGCCACGTATTGTTGTGGTTACGGTCTTGGATAATGCGATAAAAGCTATATTGTCTTAGTTGTAATGCGTAACAATTGAAATTCCTGT